>CM040438.1:16395973-16593099 GCA_022702705.1 Papilionanthe hookeriana x Papilionanthe teres
GAGTTAACCCATTGATTACGGGGTAGTCATTAGATCGAGAAATTGACCATTTTGACCAAAGTTAACTTTTTGGTCAAAAGTTGACTTTATTTGGTCGATGAGTTGGTAATTAGGTCATAGATTGACCATTTCGACCAAAGATGACATTTTAGTTAAAAGTTTACTCTATTAGATTCATGGGTTAGTCGTTGGGTAAAATTAACCATTTTGACCCAAAGTTGACTTTTTGGTCGAAGTTGACTATTAGGCACGCAGGTGGTCATTAGCTCAAAAATTGACGAGCTTTGTCAAAATTGACTTTGGGTGTAAGTTGACTGATAGGTCGATGGGTTTGTCATTAGGTTCGAGGATTAGCTATTTTGACCAAAGTTGACTTTTATTCGAAGATTGACTTATTGGGTCGAATAATTGGTCATTAGGTCAAAAATTGACTATTTTGACCAAAATTGAATTTTTGGTCAAAAGTTAGCTCATTGGGTCAACGGGGTGGTCATTGCGTCAGAAATTAACCATTTTGATCAAAGTTGACTTTTTTGTCGAAAACTTGACCTATTTAGTCGAGGAGTTGGTAGTTGGAGTCGAATTGACCATTTTGACAAAGATGACCTTTTAGTCGAAAGTTGACCTATTAGGTTAATGGGTTGGTCATTGGGTAAAATTGAACATTTTGACCAAAGTTGACTTTTGGTCGAAAGTTGATCTATTAGTCTGATGGGTGGTCATTAGATCGAAGAATTGATTATTTCGACAAAATTGACTTTTTGGTTAAAAGTTGACGGATTAGGTCGATGTGTTTGTCATTGGGTCGAGGATTGACCATTTTGACCGAAGTTGACTTATTGGTCGGAGATTGACTTGTTGGGTCGATAATATTGGTCATTAGGTCGAAAATTGATGTATTTTCGTACGCAAAATTAACTTTTTGGTCAAAAGTTGACATATTAGATTCAATGGGTTGGACATTGGGTCGAGGATTGATCATTTTGTCCAAAGTTGACTTTTTGGTCGAAAGTTGACTCGTATGGGTCATTGGGTCGAGGATTGACGATTTTGATCGAAGTTGACTTTATGGTCGAAGATTGGCTTAATGGGTCAAAAGTTGGTTCGATTAGAAAATTGACTATTTTGATAAAATTGACTTTTTGGTCAAAAGTTGACATATTAGGTCGATGGGTGGTCTTTAAGTCAAGAATTGATCTATTTTGACTAAAATTTACATTTTGGTTAAAAGTTAATCTTATTGGTAAATGGGTTTGTCATTGGGTAAATGATTAACCATTTTGACTAAAGTTGACTTTTTGGTCAAGAGATTGACTTTCTTGAGTCGATAATTAGTCATTAGGTCAAAATTGATTATTTTTGTTAGAATTAAATTTTTGGTCGAAAAGTTAACCCATTAGATCAACGGGGTAGTCATTGGGTCAGAAATTAACCCTTTTGACCAAAGATGAAATTTTTGCTCAAAAGTTGACCTCTTTTGACCAAAAATGAATTTTTGGTCAAAAGTTAACCTTTTGGGTCAACCGGGTGGTCATTCGGTAAGAAATTGACCATTTTGACCAAAGTTAACTTTTTGGTCAAAAGTTGACCTATTTGGAAAATGAGTTGGTTATTGGGTCAAGAATTGACTATTTTGAACAAAGATGACTTTTTGGACAAAAGTTAACCTATTCGGTTAATGGGTGGTCATTGGGTCAAATATTGACCGTTTTGACCAAAGTTAACTTTTTGGCAAAAGTTGACCTATTGGGTCAATGGGTGGTCATTAGGTCAAAAATTGAATATTTTAACCAAAATTAATTTTTTGGTCAAAAGTTGACTATTGGGTTAACGGGTTTGTCATTGGGTCAAGGATTCACCATTTTGACCAAAGTTGACTTTTTGGTAAGAGATTGACTTATCGAGATTGATGAGATTGGTCATTAGGTCAAAAATTGTCTTTTTCGACTAAAATTTAATTTTGGTCAAAAGTTAACCCAATGAGTCAACGGGGTAGTAATTGGGTCAGAAATTGACCATTTTGACCAAAGTTGACCTTTTGGTCAAAAGTTGACTGTTTTAGTCAATGAGTTGGTAATTGGGTCGAGCCGACCATTTTGACCAAATGACTTTTTGGTCGAAAGTTGACCTTTTAGGTCGATGGGTTAGTCATTAGATCGAAAATTGACCATTTTGACCAAAGGCGACTTTTGGTCAAGTTGACTGTTAGATCGATTGGAGCTCATTAGATCAAAAATTGATTATTTTGACCAAAATTGACTTTTTTGTCAAAGTTGACCTATTAGGCCGATGGGTTGGTCATTGGGTCGAGGATTGACCATTTTGACCAAAGATGACTTTTAGTCAGAAGTTGATCTATTGAGTCGATGGGTTGGTGATTGGGTCGAAAATTGACCATTTTGACCTAAAGTTGAAATTTTGTTCGAATGTTGACCTATTAGATCGATAATGGTGGTCATTAGGTCGAAAATTGATTATTTTGACCAAAATTGAGTTTTTGGTCGAAAGTTGTCTTATTGAATTGATGGGTTTGTCATTTGGTCAAGGACTGACCATCTTGACCAAAGTTAACTTTTTGGACTGAGATTGACTTATTAGGTCAATAATTGGTCAACAATTCAAAACCATTTTTGACCAAAATAGACTTTTTGGTCAAAAGTTGACCTATTAGGCCAATGAGTTGGTCATTGCGTCAAGGATTGATCATTTTGACCAAAGTTGACTTTTTGGTGAAAGTTGACCATTTGACCAAAGTTGACTTTTTGGTCGGAGATTGGCTTACAAGGTCGATAATTGGTCATTAGGTCGAAAGTTGGCTATTTTGACCAAAATTAACTTTTTAGTCGAAAGTTGACTCATTTTGACGAAAATTGATTTTTGGTCGAAAGTTGACTTATTAGATCGATAGGTTTGTCATTGGGTCGAAGATTGACTATTGCGACCAAAGTTGACTTTTTGAGTCGAAAGTTGACCTTCTTGGACAAAAGTTGAATTTTTGGTCGAAAGTTAACCTATTGGGTGAACGGGGTGGTCATTAGATCGAGACATTATCCATTTTGACCAAAGTTGATTTTTTGGTCAAAGTTGACCTATTTGGTAAATGAGTTGGTAATTGGGTTAAGAATTGATCATTTTCACTAAAGATGATCGTTTGGTCAAAAGTTGATATATTGGGTCAATAAGTTGGTCATTGGATAAACAATTGACCATTTTGACTAAAATTTACATTTTGGTAAAAAGTTGACCTATTTGGTCAATAGGTTTGTCATTGGGTGAAGGATTGACCATTATGACTAAAGTTGACTTTTTCGTCAGAGATTGACTTATTGGGTAAATAATTGGTCATTAGGTCAAAAATTGACTATCTTGACCAAAATTGAATTTTTTGTCAAAAGTTAACCTATTGTGTCAATGGGGTGGTCATCGGGTCAGAAATTGACCATTTTGACTAATGTTGACTTTTTGGTCAAAAGTTAACATATTTGGTCAATGAGTTGGTAAATGGGTCAAGAATTGACAATTTTGAGCAAAGATGAATTTTTAGTCAAAATTAGACCTTTTGGGTGAATGGGTAGAAAATTGACCATTTTGACCAAAGTTAACTTTTTGGTCAAAAGTTGACAATTGGGTCAATGGGTTTGTCATTGGGTCAAGGATTGATCATTTTGATCAAAGTTGACTTTTTTGTCAGAGATTGACTTATTGGGTCAATAATTGGTTATTAATTCAAAAATTGACTATTTTGACCAAAATTGACTTTTTGGTCAAAAGTTGACCTATTAGGTCAATGGGTTGGTCATTGGGTTAAGGAATGATCATTTTGACCAAAGTTGACGTTTTGGACAAAAATTGACATATTGGGTCAATGGGTTGGTCATTGGGTCAAGGATTGACTATTTTGACCAAAGTTGACTTTTTGGTCGAAGATTGCTATCTTAGATTCGATAATTGGTCATTCGGTCAAAAATTGAGTATTTTGACCAAAATTAACTTTTTCTTCAAAAGTTGACCAATTGGGTCAATGGGTGGTCATTATGTCAAAAATTGACTATTTTGACCAAAATTGACTTTTTGGTCAAAAGTTGACATATTGGGTCTATGGGTTGGTCATTGGGTCAAAGATTGACCATTTTGACCAAAGTTGACTTTTCGATCAGAGATTGACTTATTGGGTCAATAATTGGTCATTAGGTCAAAAATTGGTTATTTTTACCAAAATTAAATTTTTGGTCAAAAGTTTATCTATTGGGTTAACGGGGTGGTCATTTGGTCAGAAATTCACCATTTTGACCAAAGTTGACTTTTTGGTCAAAGGTTGACCTAATTGTCCAATGAGTGAGTAATTGGGTCAAGAATTTGACATTTTGACCAATGATGACTTTCTAGTTAAAATTTGACCTATTGGGTTAATGATTTGGTCATTGGGTAAAAAATTGACCATTTTGACCAAAGTTGACTTTTTGGTCAAAAGTTGACTTATTCGGTCAATGGATAGTCATTAGGTCAAAAATTGACTATTATGAACAACATTAAATTTTTAGTCAATGTTGACTGTTAGATTGATGGGTTTATCATTGGGTCAAGGATTGACCATTTTGACCAAAGTTCACTTTTTGGCCAGATATTGACATATTGGCTCAAAACTTGGTCATTAATTAAAAAATTGACTATTTTGGCCAAAATTGACTTTTTGGCCAAAAGTTGACCTATTAGGCCAATGGGTTGGTCATTGGGTCAATGATTGATCATTTTGACCAAAGTTGACTTGTTTGGTGAAAGTTAACGATTAGATTAAAGGGTTGGTCATTGGGTCAAGGATAAACCATTTTGGCGAAAGTTGATTTTTTGGTCAGAGATTGTCTTACTTGATCAATAATTGGTCATTTGGTCAAAAATTGTCTATTTTGACCAAAAATGATTTTTTGGTCAAAAGTTGACTTATTGGGTCAACGGGTTGATCATTAGGTCAACAATTGACCATTTTAACCAAAGTTTACTTTTTGGTCAAAAGTTGACCTATTGGGACAATGGGGTTGTCATTTGGTCAAGGATTGACCATTTTGACCAAAGTTGACTTTTTGGTCAGAGATTCACTTATTTGGTCAATAATTGGTCTTTAGGTCAAAAATTGATTATTTTGACCAAAATTAAATTTTTGGTCAAAAGTTTAAGCATTCTGTTAAAGGGGTAGTCTTTGGGGCAGAAATTGACCATTTTGACCAAAGTTGACTTTTTGGTCAAAAGTTGGCCTATTTGGTCAATGAGTTGGTAATTGGTTCAAGAATCGACTATTTTGACCGAAGATGACTTTTTGGTCAAAATTTGATCTATTGGGTTAACAGGTTGGTCATTGGGTCAAAAATTAACCATTTTGACCAAAGTTGATTTTTTGGTCAAAAGTTGACTTATTGGATTAATGGGTGGTCATTAAGTCAAAAATTAACTATTTTGACAAAAATTGACATTTTGGTCAAAAGTTGACCTATTCGGTCAATGGGTTTGTCATTGGGTTAGGGATTGACTATTTTGACCAAAGTTGACTTTTTATTCAAAGATTGACTTATTGGGTCAATAATTGGTCATTAGGTCAAAAATTGACTATTTTGACCAAAATTGAATTTTTGGCCAAAAGTTAACCCATTGGGTGAACGGAGTTAGTCATTGGGTCAGAAAATGACCATTTTGACCAAAGTTGTCTTTTTTGTCAAAACTTGACCTATTTAGTCAAGCAGTTGGTAGTTGGGTCAAGAATTGACCATTTTGACCGAAGATGACCTTTTAGTCAAAAGTTGACATATTAGGTTAATGGGTTGGTCATTGGGTAAAAAATTGAACATTTTGACCAAAGTTGACTTTTTGGTCAAAGTTAACTATTAGATTGAAGAGGTGGTCATTAGGTCGAAGAATTGATTATTTTGACCAAAATAGACTTTTTGGTCGAAAATTGAGTCGATTTGGTCAATGAGTTTGTCATTAGGTCGAGGATTGACCATTTGATCAAAGTTGACTTTTTGGTCGGAGATTGACTTATTAGATTGATAATTGGTCATTAGGTCAAAAATTAATTATTTTGACAAAAATTAACTTTTTGATCGAAAGTTGACTTTATTAATTCAATGGGTTGGACATTGGGTCGAGGATTGATCATTTTGTCCAAAGTTGACTTTTTGGTCAAAAGTTGACCTATGGGTCATTGGGTCAAGGATTGACCATTTTGACCAAAGTTGACTTTATGGTCAAAGATTAGCTTAATGGGTCAAAAATTGGTCATTAGGTAAAAAATTGACTATTTTGATAAAAATTGACTTTTTGGTCAAAAGTTGACCTTCTGGGTCAATGGGTAGTCTTTAAGTTAAAAATTGTCTATTTTGACCCAACTTTACATTTTGGTTAAAAGTTGACTTTTTGGGTAAATGAGTTTGTCATTGGGTAAAGGATTAACTATTTTAACCAAAGTTGACTTTTTGGTAAGAGATTGACTTTTTGGGTCCATAATTAGTCATTAGGTAAAAAATTGACTATTTTAACAAAAATTGAATTTTTGGTCAAAAGTTAACCCATTGGGTCAACGGGGTAGTCATTGGGTCAGAAATTAACCCTTTTGACCAAAGATGACTTTTTGGTTAAAAGTTGACCTATTTTCACCAAAAATGAATTTTTGGTCAAAAGTTAACCTTTTGGGTCAAACGGGTGGTCATTGGGTAAGAAATTGACCATTTTTACCAAAGTTGACTTTTTGGTCAAAAGTTGACATATTTGGTCATTGAGTTGGTTATTGGGTCAAGAATTGACCATTTTGAACAAAGATGACTTTTTGGACAAAAGTTGACCTATTCAGTTAATGGGTTGGTCATTGGGACAAATATTGAGCATTTTGACCAAAGTTAACTTTTTGGCAAAAGTTGACTTATTGGGTCAATGGGTGGTCATTAGGTTAAAAATTGGATATTTTAACCAAAATTAATTTTTTTGTCAAAAGTTGACTATTGGGTTAATGGGTTTGTCATTGGGTCAAGGATTCACCATTTAACCAAGTTGACTTTTTGGTCAGATATTGACTTATTGGGTCGATAAGAGGTCATTAGGTCGAAAATTGTCTATTTTGACTAAAATTGAATTGTTGGTCGAAAGTTGACCTGATGAGTCGACGGGGTAGTTATTGGGTTGAAGATTGACCATTTTTGACCAAAGTTGACCTTTTAGTCGAAAGTTGACTTATTTGGCGATGAGTTGATAATTGCGTCGAAGGACCGACCATTTTGACCAAAGATGACTTTTTAGTCGAAAGTTGACCTTTCGGGTCGATGGTTGGTCATTGGGTCGAAAATTGACCATTTTGACCAAAGTTGACTTTTTGGTCGAAAGTTGATTTGTTAGATCGATGGGAGCTCATTAGGTCGAAAATTGACTATTTTGACCAAAGTTGACTTTTTGTCAAAAGTTGACCTATTAGGTCAATGGGTTTGTCATTGGGTCAAGGATTGACCATTTTGACCAAAGATGACTTTTTAGTCAAAAGTTGATCTATTGGGTCAAAGGGTTGGTGATTGGGTCAAAAATTGACTGTTTTGACCAAAGTTGAAATTTTGGTCAAATGTTGACCTATTAGGTCAATGGGTGGTCATTAGGTCAAAATTTGATTATTTTGACCAAAATTGAGTTTTTGGTCAAGAGCTGTCCTATTGGGTCAATGGGTTTGTCATTGGGTCAAGGATTGACCATCTTGACTAAAGTCGACTTTTTCGACTGAGATTGACTTATTAGGTAAATAATTGGTCAATAACTCAAAACCATTTTGACCAAAATAGACTTTTTGGTCAAAAGTTGACCTATTAGGCCAATGAGTTGGTCATTGCGTCAAGAATTGATCATTTTGACCAAAGTTGACTTTTTGGTCAAAAGTTGACCATTTTGACCAAAGTTGACTTTTTGGTCAGAGATTGACTTACAAGGTCAATAATTGGTCATTAGGTCAAAAATTGACTATTTTGACCAAAATTGACTTTTTGGTCAAAAGTTGACCATTTGGGTCAATGGGTGATCATTAAGTCAAAAAATTATTATTTTGACCAAAATTGATTTTTGGTCGAAAGTTGACTTATTGGGTCAATGGGTTTATTATTGGGTCAAGGATTGACTATTCTGACCAAAGTTGACTTTTTGGTCAAAAGTTGACCTTCTTGGACAAAAATTGAATTTTTGGTCAAAAGTTATCCCATTGGGTAAACGGGGTGGTCATTGGGTCAGACATTGTCCATTTTGACCAAAGTTGATTTTTTGGTCAAAAGTTGACCTATTTGGTAAATGAGTTGGTAATTTGGTTAAGAATTGATCATTTTGACTGAAAATGACTGTTTGGTCAAAAGTTGATATATTGGGTCAATAAGTTGGTCATTGGGTAAAAAATTGACCATTTTGACTAAAATTTACATTTTGTTAAAAAGTTGACCTATTGGGTAAATAGGTTTGTCATTGGGCGAAGGATTGACCATTATGACCAAAGTTGACTTTTTCGTCAGAGATTGACTTATTGGGTAAATAATTGGTCATTAGGTCAAAAATTGACTATCTTAACCAAAATTGAATTTTTTGTCAAAAGTTAACCCATTGTGTCGAAGGGGTGGTCATTGGGTCAGAAATTAACCATTTTGAACAATGTTGACTTTTTGGTCAAAAGTTCACATATTTGGTCAATGAGTTGGTAATTGGGTCAAGAATTGCGTATTTTGACCAAAGAAGAATTTTTAGTCAAAATTAGACCTATTGGGTCAATGGGTAAAAAATTGACCATTTTGACCAAAGTTAACTTTTTAGTCAAAAGTTGACTATTGGGTCAATGGGTTTGTCATTGGGTCAAGGATTGATCATTTTGATCAAAGTTGACTTTTTTGTCGAGAGATTGACTTATTAGATTGATAATTAGTTATAAATTCAAAAATTGACTATTTTGACCAAAATTGACTTTTTGGTCAAAAGTTGACCTATTAGGCCAATGGCTTGGTCATTGGGTTAAGGATTGATCATTTTGACCAAAGTTGACTTTTTGGACAAAAGTTGACATATTGGGTCAATGGGTTGGTCATTGGGTCAAGGATTGACTATTTTGACCAAAGTTGACTTTTTGGTCAGAGATTTGCTTATTGGGTCAATAATTGGTCATTAGGTCAAAAATTGAGTATTTTGACCAAAATTAACTTTTTCTTCAAAAGTTGACCAATTGGGTCAATGGGTGGTCATTATGTCAAAAATTGACTATTTTGACCAAAATTGACTTTTTGGTCGAAAGTTGACTTATTGGGTCAATGGGTTGGTCATTAGGTCGAGGATTGACCATTTTGACCAAAGTTGACTTTTTGGTCAGAGATTGACTTATTGGGTCAATAATTGGTCATTAGGTCAAAAATTGATTATTTTTACCAAAATTAAATTTTTGGTCAAAAGTTTATCCATTGGGTTAACGGGGTGGTCATTTGGTCAGAAATTTACCATTTTGACCAAAGTTGACTTTTTGGTCAAAGGTTGACCTATTTGGCCAATGAGTGGGTAATTGGGTCAAGAATTTGACATTTTGACCAATGATGACTTTCTAGTTAAAATTTGACCAATTGGGTCAATGATTTGGTCATTGGGTAAAAAATTGACCATTTTGACCAAAGTTGACTTTTTCGTCAAAAGTTGACTTATTCGGTCATTGGATAGTCATTAGGTCAAAAATTGACTATTATGAACAACATTGAATTTTTAGTCAATGTTGACCTATTGGGTCAATGGGTTTATCATTGGGTCAAGGATTGACCATTTTGACCAAGATTCACTTTTTGGCCAGAGATTGACATATTGGCTCAAAACTTGGTCATTAATTAAAAAATTGACTATTTTGGCCAAAATTGACTTTTTGGCCAAAAGTTGACCTATTAGGCCAATGGGTTGGTCATTGGGTCAATGATTGATCATTTTGACCAAAGTTGACCGTTTGGTCAAAAGTTAACCAATTGGGTCAATGGGTTGGTCATTGGGTCAAGGGTAAACCATTTTGGCAAAGTTGTTTTTTTGGTCAGAGATTGTCTTACTTGATCAATAATTGGTCATTTGGTTAAAAATTGACTATTTTGACCAAAATTGATTTTTTGGTCAAAAGTTGACTTATTGGGTCAACGGGTTGGTCATTGGGTCAAAGATTGACCATTCTGACCAAAGATGACTTTTTGGTCAAAGTTGACTATTAGGATGATGGGTTTGTCATTTGGTCGAGGTTGACCATTTTGACCAAAGTTGACTTTTTGGTCGGAGATTGACTTATTTAGATTGATAATTGGTCTTTAGGTCGAAAATTGATTATTTTGACCAAAATTAAATTTTTAGTCGAAAGTTTAAGCATTGTGTTAAAGGGGTAGTCATTTGGGCGGAAATTGACCATTTTGACCGAAGTTGACTTTTGGTCGAAAAGTTGGCCTGTTGGTCGATGAGTTGGTAATTGGTTAGAATCGACTATTTTGACTGAAGATGAATTTTTAGTCGAAATTTGATCATATTGAGTTAACGGGTTGGTCGTTAGGTCAAAAATTAACCTTTTTGACCAAAGTTGACTTTTTGGTCGAAAGTTGACTTATTGGGTTAATAGGTGGTCATTAGGTCGAAAATTAGATATTTTGACAAAATTGACATTTTGGTCGATAAGTTGACTTTAGTCGGTCAATGGGTTTGTCATTGGGTCGAGATTGACTATTTTGACCAAAGTTGACTTTTTATTCGAAGATTGACTTATTGGGTTAATAATTGGTCATTAAGTAGAAAATTGGCTATTTTGACCAAAATTGAATTTTTGGTCGAAAAGTTAACCCATTAGGTGAACAGACGGGGTAGTCATTAGGTCGAGAAAATGACCATTTTGGCCGAAATTGTCTTTTTGTTGAAACATGACTGTTAGTCGTAGAGTTGGTAGTTGGGTCGAGATTGACCATTTTGACCAGAACGATGACCGTTTTAGTCGAAAGTTGACATATTAGGTTAATGGGTTGGTCATTGGGTAAAAAATAGACCACTTTGACCACGAGTTGACTTTTTGGTCGAAGTTGACCTGATGGAGTCGATGGGTGGTCGTTAGGTCGAAAATTAGTATTTTGACTATAAATTGACTTTTTGGTCGAAAATTGACCGATTTGGGTCGATGGGTTTGTCGTTAGGTCTAGTATTGACCATTTTGACCAAAGTTGACTTTTTGGTCGAGAGATTGACTTATTGGATTGATAATTGGTCATTAAATCGAAAATTAATTATTTGGACCAAAATTGACTTTTTGGTGAAAGTTGACTATGATGCTGAATGGGTTGGACATTGGGTCGAGGTTGATCATTTTGTCGAAAGTTGACTTTTTGGTCGAAAGTTGACTGTATAGGTCATTGGGTCGAGATTAGTCGATTTTGACCAAAGTTTACTTTATGGTCAAAGATTGGCTTAATGGGTCAAAAATTGGTCATTAGGTAAAAAAATTGACTATTTTGATAAAAATTGACTATTTTGATAAAAATTGACTTTTTTGTCAAAAATTGACCTATTGGGTCAATGGGTGGTCTTTAAGTAAAAAATTGTCTATTTTGACCAAAATTTAAATTTTGTTAAAAGTTGACCTTTGGGGTAAATGAGATTGTCAATGGGTAAATGATTAACCATTTTGAGCAAAGTTGACTTCTTGGTAAGAGATTGACTTTTTGGGTCCGTAATTAGTCATTAGGTCAAAAATTGACTATTTTGACTAAAATTGAATTTTTGGTTAAAAATTAACCCATTGGGTCAACGGGTTAGTCATTGGGTCAGAAATTAACCCTTTTGACCAAAGATGACTTTTTGGTCAAAAGTTGACCTATTTTGACCAAAATTGAATTTTTGTCGAGTAGTAACCTTTTAGGTCAGCCGGTGGTCATTCGGTAAGAAATTGACCATTTTGACTAAAGTTGACTTTTTGGTCGAAAGTTGACTGATTTAGTCAATGAGTTGGTTATTAGGTCGAGAATTGACCATTTTGAACAAAGATGACTTTTTGGACAAAGTTGACTATTCGGTTAATGGGTTGGTCATTGGGTCGAATATTGACCATTTTGACCAAAGTTAACTTTTAGCGAAAGTTGACTATTAGGTCGATAGGTGGTCATTAGGTCAAAAATTGATAATATTTTAAAAAAATTAATTTTTTGGTCAAAAGTTGACTATTGGGTTAATGGGTTTGTCATTGGGTCAAGGATTCACCATTTTGACCAAAGTTGACTTTTTGGTCAGAGATTGACTTATTGGGTAAATAAGTGGTTATTAGGTCAAAAATTATCTTTTTCGACTGAAATTGAATTGTTGGTCAAAAGTTAATCCAATGAGTCAACGGGGTAGTCATTGGGTTAGAAATTGACCATTTTGACCAAAGTTGACCTTTTGGTCAAAAGTTGACCAATTTGGCCAATAAGTTGGTAATTGGGTCAAGAATTGGCCATTTTGACCAAAGATGACTTTTTAGTCAAAAGTTAACCTTTTAGTTCAATGGGTTGGTCATTGGGTCAAAAATTGACCATTTTGATCAAAGCTCACTTTTTGGTCAAAAGCTGACCTATTGGGTCAATGGGAGTTCATTAGGTCAAAAATTGACTATTTTGACCAAAAATGACTTTCTTTTGTCAAAAGTTGACCTATTAGGTCAATGTGTTTGTCATTGGGTCAACGATTGACCATTTTGACCAAAGATCACTTTTAGTCAAAAGTTGATCTATTGGGTCAATGGGTTGATGATTGGGTCAAAAATTGACCATTTTGACCCAAGTTAAAATTTTGGTCAAATGTTAACCTATTAGGTCAAATTGTGGTCATTAGGTCAAAATTTGATTATTTTGACCAAAATTGAGTTTTTGGTCAAAAGCTGACCTATTGGGTCAATGGATTTGTCATTGGGTCAAGGATTGACCATCTTTACCAAAGTTGACTTTTTGGACTAAGATTGACTTATTAGGTCAATAATTGGTCAATAATTCAAAACCATTTTGACCAAAATAGACTTTTTGGTCAAAAGTTGACCTATTAGACCAATGGGTTGTCATTGCGTCAAGGATTGATCATTTTGACCAAAGTTGACTTTTTGGTCAAAAGTTGACCATTTTGACCAAGTGGGTGATCATTAAGTCAAAAATTGACAATTTTGACCAAAATTGACTTTTTGGTCAAAAGTTGACTTGTTGGTTCAATAGATTTGTCATTGGGTTAAGGATTGACTATTCTGACCAAAGTTGACTTTTTGGTCAAAAGTTGACCTTCTTGGACAAAAATTGAATTTTTGGTCGAAAGTTAACCCATTGGGTGTACGGGGTCGTCATTGGGTCAGACATTGTCCATTTTGACTAAAGTTGATTTTTTGGTCAAAAGTTGACCTATTTGGTAAATGAGTTGGTAATTAGATCGAGAATTGATCATTTTGGCCGAAGATGACTTGTTTGGTCGAAAGTTGATATATTAGATTCAATAAGTTGGTCATTGGGTCAAAAATTGACAATTTTGCCTACAATTTACATTTTGGTAAAAAGTTGACCAATTGGGTCAATAGGTTTGTCATTGGGTGAAGGATTGACCATTATGACCAAAGTTGACTTTTTCGTCAGAGATTGACTTATTGGGTAAATAATTGGTCATTTGGTCAAAAATTGACTATCTTGACCAAAATTGAATTTTTTGTCAAAAGTTAACCCATTGTGTCAATGGGGTGGTCATTGGGTCAGAAATTGACCATTTTGACCAAAGTTGACTTTTTGGTCAAAAGTTGACCGATTTGGTCAATGAGTTGGTAATTGGGTCAAGAATTGACCATTTTGACCAAAGATGACTTTTTAGTCAAAATTGGACCTATTGGGTCAATGGGTAGAAATTGACCATTTTGACCAAAGTTAACTTTTTGGTCAAAAGTTGACTATTGGGTCAATGGGTTTGTCATTGGGTCAAGGATTGACCATTTTGATCAAAGTTGACTTTTTTGTCAGAGATTGACTTATTGGGTCAATAATTGGTTATTAATTCAAAAATTGACTATTTTGACCAAAATTGACTTTTTGGTCAAAAGTTGACCTATTAGGCCAATGGGTTGGTCTTTGGGTTAAGGATTGATCATTTTGACCAAAGTTGACTTTTTGGACAAAAGTTGACATATTTGGTCAATGGGTTGGTCATTGGGTCAAGGATTGACTATTTTGACCAAAGTTGACTTTTGGTCGAGAGATTTGACTTATTGGGTCGATAATTGGTCATTAGGTCGAAAATTGACTATTTTGACCAAAATTGACTTTTTCTTCAAAAGTTGACCCATTGGATTGATAGGGTGAGTCATTATGTCGAAAATTACTATTTTGACCAAAATTGACTTTTAGTCGAAAGTTGACATATTAGGTTCGATGGCGAGATAGACCTTTTTGACCGAAGTTGACTTTTGAGTCAGATTGACTTCATTGGATCGATAATTGGTCATTATGTCAAAAATTAGTCATTTTGACTAAAGTTGATTTTTTGGTCGAAGTTGCATCGATTGGTTCGATGGGTTGGTCATTGGATCGAACCATTGACTATTCTGACCAAAGTTAATTTTTTGGTCTAAAGCTAACCAATTGGGTCAAAGGGTTAGTCATTGGGTCGAAGATTGACCATTTTGACCAAAGTTGACTTTTTGGTCAGAGATTGACTGATTGGGTCAATAATTGGTCATTAGGTCAAAAATTGATAATTTTGACCAAAATTAAATTTTTGGTCAAAAGTTTATCCATTGGGTTAACGGGGTGGTCATTCGGTCAGAAATTGACCATTTTGACCAAAGTTGACTTTTAGGTCAAAAGTTAACCTATTTGGTCAATGAGTTGGTAATTGGGTCAAGAATTGACCATTTTTATCCAAGATGACTTTTTGGTTAAAAATTGATCTTTTGGATCAACGGGTTGGTCATTGGGTCAAAAATTGACTATTTTGACCTAAGTTTACTTTTTGGTTAAAAGTTGACCTATTAGGTTAATGTGTGGTCATTAGGTCAAAAATTGACTATTTTGACCAAAATTGACATTTTGGTCTAAAGTTGACCTACAGGGTCAATGAGTTTGTCATTGGGTCAAGGACTGACTATTTTGACCAAAGTTGACCTTTTGGTCAGAGATTAACTTATTGTGTCAATAATTGGTCATTAGGTCAAAAATTCACTATTTGTACCAAAATTGAATTTTTTGTCAAAAGTTAACCATTGGGTGAACAGGGAGGTCATTGGCTCAGAAATTGACCATTTTGACCAAAGTTGACTTTTTGGTCAAAGGTTGACCTATTTGGTCAATGAGTTGGTAATTGGGTCAAGAATTTGACCATTTTGACCAAAGATGACTTTTTAGTTAAAATTTGACCTATTGGTCAATGTGTAAAAAATTGACCATTTTGACCAATGTTGACTTTTTGGTTAAAAGTTGACTTATTGGGTCAATGGGTAGTCATTAGGTCAAAAATTGACTATTTTGAACAAAATTGACTTTTTGGTCAAAAGTTGACCTATTGTGTCAATGGATTTGTCATTGGGTCAAGGATTGACCATTTTGACCAAAATTCACTTTTTGGTCAGAGATTGACTTATTGGGTCAATAGTTGGACATTAATTCAAAAATTGATTATTTTGACCAAAATTGACTTTTTGATCAAAAGTTGACCTAGTAGGCCAATGGGTTGGTCATTGGGTCAATGATTGATAATTTTGACCAAAGTTGAACGTTTGGTCAAAAGTTCACCTAGTAGGTCAATGGTTTGGTCATTGGGTCAAGGATAGACCATTTGGACGAAAGTTGACTTTTCGGTCAGAGATTGGCTTACTAGATCAATAATTGGTCATTATGTCAAAAATTGATTCATTGGTCAAAACTTGACTTATTGGGTCAACGGGTTGGTCATTGGGTCAACAATTGACCATTTTCACCAAAGTTGACTTTTTGGTCAAAAGTTTACCTATTGTGTCAATAGGTTGGTCATAGGGTCAAGGATTGACCATTTTGACCAAAGTTGACTTTTTGGTCAGAGATTGACATATTGGGTCAATAATTAGTCATTAGGTCAAAAATTGATTATTTTGACAAAAATTAAATTTTTTGTGAAAAGTTAACCCATTGCGTCAACAGGGTGGTCATTGGGTCAGAAATTGATCATTTTGACCAAAGTAGACTTTTTGGTCAAAAGTTGACCTATTGGGTCAATGGGTGGTCATTATGTCAAAAATTGACTATTTTGACCAAAATTGACTTTTTGATCAAAAGTTGACCTATTGGGTTAATGGTTTTGTCATTGGGTCAATGATTGCCCATTTTGACCAAAGTTGACTTTTTGGTCAGAGATTGACTTATTGGGTCAATAATTGGTCATTAGGTCAAAAATTGACTTTTTGACCAAAATTTAATTTTTGTCAAAAATTAACCCATTGGGTCAACGAAGTGGTCATTGGGTCAGAAATTGACCATTTTGACCAAAGTTAACTTTTTGGTCAAAAGTTGTCCTATTTGGTCATTGAGTTGGCAATTGGGTTAAGAATTGACCATTTTGACCAAAGATGACGTTTTAGTCAATAGTTTACCTATTGGGTCTATGGGTTGGTCATTGGGTAAAAAATTGACCATTTTGACCAAAGTTGATTTTTTAGTCAAAGTTGACTTTATTGGGTATGGTGATCATTAGGTCGAAAATTGACAACAACTAACAACAATGACAACAACAAGCCTTAATCCCACTTAAGTTGGGATTACATTACATGAAGTCAATAATTGACTAAAGTTGTTTTTTAGGTTAGAGATTGACTTTTTGAGTCAATAATTGGTCATTAGGTCAATAATTGACTGTTTTGACCAAAATTGATTTTTTGTCAAAAGTTAACCCATTGGGTCAATGGAGTGGTCATTGGGTAAAAAATTGACCATTTTGACCAAAGATGACTTTTTCGTCAAAAGTTGACCTATTTTGTCAATGAGTTGGTAATTGGGTTAGCAATTGACCATTTTGAACTAAGATGACTTTGGGTTAAAAGTTGACCTATTGGGTTAATGGGTTGGTCATTGGGTCAAAAATTGACTATTTTTACCGAAATTGATTTTTTGGTCAAATGTTGAGTTATTGGGTCAATGGGTTTGTCATTGGGTCAAGGATTCACCATTTTGACTAAACTTGAATTTTTGGTCAGAGATTAACTTATTGGGTTAATAATTGGTCATTAGGTAAAAAAATTGACTTTTTGACTAAAATTAAATTTTTGGTCAAAAGTTAACTTGATGGGTCGATCTGGGAGGTCGATTGGGTCGAGAATTGACCATTTTCGACCAAAGTGGACTTTTGGTCGAAAGTTGACCTATTAGGTCGATAGGTGGTCATTAGGTCAAAAATTAACTATTTTGACCGAAATTGATTTTTTGGTCAAACGTTGACCTATTGGGTCAATGGGTTTGTCATTGGGTCAAGGATTCACCATTTTGATCAAAGTTTATTTTTTGGTCAGTGATTGACTTATTGGGTCAATAATTGGTCATTAGGTCAGAAATTGACTTTTTTGTCTAAAATTAAATTTTTGGTCAAAAGTTAACCCGATGGGTCATCGGGATGGTCATTGGGTCAGAAATTGACCATTTTGACCAAAGTTGACTTTTTGCTCAAAAGTTGACCAATTTGACCAATGAGTTGGTAATTGTGTAAAGAACTGACCATTTTTTACCAAAGATGACTTTTTAGTCAAAAGTTGACCTATTGGGTCAATGGGTTGGTCATTGGGTGAAAAATTGATCAATTTGACCAAAGTTTACTTTTTGGTCAAAAGTTGACCTATTAGGTTAATGGGTTGTTCATTAGATCAAAATTGATTATTTTGACCAAATTTGACTTTTTGGTCGAAAGTTGACCTATTAGGTCAATGTGTTTGTCATTGGGTCAAGGATTGACCATTTTAACAAAAGTTGACTTTTTTTGTCAGAGATTGACTTATTGGGTCAATAATTGGTCATTAGGTCAAAAATTAACATTTTTGACCAAAATTGAAATTTTAGTCAAAAGTTAATCTTTTGGGTTACTCGGGAGGTCATTGGGTGAAAAATTGACCATTTTGACCAAAGATGACTTTTTGGTCAAAATTTGACCTATTTTGACTAGAATTGAATTTTTGGTCAAAATTTAACCTATTGGGTCAACCGGGTGGTCATTGGGTCAGAAGTTTTCCATTTTGACCAAAGTTGACTTTTAGTCAAAAGTTGACCTATTGGGTCAATCGGTGGTCAGTAGGTTAAAAATTAACCATATTGACCAAAGTTCACTTTTTGGTTAAAGATTAACTTATTGGGTCAATAATTGGTCATCAGATAAAAAATTGACTACTTTGACTAAAATTTAATTTTGGTCGAAGTTGACTTATTGGGTCAACGGGGTTGTCATTGGGTCAGAAATTAACCATTTTGACCAAAGTTGACATTTTGGTCAAAAGTTGACCTATTGGGTCTATTGGGGGACATTAGGTCAAAATTTGACAATTTTGACCAAAAATTAACTTTTTGGTGAAAAGTTGACCTGTTAAGTCAATGGGTTTGTCAATGGGTCAAGGATTGACCATTTTAACCAAAGTTGACTTTTTGGTCAGAGATTGTCTTATAGGGTCAATAATTGGTCATTAACTCAAAAATTAACTAAATTGACCAAAATTGAATTTTTTACCAAAAGTTAACCATTGGGACAACGGGGTGGTCATTTGCTCAGAAATTGACCATTTTGACCAAAGATGACTTTTTGGTCAAAAGCTAACCTATTTGGACTAAAATTGAATTTTTGGTCAAAAGTTAACCTATTGGGTCAACCGAGTAGTCATTGGGTCAGAAATTGTCCATTTTGACCAAAGTTGACTTTTGGTCGAAAAGTTGACTTATTTAGTAAATGAGTTGGTAATTGGGTGAGAATTAACCATTTTTACTAGAAGATGACTTTTTGGTCGAAAGTTGATATATTGGGTCAATGGGTTTGTCATTGGGTTAAAAATTGACCATTTTGACCAAAGTTGACTTTTTGGTCAAAAGTTGAACTATTGGGTCAATGGGTGGTCATTAAGTCAAAAATTGAGCATATTGACCAAAGTTGACTTTTTGGTTAGAGATTAACTTATTGGGTCAATACTTGGTCATTAGGTAAAAAATTGACTACTTTGACTAAAATTTAATTTTCGGTCAAAAGTTAACCCATTGGGTCAACGGGGTGGTCATTGGGTCAGAAATTAACCATTTTGACCAAAGTTGACATTTTGGTCAAAAGTCAACCTATTGGGTCGAATGGGGGTCATTAGGTCAAAAAGTGACCATTTTGAACAAAAATTGACTTTTTGGTGAAAAGTTAACCTATTGGGTCAATGGGTTTGTCGTTGGGTCAAGGATTGACCATTTTAACCAAAGTTGACTTTTTGGTCAGAGATTGACTAATTGGGTCAATAATTGGTCATTAGGTCAAAAATTGACTTTATTAACCAAAATTGATTTTTTTTTTTCCAAAAGTTAACCATTGGGACATCGGGGTGGTCATTGGGTCAGAAATTGACCATTTTGAGCAAAGATGACTTTTTGGTCAAAAGTTGACATATTTTGACTAAAATTGAATTTTTGGTCAAAAGTTAACCTATTGGGTCAACTGGGTGGTCCTTGGGTCAGAAATTGTCCATTTTGACCAAAGTTGACTTTTGGTCAAAAGTTGACTGATTTGGTAAATGAGTTGGTAATTGGGTCGAGAATTGACCATTTTGACTGAAGATGACTTTTTGGTCGAAAGTTGATCTGATAGATTCGATGGGTTTGTCATTGGGTCAAAAATTGACCATTTTGACCAAAGTTAACTTTTTGGTGAAAAGTTGACCTATTGGGTGAATGGGTGGTCATTAGGTCAAAAATTGATCATATTGACCAAAGTTGACTTTTTGGTTAGAGATTAACTTATTGGGTCAATAATTGGTCAATAGGTAAAAAGTTGACTACGTTGACTAAAATTTAATTTTTGGTCAAAAGTTAACTCTTTAGGTCAACGGGGTGGTCTTTGGGTCAGAAATTGATCATTTTGACCAAAGTTGACATTTTGGTCAAAAGTTGACCTATTCGGTCAATTGGGGGTCATTAGGTCAAAAATTGACTATTTTTACCAAAAATTGACTTTTTGGTCAAAAGTTGACGTATTGGGTCAATGGGATTGTCGTTCGGTCAAGGATTAACCATTTTAACCAAAGTTGACTTTTTGGTCAGAGATTGACTTATTGGGTCAAGAATTGGTCATTAGGTCAAAAATTGACTATATTGACCAAAATTGAATTTTTTGCCAAAAGTTAACCCGTTGGTACAACGGGGTGGTCATTGGGTCAGAAATTGACCATTTTGACCAAAGTTGAATTTTTGGTCAAAAGTTGACATATTTGGTCAATGAGTTGGTAATTGGGTCAAGAATTGACCATTTTTACTAAAGATGACTTTACGGTCGAAAGTTGATACATTGGATCGATGGTTTGTCTTTGGGTCGAAAAATTGACCATTTTGACCAAAGTTGACATTTTGGTCGAAAGTTGACTATTGGGTTCGATGGGTGGTCATTAGGTCGAAAATTGACCATATTTGACCAAAGTTGACTTTTTGGTTAGAGATTAACTTATTGGGTCAATAGTTGGTCATTAAGTAAAAAATTGACTACTCTGACTAAAATTTAATTTTTGGTCAAAAGTTAACTCATTGGGTTAACGGGGTGGTCTTTGGGTCAGAAATTGACCATTTTGACCAAAGTTGACATTTTGGTCAAAAGTTGACCTATTGGGTCAATTGGGGGTCATTAGGTCAAAAATTGACCATTATTATCAAAAATTGACTTTTTGGTCAAAAGTTGACCTATTGGGTCAATGGGTTTGTCGTTGGGTCAAAGATTGACCATTTTGACAAAAGTTGACTTTTTGGTCAGAGATTGACTTATTAGGTCGATAATTGGTCTTTAGGTCAAAAGTTGACTATTTTGACCAAAATTGAATTTTTGGTCAAAAGTTAACCCATTAGGTCAACGGGGTGGTCATTGGGTCAGAAATTGACCATTTTGACCAAAGTTAACTTTTTGGTCAAAAGTTGACTTTATTTGGTCAATGAGTTGGTAATTGGGTCATGAATTGACCATTTTGACCAAAGATGACATTTTAGTTAAAAGTTTACCTATTTGGTGTATGGGTTGGTCATTGGGTAAGAAAATTAACCATTTTGACCAAAGTTGACTTTTTGGTCAAAAGTTGACCTATTGGGTCTATGGTGGTCATTAGCTCGAATAATTGACTTTGTCAAAATTGACTTTTGGTCAAAAGTTGACTATTAGGTCGATGGGTTTGTCATTGTGTCGAGGATTGATCATTTTGACAAAAATTAACTTTTTGGTCGGAGATTGACTTATTGGGTCGATAATTGGTCATTAATTAAAATTGATTATTTTGACCAAAATTGACTTTTTGGTCAAAGTTGACTATTAAGTACTAATGGGTTGGCCATTGGGTCAGGATTGATCGTTTTGTCTAAAGTTGACCTTTTGGTCGAAAGTTGACTATTGGATCGATGTGTTGCTCATTAGATCGATGATTTACCATTTTGACCAAAGTTGACTTTGTGGTCAAAGATTGGCTTACTGGGTGGTCAAAATCAAAATAAGTGGTCATTAGGTCAAAAATTGACTTTGTGGTCAAAGTCAAAATAATTGGTCATTAGGTCAAAAATTGACTATTTTGACAAAAATTGACTTTTTGGCCAAAAGTTGACCTATTGGGTCAATGAATGGTCATTAAGTCAAAAATTGACTATTTTGACCAAAATTTACTTTTTGGTCACAAGTTGACCTATTGGGTCAATGAGTTTGTCACTGGGTCAAGGATTGACCATCTTGAACAAAGTTGACTTTTAGGTCAGAGATTGACTTTTTGGGTCAATAATTGGTTAGGTCAAAAATTCACTATTTTGACCAAAATTGAATTTTTGTCAAAAGTTAACCCATTGGGTCAATGGAGTGGTCATTGGGTCAAAAATCTGAACTATTTTGGTGAACGTTGAACTATTTTGACATTTTGAACTATTTTGGTCAAAGATTGACATTTTGGTCAAAAGTTGAACTATTTTGACCAAAATTGAAATTTTGGTTTAAAGTTAACATATTAGGTCAACGGAGTGGTCATTGGGTCAGAAATTGACCATTTTGACCATAGTTGACTTTTTGGTCAAAAGTTGACCTATTTTGTCAATGAGTTGGTAATTGGGTCAAGAATTGACCATTTTGAATGAAGATGACTTTTTGGTCAAAAGTTGACCTATTGGGTTATTGGGTTTGTCATTGAGATTGAAATTTGACCATTTTGACCAAAGTTGACTTTTTGGTCAAAAGTTGACCTGTTGAGTCAATGGGTTTGTCATAGGGTCAAGGATTCATCATTTTGACCAAAGTTGACTTTTTGGTCAGAGATTGACTTATTGGGTTAATAATTGGTCATTAGGTAAAAAAATTGACTTTTTTGACTAAAATTAAATTTTTGGTCAAAAGTTAACCCAATAGGTCTTCGAGGTGGTCATTGGGTCAGAAATTGACCATTTTCACCAAAGTGGACTTTTTGGTCAAAAGTTGACCTATTGGGTCAATGGGTGGTCATTAGGTCAAAAATTGACTATTTTGACCAAAATTGACTTTTGGTCAAAAGTTGACCTATTGGGTCGATGGGTTTGTCATTGGGTCAAGGATTCACCATTTTGACCAAAGTTGACTTTTTGGTCATAGATTGACTTATTGGGTCAATAATTGGTCATTAGGTCAAAAGTTGACTATTTTGACTAAAATTGAATTTTTGGTCAAATGTTAACCCATTGGATCAATGGGGTGGTCATTGGGTCAGAAATTGACCATTTTGACCATAGTTAACTTTTTGGTCAAAAGTTGACTTTATTTGGTCAATGAGTTGGTAATTAGGTCATGAATTGACCATTTTGACCAAAGATGACATTTTAGTTAAAAGTTGACCTATTGGGTCTATGGGTTGGTCATTGGGTAAAAAATTAACCATTTTGACCAAAGTTGACTTTTTGGTCAAAAGTTGACCTATTGGGTCTATGAGTGGTCATTAGCTCAAAAATTGACAGCTTTGTCCAAAATTGACTTTGGGTCAAAAGTTGACTGTTAGATCGATGGGTTTGTCATTAGTGTCGAAGATTGATCATTTTGACAAAGTTGACTTTTTGGTTAGAGATTGACTTATTGGATCGATAATTGGTCATTAGGTCAAAATTTGATTATTTTGACCAAAATTGACTTTTTGGTCGAAATTGACTCATAGGTAATGGGTTGGTCATTAGGTCGAAGATTGATCATGTTTGACCAAAGTTGACCTTTTAAGTCGAAGTTGACCTATTGGGTCAATGTGTTGCTCATTGGGTCAATGATTTACCATTTTGACCAAAGTTGACTTTGTGGTTAAAGATTGGCTTACTGGGTGGTCAAAATCAAAATAAGTGGTCATTAGGTCAAAAATTGACTTTGTGGTCAAAGTCAAAATAATTGGTCATTAGGTCAAAAATTGACTATTTTGACAAAAATTGACTTTTTGGCCAAAAGTTGACCTATTGGGTCAATGAATGGTCATTAAGTAAAAAATTGACTATTTTGACCAAAATTTACTTTTTAGTCGCAAGTTGACTTATTAGATCGATGAGTTTGTCATTGGGTCGAGGATTGACCATCTTGAACAAAGTTGACTTTTAGGTCGAGAGATTGACTTTTTGGGTCGATAATTGAGTTACGTCGAAAATTCAACTATTTTGACCAAAATTGATTTTTGTCGAAAAGTTAACCCATTAGATTGATAGAGTGGTCATTGGGTCGAAAATCTGAACTATTTTGGTGAACGTTAATATTTTGACAGTTTGAACTATTTTAGTCGAAGATTGACATTTTAGTCGAAAGTTGAACTATTTTGACCAAAATTGAAATTTTAGTTTAAAGTTAACATATTAGAGTCAATGAATTAGTCATTGGGTCGAGAAATTGACCATTTTGACCATAGTTGACTTTTTGGTCGAAAGTTTACTTATTTTGTCGATGAGTTGGTAATTGGGTCAAGAATTGACCATTTTGAATAAAGATGACTTTTTGGTCAAAAGTTTACCTATTGGGTTATTGGGTTGGTCATTGGGTCAAAATTTGACCATTTTGACCAAAGTTGACTTTTTGGTCAAAAGTTGACCTATTGGGTCAATGGGTTTGTCATAGGGTCAAGGATTCACCATTTTGACTAAAGTTGACTTTTTGGTCAGAGATTGACTTATTGGGTTAATAATTGGTCATTAGGTAAAAAAAATTGACTTTTTTGACTAAAATTAATTTTTGGTCGAAAAGTTAACTCGATTAGGTCTTCGAGGTGGTCATTGGGTCGAAATTGACCATTTTCACCAAAGTGGACTTTTTGGTCAAAAGTTGACTGTTGGATCGATGGGTGGTCATTAGGTCGAAAATTGAGCTATTTTGACCAAAATTGATTTCTTGGTCGAAGTTGACTCGATTGGGTCGATGGGTTTGTCATTGGGTCGAGGATTCACCATTTTGACCGAAGTTGACTTTTTGGTCGGAGATTGACTTATCGATCTGATAATTGGTCATTAGGTAAAAAATTGACTTTTTTGACTAAAATTAAATTTTTAGTCGAATGTTAACTTGATGAGGTCATCGGGGTGGTCATTGGGTCAGAAGTTGACCATTTTCACCAAAGTGGACATTTTGGTCAAAAGTTGACCTATTGGGTCAATGGGTGGTCATTAGGTCAAAAATTGACTATTTTGACCGAAATTGATTTTTTTGTCAAAAGTTGACCTATTGGGTCAATGGGTTTGTCTTTGAGTCAAGGATTCACCATTTTGACCAATGTTGACCTTTTGGTCAGAGATTGACTTGTTGGGTCAATAATTGGTCATTGGTTAAAAATTGATTTTTTTTACTAAAATTAAAATTTTGGTCGAAAGTTAACCTGATGGGTCATTGGGGTAGTCATTAGGTCGGAAATTGACCATTTTGACCGAAAGTTGACTTTTTGGTCGAAAGATTGACCTATTTGGTCGATGAGTTGGTAATTGTGTCGAAGATTGACCATTTTGACCAAGATGACTTTTTAGTCGATAGTTGACTTATTAGATCGATAGGTTAGTCATTTGGTCGAAAATTGACCAATTTGACCAAAGTTTACATTTTGGTCAAAAGTTGACCTATTGGGTCAATCGGTGCTCATTAGGTCAAAAATTGACTATTTTGACCAAAATTGACTTTTTGGTCAAAAGTTGACCTATTATGTCAATGTGTTTGTGATGGGGTCAAGGATTAACCATTTTGACCAAAGTTGACATTTTGGTCAGAGATTGACTTAGTAGGTCAATAATTGGTCATTCGGTCAAAAATTGATATTTTTGACCAAAATTGAATTTTTAGTCAAAAGTTAACTTGATAGGTCGACGGGGTGGTCATTGGGTTAAGAATTGACCATTTTACCAAAGTTGACTTTTGGTCGAATGTTAGACTGTTGATCGATGAGTTGGTAATTGGGTCGAGAATAGATCATTTTGACCATAGATGACTTTTTAGTCAAAAGTTGATCTATTGGGTTAAAAATTAACTATTTTGTCAAAGTTTAAATTTTAGTCAAAAGTTGACCTATTAGGTTAATGGGTGGTCATTAGGTCAAAAAATGACTAATTTGACCAAAATTGACTTTTTGGTCAAAAGTTGACCTATTGGGTCAATGGGTTTGTCATTGGGATAAGGATTGACCATTTTGACCAAAGTTGAATTTTTGGTCTGATATTAACTTATTGGGTCAATAATTGGTCAAGAATTCAAATATTGACCATTTTGAACAAAAATTTTTTGTTCAAATTTTGACCTCATAGGCCAATGGGTTGGTCATTAGGTCAAGGATTGATCATTTTGACCAAAGTTGACTTTTTGACCAAAAGTTGACCTATTGGGTTAATGGGATGGTCATTGGGTCAAGGAGACCATTTTGACTAAAGTTGACTTTTTGGTCAGAGATTGGCTTACTAGGTCAGTAATTAGAAATTAGGTCAAAAATTAAATATTTTGACGAAAATTGACTTTTTGGTCAAAAGTTGACCTATTGGGTCAATAGATGGTCATTAAGTCAAAAATTGACTATTTTGACAAAAATTGACTTTTTGGTCAAAAGTTAACCTATTGGATCAATGAGTTTGTCATTGGGTCAAGGATTGACTATTCTGACCAAGGTTGACTTTTTTGTCAAAAGTTGACCTATTTTGACAAAAATTTAATTTTTGGTCAAAAGTTAACCCATTGGGCAAATGGGGTAGTCATTGTGTCAGACATTGTCCATTTTGACCAAAGTTGACTTTTTGGTCAAAAGTTGACCTATTTGGTCAATGAGTTGGTAAGTGAGTCAAGAATTAATCATTTTGACTGAAGATGACTTTTTGGTCAAAAGTTGATCTATTGGGTCAATAAGTTGGTCATTAGGTCAAAAATTGACCATTTTGACCACAGATGACTTTTTGGTCAAAAGTTGACCTATTGGATCAACGGGTGTTCATTAGGTCAAAAATTGATTATTTTGACTAAAATTAACTTTTTGGTAAAAAGTTGAACTATTGGGTCAGTAGGTTTGTCATTGGGTCAAGGATTGACCATTTTGAACAAAGTTGACTTTTTGGTCAGAGATTGACTTATTGGGTCAATAATTGGTCATTAGCTCAAAATTTGACGATTTTGACCAAAATTGAATTTTTTGTCAAAAGTCAACTCATTGGGTCAACGGGGGGGTCTTTGGGTCATAAATTGACTATTTTGAACAAAATTGACTTTTTGATCAAAAATTGACTTATTGGGTCATTGGGTTTGTCATTGGGTCAAGGATTAACCATTTTGACCAAAGTTGACTTTTTGGACAAAAGTTGACATATTGGGTCAATGGGTTGGTCATTGGGTCAAGGATTGACCATTTTGACCAAAGTTGACTTTTTGGTCAGAGATTGGTTTACTGGGTCAATAATTGTCATTAGGTCAAAAATTGTCTATTTTGACCAAAATTGACTTTTTGGTCAAAAGTTGACATATTTGGTCAATGGGTGGTCATTAAGTCAAAAATTGACTACTTTCACTAAAATTGACTTTTTGGTCAAAAGTTAACATTTTGGGTCAATGAGATTGTCATTGTGTCAAGGATTGACTGTTTTGAACAAAATTGACTTTTTGGTCAAAAACTGACTTATTAGGTGATTGGGTTTGTCATTGGGTCGAGATTGACCATTTTTGACTAAGGTTAACTTTTTGTTCGAGAGATCGACTTATTGGGTCGATAATTTGTCACTAGGTCAAAAATTGACTATTTTGACCAAAATTGAATTTTTGGTCAAAAGTTAACCCATTGGGTCAACGGGTTGGTCATTGGGTCAGAAATTGACCATTTTGACGAAAGATGACTTTTTGGTCAAAAGTTGACATATTTTGACCAAATTTAAACTTTTGGTCAAAAGTTAACCCATTGGGTGAACGGGGGGTGGTCATTAGGTCAGAATTTGACCATTTTGATCAAAGTTGACTTTTGGGTCAAAAGTTGACCTATTTGGTCAATGAGTTGACCTATTTGGTCAAAGAGTTGGTAATTGGGTCAAGAATTGACCATTTTAACCAAAGATGACTTTTTGTTTAAAATTTGATCTATTGGGTCAATGGGTTGGTCATTGGGTCAAAAATTGACCCTTTTGACCAAAGTTAACTTTTTGGTCAAAAGTTGACCTATAGGGTTAATGGGTAGTCATTATGTCAAAAATTGAGTATTTTGACCAAAAATGACTTTTTGTTCAAAAATTGACCTACTGGGTCAATGGGTTTGTCAATGGGTCAAGGATTGACCATTTTGACCAAAGTTGACTTTTTGGTCAGAGATTGACTCATTGGGTCAATAATTGGTCCTTAGGTCGAAGATTGATTATTTTGATCAAAATTGAATTTTTGGTCAAAAGTTAATCCATTAGATCGACGGGGTGGTCATTAGGTCGAAATTGACCATTTTGACCAAAGTTGACTTTTTAGTCGAAAGTTGACATATTTGGTCGAACAGATTGTAATTAGTCAGAATTGATCATTTTGACCAAAGATGACATTTTAGTCAAAAGTTGATCTATTGGGTCAATGGGTTGGCCATTGGGTAAAAAATTGACCATTTTGACCAAAGTTGACATTTTGGTCAAAAGTTGACCTATTGGGTCTATGGGTGGTCATTTGGTCAAAAATTAACTGTTTTGACCAAAATTAACTTTTTGGTCAAATGTTGACTTATTGGGTCAATGGGCTTGTCATTGGGTCAATGATTGACCATTTTGACCAAAGTTGACTTTTTGGTCAGAGATTGACTTATTGTGTCAATAATTGGTCACTAGATTAAAAATTGACTATTTTGACCAAAATTGAATTTTTGGTCAAAAGTTAACCCATTGGGTCAACGGGGTGGTCATTTGGTTAGAAATTAACTATTTTGACGAAAGATGACTTTTTGGTTAAAATTGACCTATTTTGACCAAATTGAATTTTTGGTCAAAAGTTAACCCATTGGGTCAACGGGGTGGTCATTGGGTCAAAAATTGACCATTTTGATCAAAGTTGACTTTTGGGTCAAAAGTTGACCTATTTGGTCAATGAGTTGACCTATTTGGTCAATGAGTTGGTAATTGGGTCAAGAATTGACCATTTTGACTGAAGATGACTTTTTTGTTAAAATTTGATCTATTGGGTCAATGGCTTGGTCATTGGGTCAAAAATTGATCATTTTGACCAAAGTTAACTTTTTGGTCAAAAGTTGACCTATTGGGTCAATGGGTGGTCATTAGGTCAAAAATTGAGTATTTTGACCAAAAATGACTTTTTGGTAAAAAATTTACCGATTGGGTCAATGGGCTTGTCATTGGGTCGAGGATTGTTCATTTTTACCAAAGTTGATTTTTTGGTCAGAGATTGACTTATTGGGTCAATAATTAGTCATTAGGTCAAAAATTGACTATTTTGACCAAAATTAAATTTTTGGTCAAAAGTTAACCCATTGGGTCAACGGGTTGGTAATTAGGTCAGAAATTGACCATTTTGACAAAAGATGACTTTTTAGTAAAAAGTTGACCTATTTGGTCAATGAGTTGGTAATTAGGTCAAGAATTGACCATTTTGACCAAAGGTGAATTTTAATCAAAAGTTGACCTATTGGGTCAATGTGTTGGTCATTGGGTAAAAAAATTGACCATTTTGAACTTTTGGTCAAAAGTTGACCTATTGGGTCTATGGGTGGTCATCAGGTCAAAAATTAACTATTTTGACCAAAATTGACTTTTTGGTCAAAAGTTGACCTATTAGGTCAATGGGTTTGTCCTTGGGTCAAGGATTGATCATTTTGACAAAAATTAACTTTTTGGTCAGAGATTGACTTATTTCGTCAATAATTGGTCATTAATTCAAAAAAGTACTATTTTGGCCAAAATTAACTTTTTGGTCAAAAGTTGATCTATTAGGCAAATGTGTTGTTCTTTGGGTCAAGGATTGATCATTTTGTCCAAAGTTGACTTTTTGGTCAAAAGTTGACCTATTGGGTCAATGGGTTGGTCATTGAGTCAAGGAATGACCATTTTGACCAAAGTTGACTTTGTGGTCAAAGATTGGCTTACTGGGTCAATAATTGGTTATTAGATAAAAAATTTACAATTTTGACAAAAATTGACTTTTTAGTCAAAAGTTGACATATTGGGTCAATGGGTGGTCATTAAGTCAAAAATTGACTATTTTGACCAAAATTTACTTTTTGGTCAAAAGTTAACCTATTGGGTCAATGAGTTTGTCATTAGGTCAAGGATTGACCATTTTGACCAAAGTTGACTTTTTGGTCAGAGATTGACTTTTTGGGTCAATAATTGGTCATTAGGTCAAAAATTGATTATTTTGACCAAAATTGAATTTTTTGTCAAAAGTTAATCTATTGGGTCAACGGGGTGGTCATTAGGTCAGAAATAGACCATTTTGGCCAAAGTTGACTTTCTGGTCAAAAGTTGACCTATTTGGTCAACGAGTTGATAATTCGGTCAAGAAATGACACAAAGATGACTTTTTGGACAAAAGTTGACCTATTGGGTTAATGGGTTGGTCATTAGGTCAAAAATTGAGCATTTTGACCAAAGTTGACTTTTTGGACAAAAGTTGACCTATTGGGTCAATGGGTGGTCATTAGGTCAAAAATTGACTATTTTGAGCAAAATTGATTTTTTGGTCAAAAGTTGACTTATTAGGTCAATGGGTTTGTCATTAGGTCAAGGATTGACCATTTTGACCAAAGTTGACTTTTTGGTCAGAGATTGACTTATTTGGTCAATAATTAGTCATTAGGTCAAAAATTAACATTTTTTTTACTAAAATTGATTATTTGGTCAAAAGTTAACCCAATGGGTCAACGGGCTGGTTATTGGGTCAGAAATTGACCATTTTGACCAAAGTTGACTTTTTGGTCAAAAGTTGACCTCTTTAGACAATGAGTTGGTAATTGGGTTAAGAATTGACTATTTTGACCAAAGATGACTTTTTAGTCAAAAGTTGACCTATTGGGTTAATGGGTTGGCCATTGGGTAAAAAATTGACCTTTTTGACCAAAGTTGACTTTTTGGTCAAAAGTTGACCAATTGGGTCAATGGGTGCTCATTTGGTCAAAAATTTACTATTTTGACCCAAATTTACTTTTTGGTCAAAAGTTGACTTATTTGGCCAATGAGTTGGTAATTGGGTCAAGAACTGACCATTTTGACCAAAGATGACTTTTTAGTCAAAAGTTGACCCAATGGGTCAACTAGGTTGTCATTGGGTCAGAAGTTGACCATTTGGACAAAAGTTGAGTTTTTGGTCAAAGGTTGACCTATTTGGTCAAGGAGTTGGTATTTGGGTCAAGCATTGATCATTTTGATCAAAGATGACTTTTTAGTCAAAAGTTGATATATTGGGTCAATGGGTTGGTCAATGGGTAAAAAGTTGACCATTTTGACAAATGTTGAATTTTTGGTCAAAAGTTGACCTATTAGGTCAATGAGTGGTCATTAGGTCAAAAATTGACTATTTTAACCAAAATTGACTTTTTGGTCATAAGTTGACTTATTGGGTCAATAGGTTTGTCATTGGGTCAAGGATTGACCATTTGACCAAAGTTGATTTTTTTTGTCTGAGATTGACTTATTGGGTCAATAATTGGTCATTAGGTAAAAAATTGACTTTTTGACCAAAGTTGAATTTTTGGTCAAAAGTTAACCCATTGGATCAACAGGGTGGTCATTGGGTCAAAAATTGACCATTTTGATAAAAGTTGACTTTTTAGTCAAAAGTTAACCTATTTGGTTAATGAGTTGGTAATTGGGTCAAGAATTGACCATTTTGACCAAAGATGACATTTTAGTCAAAAGTTGACCTATTGGGTCAATGAGTTGGTCATTGGGAAAAAAATTGGCCATTTTGACCAAAGTTAATTTTTTGGTCAAAAGTTGACCTATTAGGTTTATGGGTTGTCATTAGGTAAAAAATTAACTATTTTGACCAAAATTGACTTTTTGTTCAAAAGCTGACCTAATGGGTAAATGGGTTTGTCATTTGGTCAAGGATTGGTCATTTTGACAAAAATTAACTTTTTGGTCAGAGATTGACTTATTAGGTCAATAATTGGTCATTAATTCAAAAATTAACTATTTTGACCAAAATTGACTATTTTGACCAAAATTGACTTTTTGGTCAAAAGTTGACCTATTAGGAAAATGGGTTTATCTTTGGGTCAAGGATTGATTGTTCGTCCAAAGTTGACTTTTTGGTCAAAATTTGACCTATTGGGTCAATGGTTTGGTCATTGGGTCAAGGATTGACCATTTTGAACAAAGTTGACTTTGTGGTCAAAGATTGTCTTACTGGGTCAACAATTGGTCATTAGATAAAAAATTGCCTATTTTGACAAAAATTGACTTTTTGGTTAAAAGTTGACCTATTGGGTCAATGGGTGGTCATTAAGTCAAAAATTGAATATTTTTACAAAAATTTACTATTTGGTCAAAAGTTGACCTATTAGGTCTATGGGTTTGTCATTGGGTCAAGGATTGACCATTTTGACCAACATAGACTTTTTGGTCAGAGATTGACTTTTTGGGTCAATAATTGGTCATTAGGTCAAAAATTGACTATTTTGACCAAAATTGAATTTTTTGTCAAAAGTTAACCCATTGGGTCAATGGGGTGGTCATTAGGTCAAAAATTGACCATTTTGACCAAAGATGACTTTTGGGTCAAAAGTTGACCTATTTTGACCAAAATTGAATTTTTTGTCAAAAGTTAACCTATTGGGTCAACGAGGTGGTCATTGGGTCAGAAATAAACCATTTTGACCAAAGTTAACTTTTTGGTCAAAAGTTGACCTATTTGGTCAACGAGTTGGTAATTGGGTGAAGAATTAACCATTTTGAACCAAGTTTACGTTTTGGACAAAAGTTGACATATTGGGTTAATGGGTTGGTCATTGGGTCAAAAATTGAGCATTTTGACCAAAGTTGACTTTTTGGTCAAAAGTTGACATATTGAGTCAATGGGTGGTCATTAGGTCAAAAATTGACTATTTTGATCAAAATTGATTTTTTGGTCAAAAGTTGACCTATTGGGTCAATGGGTTTGTCATTGGGTCAAAGATTCACCATTTTGACCAAAGTTGACTTTTTTGTCAGAGATTGACTTATTGGTCAATAGTTGGTCATTATGTAAAAAATTAACTTTTTTAACTAAAATTGAATATTGACCCGAATTTTGTATTTCCAAATACAAGGATTTGTTACCACTGCTAGAAAATTTAATTTTTGGCAAAGGCGCGAAACACTTGACCTGGAATAACTTGCTATATAGATGTGTACCAAATTTTAATTACGTCAATAACATTAAATAAATCTTGATTGCTACTTAATGCTGGGCCGTTAATGTTTAATACTTTTTTTTAAATATATGTTTATATAGCAAAATATAATTTAAAAAGAAAATATTTTATATACTTTTTGGGTACTACACAAGTATACGTATCGTTTCAAGTAATATAGGGCTTTGAAACAAAGACCCCGATATCGATCCACGGGGAAAAAATTATGGTAATAAATTTTTAAATATTGTATTTCAAAAATCTTTTTTTATTTTAATCTAACTATAAATTACTTTTAATTTACTAGATGCAGTTAGACAAAACAATAATAAGAAAATGATTTTGTAAAAACTATATAAAACAAAGAACTTTCTTCCCTTCAATTAATCTAAGATTTTTTTTAAGATAATTTAATATTCGTTGGAGAACTTGATTTATGGTATTGTGCCAAATAGAAGCATTCCTATTCTTTACCCTTTGATCCAGTCGCAAAGAACATTGGCTAATTTACAGATCAGGTCCGGATGTATTGTTAGTAGAATGGGTTAATCTAGACTCACACTACTAGATGTCCAAGGGTGGCTATGGTCGGCCCTACTAGTGACCCTTTCTTAATCTATGAAGCAAATTATAAGAATTTAGTCTGTCTCTCTAAAAACTTATCAATTCTACACCCTTTAAATCTTATTTTCCTATTTATTTGCACTTCACCTTAAATAGCCCGCACATGGCCTTCGACTACCCAAGGAATCATGTGACATTTACAAGTTAAGAGTTCTTCTCCTTCTAGGTCTCAAAACTCTTCAACAGGTTTTAACAATTTAAATGACCAATTTAAAAAGTAAAGTAAGATCAGGTATTAATATCATCACAATGTTTTGAAAATATTTTGAAATTTTAATTCTCCATCGAATCTTATATTATCTTATTTATCTTTTCATAATTGAAGGAAGAAAGTAAACTAACTACTCAGAACACATTGAATATAAACGACAAAACATAATAAATAAACTTTGAATAAAAAATAAAATACTTATCTCAAATATTCCTTCTACGGATCTTCGATTCCTACTGACTCTACAGTGTATGAACTCCAGATGCAACAACTTGAAAATAAACTCACTAAACTAAAATAAAAGTGGCCCTAAATTTCTCTCTCTATTTCTCTCTCTAAGGATGAGAGATCCTAAAGTGGATAAGAGAAAGTGGTTACTTGGGGGCACGTTTTTCTGAAGAAATGGACTCCTATTTATAGGCTTCAAGGGTTGCCTTGAGGCACCTCTTCAAAACATGTCCACAATCAATGAATCTTCTAGAAGGTCTGTCTAGCGCCTAGGAACCGGAATCTGGCGCCTAGGCGCCGGACACTATGTCCATTTCTTCGCACCTCTTCACTTTGGCTCGCGCCTCTTCGCGATTAAAACCGATTTGGAGCGTCCAAATGCAATGTATCACATGTCCTATTATCAAGGAACAACTGCCAGTCTTCTAGAATGTCCAATAACCACTAACTCCGTCAAAATAACCGTCCAAACGTTGTCAAACTTGACAGTTCTGTATCGAGTCTGGCATTTAGGCGCCAACTTCTGGCGCCTAGGCGCCAGGCCATATTTTTTATAATTTTTGTATTTTGCTCCATTTTTGCTCCTTTTTGCTTCTTTTTCCTTTTTTGGATCTTTTTTAAATCACTTACATCCAAAAACACAAAAATACCTTTCATTAAAGCATAATATCCTTAGAAATTGATAAGAATTAAGGCATAAAAATAGGTATTTTTTTAATGGATCAAAATCCCCTAAACTTAAATGTAACTTGTCATCAAGTAACTCTTTCTACTATATAAAATGTATAACCTTTGGAATAAAAGATAAGTATTTAAGGTTCCTTATTATTTTTGATTTTATAAAGTCTTTAGTAAATTATTAACCCAATTTCACTAACTAGGTTTAATTTTAAGAATTTAAAGAATATTCAACTACCAAATCATAAGATTTCAAACTTTTCATCCATTTTGAAAATAATAGAAGTTTATTATATTAAGATCTCATAGATTATTTACAAGAAAAAGATCTTCTTGAAAAATCTTTCCTAAATAAATATTCATGCATAAAAATTATGTAAAATATGTAACTAGTTTTCTTCCTATAAGATAATTCAAGTGAAGCCAATTTTTGATTAGGCATTTCCTTTAGCTTCTCCTCTCTTTTTTTTTCTTTTTCTTTTCTTCTTCTTTTCTTCTTCTTTTTTTTTCTTTTTCTCTTTTTTTTTATATATAAAGAAGATTACTATATCTGGATAGCCTGTTAATGGTTTTGAACTTCACTATCCTTAACTTATATTTTCAAAACTTATACATTTCCACTTAATTATTATAAGAATTCAAAAAGATTTCCAATATTTTCTTTTTGAAGTGATAATTTTTTATTACTTAATATTTCTAAAATTCTATTATTTCTAACATGAATAGAAAAATTCCTTAATCTTAATCTTCTTTAAGTTAAATAATTCTATTCTTAAAATCAATCAAAGTTATTAAAATTTTGGTTAATTTCACTAAATTGTTTATAATTTTAAAAATAAAAGTAATCTCAAATAAATTCTTCATTCCTTAAGTTATGTTAAAATATTTTTAATTTTTAAGAATATAATAGCTCTTTAAGGACAAATAAAATTTAAATTTGAATGTATTTTCCTTTCCCCCAAACTTAAGTTTTGGTATACTAAGACAATTTGAAAGTATGAGAGAAAGAAAATCATAAATTTAAAAAGGAAATTTTTAAAAGTATGTAAAAACGATCTTAAAAAGAAAAATTAACTTCTACTCATGCTTTTATGAATAATTAAGTGAAAACTGAAGCATGTATAAAAAGTAAACAGGCTAATTGTTATGATTATACTAAATTTGAAACAAAATAAAAGTAGAGCAAAATTACTAATTACTAAACAGTAGACTGAAATAAACATATCATAAATTAACTCTAATCTCAGTCTCAAACACAATATACTAAGAATATTCTAACAATAGAATTTTAACACTAATCAATCCACACAGGTATATAACAAATCAACATACATCAAACATAAAACTAAACAAACAAACCAAACAAATCAAATCAATAAAGTAGCACAACATAAAGATCTATAAACTACTAGTCACTGGCTGTAGCCTCATCATCATCATCGTCACCAAAGGAAAATTCTAAATCCTTAGGATCAACAAATGGTGTGAAACTAGGAAAAGTAGGGAAACTAACATCATGTTCACCCTTCAGAAATCTGACTAGGGCTTCATCATACTCAGCATCATAGCTACTCTTCCTCTGGGTATAGTCAGATAAATGATCAAGTTTCTTATCAATGGTATCAATCCTGCAGTGAGTTTGAAATAACTCCTGCTATTGCTCTATAAACTGATCATGAATTGACTCCCAAAAACTCGATGGTGGCTCAGCAGAAGTAGAGGGTCGAGAAGTAGAAGGTCTACCTGGAGTAGGTACAGAAGAAGAAGTACCAGTCGATTTCTTCCCTCGAAGATGATCATAAATGCTAATGCTCTCCTGACTAATCGGCTTGGTAGTCTTCAACCTTTCCTCCGAAATATCTGCAGTGACTCCATTGCTAATACATAATGAATAAATCAGAGATGGGAATCCCAGTCCAACAGAAGTGCTGGATCTCGCAGTAGAATCCACAAAATCATAAGTAATACTGCCAACATCAATAGGCTTCCTTTCCTGAATTCAGTAGTTTAAGATCGCTCGATCTCTAGTCACTTCACTCAGGTGGTTGGAAGGTAACAATCTTGCAGAAATAAAATAGTTCCATGCTTTAGAAATACCATTTAATTTGGAGGATTTGAAGTTTACCCTTTTTCCGTTCCTAATCTTCCAAGATCCAGTACCGTCAGTCAAATAAGCAATGATCATATCCAAATCTCCCTCAGATGGTGATAATCTAGAATAGTGGCACTCAATAGTCGGTGTCAGGCCATAAAATACATTGATTCTTTCAGGATTAAATCCTACTCCGACACCTCTGACAAAAACTTCATAATCTTCGGCATCCAGAAAATTTGCTTAAAACTCTCGAACTATAGGGATAACAGCAACAGCAGTGAAATAAGAAAATTGTTGCCAATTGTGCGCAACGATAGTGTTTTCAATAATTTCTCCTGGATGATAGAAACTTCGTTCCGAAATGAATTTCCTCAACATCGCAAATTCATGGAATCTAAATTGCGCAGCCGCAGTAGAAAATTTGCTGCTATCAAAGTTATCTCGTGCCTTCCCGTGTTTAGATTTCAGAGCCATCTAAACGTGAAAGAAAAAAGGAACAAATTTAGGAATCAAAAGTTTAAACTCTTTTTAAGTTTATGAAACTTAAAATAAGTTTAAAAATCCAAAGAAATCACTAAAAATCAATTTTTTTTTAAAATTCGGTTCTTAGCAAAAACTAGGGAAATCCATGGTGAAAATTGAAAATAAATGGTTTGAAGTTTAGATCTGACCTTGAGACAAAAAAATCGAGTGGTTTCGCGCTCAAATCCATGATGTTTTGACCTCAAAATGGATCTAAAATGTGTATTTCCACGAAAATGGGGAAGAAGATGAAGCTTAGGCGTCAAAAATGGCTTTTGGAGGTATTTAAGGAAATTTTCAGGTACAGGCCGAACCGGAGCTTAGGCGCCGAATTCTAACGCCTAGGCGCCAGACTCGCCTTTCACAAAAAAAAATTATTTTTAAATTTATTTTTCCACCAAAATTCATAAATTTAACTTCCAATTACTCACATTAGAGTAGGGCTTCAGTTTCTAACTTCCACAACATTTTTCAAAAATTTTAAAAATTAAATATTAATTCCACCAATCAAACATAAAGTTTAAATCAAACTCACTAAATTCCATTTATAATCTTCAATATTGGCTCAATACATTCCAGATAAGTATTATACTTGATTCAAGTTCCTAATACACACTCAAACACAATAATTTCTAAGCAAAAACAACACACATTGTACATGAAAGCAAATACACAAACAAACACAATCGATTCACTAAATCGATACAACGACTCAACAAACCAGATAATAATTATCTCATTAACAGAATATTCTAATCTTCACTAGGGAAATTGTGTATTCCACTTGGAAAGAAAGTGACGCTCTCAGGAAATCCGTAGCCGTCTTTTTATCAATCCACTTGTTCTTCGAATACATTTCAACTTGAGCATCTTGATAAGCCGCAAAATGATCAAATTGAAGTTTCATTTGCCATTAAAGATGTTCAGTCAGATGAAACATCTCAAGAAGGCGATCTCCAATGCTTTTTAAATCCGCTTCGAACTTATCCAAACGACTAGAAATTTTCTCTAAACTTACCGCGATGAAACCATTGAAGTAGGGTTGAGGATCCTTTGAGACCTTGTCCCTAGCTTCTTCTCCATGATTTCTTCTTTTCATTTCTTCAAAAATTTCTCAAATATCTCAAGAAGAAAGTGTAATGGACGTAACTTTGATTGCTTGATGGTTAGGGAAGAAGATGGGTTGATTTAAAGGTGAAAATCGTGTGAAAAACTGAAAATTTTCGGTTTTTGCACGACCCAGTAACCGTGGCGCTTAGGCGCCGGACCTATTGATACATAGTTTGAATCTGGCGCTTAGGCACCGAATCTTGGCGCCTAGGCGCCGGAACTATGTTCAACTCCGTTTTGCCTAATCGTCAAATTTCAAAATTTTGTTCTCCAAGATAGGTAAATTCTACTGGTAAGAGTAATCTAGACTCAATTACACACATTGTAAATAATCATAATGAAGGTTAACTTGATCTCCTTTTTACTCATATTTAGAATAGAGTGATCCAATTTCTAAATCTTACATACTTCAAAATAATCTTCAGCCTAATTCAACAAAGACTTATAAGCATCAAAAAATTTTAAAGTAATATAAAATTAGTCAAGATCGAGGCATAACCTTACATTAATACATAAAAAAACTCATAACAAAAGATAATTATGGGTTGCCTCCCACAAAGCGCTTGGTTTAACGTCATCAGCCCGACTTAAGTAAATCTTTAATCAAGTTGACTCAATTCATAAGCCTCTTTACAAATCATTCTAATATCTCCCAAATAAGGCTTCAATCTTAATCCATTTACTTTAAAAAATTTTCCTATTTTGGGGTCTTTAATATCCACAGCTCCATAATGGTATACCTTCTCAACTATATAGGGTCCAATCCATTTAGATCTTAATTTTCCAGGAAAAAGTTTTAAACGAGAGTTAAACAGTAATACTTCTTGTCCAGGCTCAAAAATTTTCCCTGAAATTTTCATATCATGCAACATCTTCATTTTCTCTTTATAAATCCTTGCATTTTCATATGATTCATTTCTTATTTCTTCAATCTCATTCAATTGCAAAAATCGCTTTTCTCTTGCTTTATTCAAATTAAAATTAAACTACTTTATTGCCCAATAAGCTTTATGTTCAAGTTCTACAGGTAAGTGACATGTTTACCATAAATTAAACGGTAAGGTGACATTCCGATTTGTGTCTTATAAGCTGTTCTATAAGCCCATAATGCAGAATTAAGTCTATCAACCCAATCAGTTCTTTTAGGATTAACAGTCTTCTCTAAAATTCTTTCTTCTACTTCTTCATTTTCATCAGTTAAAAATTCAAAATTTTCTTTAGAAATGACATTACATTTTTCTTGATAATGTTTTTCAATTAAATAATCAATTATATCCATTCGATAACATTTCTCTTTATCAGGGTACTTCATTGATTTAAGAACATTGAATTTTATTTCTTGATCATTAACTCTCATGGTTAGTTCTCCCTTTTGCACATCAATCATAGCTCGTCCGGTAGCTAGAAAAGGTCTCCCTAAAATAATAGGTATCTCTTAATCTTCTTCCATATCAAGTACGATGAAATCTACGGGGAAGATAAATTTATCCACTTTAACAAGGACATCCTCTCGTAACTCCTTTAGGATAAGTGATAGATCTATCAGCTAGCTGAAGAGGTTACGATGGTGGGAGTAATATCTCCTAAATCCAATCTTCGAAAGATAGAAAATGACATAGAGATTAATACTTGCTCCTAAATCACATAAATCTTTTCCACAAAAAGTTTCTCCAATAGCACGAGTATAGTGAAACTTCCAGGGATCCTTAAGCTTTTCGAGGTAATTTCTTTTGAATTATTGCCTTTGCATTCTTCACTTAATGCAACGGTTTCAAAAGCTTCGAATTTTCGTTTCTTGCTTAAAATATCCTTCATAAATTTTGCATAAGTTGGCATTTGTTCCAAAGCTTCGGCTAAAGGTATGTTAATAGTAAGTTTCTTAAAAATTTCAAAGAACTTAGAAAATTAATGATCGAGTTTCTGTTTGTTTAAGTCTTTGAGGAAAAGGTGGTGGTGGTTTTTCAACTTCCACATTAACGAGTATAACGAGTCGATGTTGACTAGGAGAGAGGGTTTCTTTAGGTCTTTCAATCTCTTCGACCTCGATCTCTTTTTCAATTTCATTACTGCATTCTTTCTTTTAATTCTTTTCCACTTCTAAGTTGCCATGACCTTAACATGTTCATGTTCTTTTCCGATTTCCTTTGGATTAATTTCAACATTACTAGGAAGTGTTCCTACGAGTACAGTTATTAATTAAAGTAGCAATTTGCCCCATTTGATTTTCAATATTACGAATAACGAGTATTTTGATTTTGTAATTGATTATTCATTTGTAAAATTAATTCTTCTATTGATAACTTTTACGTTGATTATTAAATCCGGGAGGTTTATAATTTGGATTAACTTGATTATTCCAATTTCCGGTGGGATGAGATTGATTATTACCCCATTGTTGTTGTGAATTATTCCGGTTAAAATTAGGATGATTTTTCCACCCGGGAATATAATAATTTGAATAAGGATTATTTTTACTTGCAATAGCTTGTAAAGTTTCAATAGTTTGAGAATCTTCGATATTAGCGAGTTATTATGTGAAATATTAATTGCAAAATTATCTAATTTCTTAGACATTGTTGCTACTTGTGAAGCTAAGATAGAAAAGGCTTCATTATCGTGAATACTTGCCATCTTTTTAGGATTAATCCTTTCGGAAGGCCATTGAAAATTGTTATTAGCCATTTCTTCAATTAAAGTGTAAGCTTCTTCAAATGATTTAGACATTAAAGAACCTCCAGAAGCAGCATCAATAATTGATTTTAAAGATCCAATTAATCCATTATAAAATGTTTGAATAATTAACCAATCGGAGTAAAGCATGATGAGGACATTTTTTTAATAGTTCTTTAAATCTTTCCCAGAGTTTCATATATTGTCTCCCCGTCCAATTGACTAAACGAAGTAATATCATTTCTTAATTTAGTAGTTTTAGAAGGAGGAAAATATTTAGCAAGGACTTTTTGTGCCATTTCAGCCCATGTTTTAATAGAACCAGTTGCTAATGAGTTTAACCACATCTTTGCTTTATCTCTTAAAGAAAAAGGAAAGAGTCTAAGTCCAATAGTATCATCAGAAACATTGTTATATTTAAAGGTAGCACAAAGTTCTAAAAAACTAACAAGGTGTAAATTTGGATCCTCATTTGGTGTTCCACCAAATTGATTGTTTTGCACCATTTGAATAATAGACGGTTTAAGTTCAAAAGAATTAGCATCTACGGTGGGTATTTGAATACTACTATGAAGTTTATCAAGCTGTAGGGTTAGCATAATCCCTTAATGGTTTATAAACATTTTGATCATTAAGTTCAATTGGATTTTGTAAAGTAGCCATTTCTTGAAATTTTTGAATTTGTTTTCCCTTTTTAATTTTTTTAATTGGTCTTTCTAGTTCAGAATCTAAAGGTATTAATCCTTCAGAACAAACACTTCGCATAAAACAAGGAATAAAATATTTATTTTTTTTATATATTATTATATATTTTTTTATGTTTTTGGAAATATAATTTTTAAAAATCTATAACTATTTTAATTCCTTCCCCGGCAATGGTGCCAAAAACTTCACCCGAATTTTGTATTTCCAAATACAAGGATTTGTTACCAACTATGTTAGAAAATTTAATTTAAAGCGAAGGCGCGAAACACTTGACACGGAATAACTTGCTATATAGATGTGTACCAAATTTTAATTACGTCAATAAGATTAAATAAATCTTGATTGCTACTTAATGCTAGGCCGTTAATGTTTAATACTTTTTTTAAATATATGTTTATATAGCAAAATATAATTTAAAAAGAAAATATTTTATATACTTTTTGGGGACTACGCAAGTATACGTATCTTTTCAAGTAATATAGGGCTTTAAAACAAAGACCCCAGTATCGATCCCACGGGGAAAAAATTATGGTAATAAATTTTTAAATATTGTATTTCAAAAATCTTTTTGTATTTTAATCTAACTATAAATTACTTTTAATTTACTAGATGCAGTTAAAGAAAATAATAATAAGAAAATAATTTTTTGAAAACTATATAAAACAAACAACTTTCTTCCCTTCAATTAATCTAAGATTTTTTTTAAGATAATTTAATATTCGTTGGAGAATTTGATTTATGGTATTGTGCCAAATAGAAGCTCTCATATTCTTTACCCTTTGATCAGGCGCAAAGAACATTGGCTAATTCTACGAGATCGAGGTCCGGATGTATTGTTAGTAGAATGGGTTAATCTAGACTCACACTCTACTAGATGTCGAGGGTGGCTATGGTCGGCCCTACTAGTGACCCTTTCCTAATCAATAAATTAAATTATAAGTATTTAGTACGTCACTCTAAAAACTTATCGATTATACGCCCTTTAAATCTTATCTTCCTATTTATTTGCACTTCACCTTGAATAGCCAGCACATGACCTTCGACTACCCAAGGATTCATGTGACATTTACAAGTTAAGAGTTCTTCTCCTTCTAGGTCTCAAAACTCTTCAACAAGTTTTAACAATTTAAATGGCCAATTTAAAAAGTAAAGTAAGATAGGGTATTAATATCATCACAATGTTTTGAAAATATTTTGAAATTTTAATTCTCCATCGAATCTTATATTATCTTATTTATCTTTTCATAATTGAAGGAAGAAAGTAAACTAACTACTCAAAACACATTGAATATAAACAGCAAAACATAATAAATAAACTTTGAATAAAAAATAAAATACATATATAAAATATTCCTTCTACAGATATTCTGATTCCTACTGACTCCATAGTGTATGAACTCCAGATGCAACAACTTGAAAATAAACTCACTAAACTAAAATAAAAGTGGCCCTAAATTTCTCTCTATTTCTCTCTCTAAGGATGAGAGATCCTAAAGTGGATAAGAGCGGGTTACTGATGGGGGCACGTTTTTACGAAGAAATGGACTCCTATTTATAGGCTTGAGGTTGCCTTGAGGCACCTCTTCAAAACATGTCACATTTAATGAATCCTACAGAAGGTCGGTTCAGCGCTCAGGCGCCGGACCTGCGTCTCAGTTCTTCGTACCTCTTCACTTTGGCTCGCACCTCTTTCGATTAAAACCGTTTTGGAGCATCCAAATGTAATGTATCACATGTCCTATTATCGAGGAACAACTGCCGGTCTTCTAGAATGTCCGATAACCGCTCACTCCGTCGAAATAGCCGTCGAACGTTGTCAAAAACTTGACAATTCTGTATCGAGTCTTGCGCAGAGGCGCCAGGCCATATTTTTTATAATTTTTGTATTTTGCTCCATTTTTGCTCCTTTTTGTTCCTTTTTGCTTCTTTTTCCTTTTTTGGATCTTTTTACATCACCTACATCCAAAAACACAAAAATACCTTTCATTAAAGCACAATATCCTTAGAAATTGATAAGAATTAAGGCATAAAAATAGGTATTTTTTTAATGGATCGAATATTTGGTCAAAAGTTAACCTAATGGGTCAACTTTTGGTCAAAAGTTGACCTATTTGGCCAATTGACCTATTTGGTCATTGGGTCGAAAGTTAATCATTTGATCGAGTTGACTTTTTGGTCGAAAGTTGACTGTTGACGATGAGTTAGTAATTGGGTCGAAACTGACCATTTTGACCAAAGATGACTTTTTAGTGAAAAGTTGACCTATTGGGTCAATGGGTTTGTCATTGGGTCAAAAATTGACCATTTTGACTAAAGTTGACTTTTTGGTCAAAAGTTGACCTATTGGGTCATTTGGTCCTCATTAGGTCAAAAATTGACTATTTTGACCGAAATTGATTTTTTGGTCAAACGTTCACCTATTAGGTCAATGGGTTCGTCATTGTGTCAAGGATTCACCATTTTGACCAAAGTTGACTTTTCGGTCAGAGATTGACTTATTAGGTCAATAATTGGTCATTAGGTCAAAAATTAACTTTTTTGACTAAAATTGAATATTTGGTCAAAAGTTAACCTAATGGGTCAGCGCGGTGGTCATTGGGTCAAAAACTGACCATTTTGACCAAAGTTAACTTTTTGTTCAAAAGTTGACCTATTTAGCCAATGAGTTTGTAATTGGGTCAAGAACTGACCATTTTGACCAAAGATGACTTTTTAGTCAAAAGTTGACCTATTGGGTCAATGGGTTGGTCATGGGCCAAAAATTGACCATTTCAACAAAAGTTGAATTTTTAGTCAAAAGTTGTCCTATTAGGTCAATGGGTAGTCATTAGGTGAAAAATTGATTATTTTGACCAAAATTGACTTTTTGGTCAAAAGTTGACTTATTGGGTCAATGGGTTTGTCATTGGGTAAAGGATTGACCATTTGACCAAAGTTGATTTTTGATGCGAGATTGACTTATTGGGTTAATAATTGGTCGATAATTCAAAAATTGATTATTTTGACTAAAATTGACTTCTTGGTCGAAAGTTGACTTATTAGAGTGATGGGTTAGTCATTTGGTCGAAGGATTGATCATTTTGACCAAAGTTGACTTTTTGGTCAAAAGTTGACATATTGGGTTAATGGGTTGGTCATTGGGTCAAGGATTGACAATTTTGACCAAAGTTGACTTTTAGGTCAGAGATTGGCTTACTAGGTCAATAATTGGTTATTAAGTAAAAAATTGTCTATTTTGACCAAAATTGACTTTTTGTTTTAAAGTTGACCTATTGGGTCAATGGGTTTGTCATTGGGTTAAGGATTGATCATTCTGACCAAATTTGTTTTTTTGGTCAGAGATTGACTTATTGGGTCAATAATTGATCATTAGGTCAAAAATTGATTATTTTGACCAAAATTGAATTTTTGGTCAAAAGTAAACCCATTGGGTTAATGAAGGGGTCATTGGGTCAAAACTTGACCATTTTGACCAAAGATGACTTTTTGGTCAAAAGTTGACCTATTTTGACCAAAATTGAATTTTTGGTCAACAGTTAACCCATTGGGTGAACGGGGTGGTCATTGGGTAAGAAATTATCCATTTTGACCAAAGTTGATTTTTTGGTCAAAATTTATCCTATTTGGTAAATGAGTTGGTAATTGGGTTAAGAATTGACCATTTTCTTGAAGATAATTTTTTAGTCAAAAGTTAATCTTTTGGGTCAATGGGTTAGTCATTAGATTGGTGACCATTTGACAAAAGATGACTTTTTGGTTTAAAGTTGACTGTTAGATTGATAGGAGTCATTATATCAAAAATTATCTATTTTGACTAAATTTGACTTTCTGGTAAAAAGTTGACCTATTGGGTCAATGAGTTTGTGAGTGGGTCAAGGATTGACCATTTTGACCAAAGTTGACTTCTTAGTCAGAGATTGACTTATTGGGTCAATAATTGGTCATTAGGTGAAAAATTGACAATTTTGACCAAAATTGAATTTTTGGTCAAAAGTTAACCCATTAGATTGACAGGGGTGGTCATTAGGTGGAAATTGACCATTTTGACCAAATTTAACTTTTTGGTTTAAAGTTAACCTATTTGGTCGATGAGTTGGTAATTGGGTCAAGAATTGACCATTTTGACCAAAGATGACTTTTTAGTGAAAATTTGACCTATTGGGTTAATGGGTTGGTCATTGGGTAAAAATTAACCATTTTGACCAAAGTTGACTTTTTGGTCAAAAGTTGACCTATTGGTTCAATGGGTGGTCATTAGGTCAAAATTTGACTATTTTGAACAGAATTGACTCTTTGGTCAAAATTTAACCAATTGGGTCAATGAGTTTGTCATGGGTCAAGGATTGACCATTTTGTCCAAAATTCACTTTTTGGTCAGAGATTGACTTATTGAGACAATAGTTAGTCATTAATTCAAAAATTGACTACTTTGACCAAAATTGACTTTTTGGTCAAATGTTGACCTATTAGGCCAATGGGTTGGTCATTGGGTCAACGATTGATCATTTTGACCAAAGTTGACATTTTGGTCAAAAGTTGACCTTTTGGGCCAATAGGTTGGTCATTGGGTCAAGGATAGACCATTTTGTACAAAGTTGACTTTTTGGCCAGAGATTGGCTTACTGGGTCAATAATTGGTCATTAGGTCAAAAATTGACTACTTTAACCAAAGTTGATTTTTTAGTCAAATGTGCACCTATTGAGTCAATGGGTTGGTCATTGGATCAACAATTGACCATTTTTACCAAAGTTGACTTTTTGGTCAAAAGTTGACCTATTGGGTCAATGGGTTGGTCATTAGGTCGAAGATTGACCATCTTGACGAAAGTTGACTTTTTGGTCGAGAGATTGACTTATTGGGTCGATAATTGGTCATTAGGTCAAAAATTGATTATTTTGACCAAAATTAAATTTTTGGTCAGAAGTTTATCCATTGGAGTTAACGGGGTGGTCATTTGGTCGAAATTACTCATTTTGACCAAAGTTGACTTTTTGGTCGAAGGTTGACATATTTGGCGATGAGTGGGTGATCAGGTTAAGAATTTGACCATTTTGACCAAAGATGACTTTTTAGTTAAAATTTGACTATTGGATCGATGGGTTAGTCAGTTGGGTAAAAAATTGACCATTTTGACCAATGTTGACTTTTTTGTCAAGTGACTTATTGGATCGATGGATAGTCATTAGGTCAAAAATTGACTATTATGAACAAAATTGACTTTTTGGTCAAAGTTGACATATTGGGTCAATGGGTTTGTCATTGGGTCAAGGATTGACCATTTTGACCAAATTTAACTTTTGGTCAGAGATTAATATATTGGTCAAAAATTGGTCATTAATTAAAAAATTGACTATTTTGTCCGAAATTGACTTTTTAGTCAAAAGTTTACCTATTAGGCCAATGAATTGGTCATTTGGTAAAGGATAAATCATTTTGGCAAAAATTGAGTTTTTGGTCAGAGATTGTCTTACAGGATCAATAATTGGTCATTTGGTCAAAAATTGACTATCTTGACCAAAATTGATTTTTTGGTCAAAAGTTGACTTATTGGGTCAATAGGTTGGTCATTGGGTCAACAATTGACTATTTTGACCAAAGTTGACTTTTTGGTCAGAAGTTGACCTATTGGGACAATGGGTTGGTCATTGGGTCAAGGATTGACCATTTTGACCAAAGTTGACTTTTTGGTCAGAGATTGACTTATTAGGTTAATAATTGGTCTTTTGGTCAAAAATTGATAATTTTGACAAAAATTAAATTTTTGGTCAAAAGTTTATGCATTGGGTTCAAGGGGTAGTCATTGGACCAGAAATTAACCATTTTGACCAAAGTTGACTTTTTGGTCGAAAGTTAGCTTATTTGAGTCGATGAGTTGGTAATTGGTCAAGAATTTACTATTTTGACCGAAGATGACTTTTTGGTCAAACTTTGATCTATCTGGTTAACGGGTTGGTCTTTGGGTCAAAAATTAACCATTTTGACCAAAGTTGACTTTTTTATCAAAAGTTGACTTATTGGGTTAATGGGTAGTCATTAGGTCAGAAATTAACTATTTTGACAAAAATTGACTTTTTGGTCAAAAGTTGACCTATTGGGTTAATGGGTTTGTCATTGGGTCAAGGATTGATTATTTTTACCAAAGTTAACTTTTTATTCAAAGATTGACTTATTGGGTCAATAATTGGTCATTAGGTCAAAAATTGGCTATTTTGACCAAAATTGAATTTTTGGCCAAAAGTTAACCCATTGGGTGAACGGGGTGGTCATTGGGTCAGAAATTAACCATTTTGACCAAAGTTGACTTTTTTGTCAAAACTTAACCTATTTAGTCAAGGAGTTGGTAAATGGGTCAAGAATTGACCATTTTGACTAAAGATGACCTTTTAGTCAAAAGTTGACCTATTAGGGTAATGGATTTGTCATTGGGTAAAAAATTGACCATTTTGACCAAAGTTGACTTTTTGGTTAAAAGTTGACCTATTGGGTCTATAGGAGGTCGTTAGGTCAACAATTGACTATTTTGACCAAAAATGACTTTTTGATCAAAAATTGACTGATTGGGTCAATGAGTTTGTCATTGGGTCAAGGATTGACCATTTTGACCAAAGTTGACTTTTTGGTCAGAGATTGACTTATTGGGTCAATAATAGGTCATTAGGTCCAAAATTAATTATTTTGACCAAAATTGACTTTTTGGTCAAAAGTTGACCTATTAGGCTATTGGGTTGGACATTGGGTCAAGGATTGATCATTTTGTCCAAAGTTGACTTTTTGGTCAAAAGTTTACCTATTGGGTCATTGGGTCAAGGATTGACCATTTTGACCAAAGTTGACTCTATGGTCAAAGATTGACTTATTGGGTCAATAATTGATCATTAGGTCAAAAATTGACATTTTTGACCAAAATTGAATTTTTAGTCAAAAGTTAACACAATGGGTCAACGGGGTGGTCATTGGGTCAGAAATTGACCATTTGGACCAATGTTGACTTTTTGGTTAAAGGTTGATCTATTTGACGATGAGTTGGTCATTGGGTCAAGAATTGACCATTTTGACCAAAGTTGACTTTTTGGTTAGAGATTGACTTATTGGGTAAATAATTGGTCATTAGGTCCAAAATTAACTATTTTGACCAAAATTGACTTTTTGGTCAAAAGTTGACCTATTAGGCTATTGGGTTGGACATTGGGTCAAGAATTGATCATTTTGTCCAAAGTTGACTTTTTGGTCAAAAGTTTACCTATTGGGTCATTGGGTCAAGGATTGACCATTTTGACCAAAGTTGACTCTATGGTCAAAGATTGACTTATTGGGTCAATAATTGATCATTAGGTCAAAAATTGACATTTTTGACCAAAATTGAATTTTTAGTCAAAAGTTAACACAATGGGTTAACGAGGTGGTCATTGGGTCAGAAATTGACCATTTGGACCAAAGTTGACTTTTTGGTTAAAGGTTGACCTATTTGGCCAATGAGTTGGTAATTGGGTCAAGAATTGACCATTTTGACCAAAGATGACTTTTTAGTCAAAAGTTGATCTATGGGGTCAATGGGTTGGTCATTAGGTCAAAAATTGACCATTTTGACTAAAGTTGAAATTTTGGTCAAATGTTGACCTATTAGGTCAAAGGGTGGTCATTAGGTCAAAATTTGATTATTTTGACCAAAATTGACTTTTTGGTCAAAGGCTGACATGTTTGGTCAATAAGGTTGTCATTGGGTCAAGGATTGAACATCTTGACCAAAGTTGACTTTTTGGTCCGAGATTGACTTATTAGGTCAATAATTGGTCGATAATTCAAAACCATTTTGAAAACAATAGACTTTTTGGTCAAAAGTTGACCTATTAGGCCAATGGGTTGGTCATTGCGTCAAGGATTGATCATTTTGACCAAAGTTGACATTTTTTGTCAAAAGTTGACCATTTTGACCAAAGTTGACTTTTGGTCAGAGATTGGCTTACTAGGCCAATAATTGGTTATTAGGTCAAAAATTGACTATTTTGACCAAAATTGACTTTTTTGTCAAAAGTTGACCTATTCGGTCAATGGGTGATCATTAAGTCAAAAATTGATTATTTTGGCCGAAATTGACTTTTTGGTCAATAGTTGACCTATTGGGTCAATGGGTTTGTCATTGGGTCAAGGATTGACTATTCCGACCAAAGTTGACTTTTTTTGTTAAAAATTGACCTACTTGGACAAAAATTGAATTTTTGGTCAAAAGTTAACCCATTGGGTGAACGGGGTGGTCATTGGGTCAGACATTATCTTTTTTTACCAAAGTTGATTTTTTGGTCAAAAGTTGACTTATTTGGTAAATGAGTTGGTAATTGGGTCAAGAATTGATCATTTTGATAGAAAATGACTGTTTGGTCAAAAGTTGATCTATTGGGTCAATAAGTTGGTCATTGGGTCAAAAATTGACCATTTCGACTAAAATTTACATTTTGGTAAAAAGTTGACCTATTGGGTAAATAGGTTTGTCATTGGGTGAAGGATTGACAATTTTGACCAAAGTTGACTTTTTAGTCAGAGATTCACTTATTGGGTCAATAATTGGTCATTAGGTCAAAAATTGACTATCTTGACCAAAATTAAATTTTTTGTCAAAAGTTAACCCATTGTGTCAACGGGGTGGTCATTAGGTCAGAAATTGACTATTTTGACCAAAGTTGACTTTTTGGTCAAAAGTTGACCTATTTGGTCAATGAGTTGGTAATTGGGTTAAGAATTGCCCATTTTGACCAAAGATGACTTTTTAGTCAAAATTGGACCTACTGGGTCAATGGGTAGAAAATTGACCATTTTGACCAAAGTTAACTTTTTGGTCAAAAGTTGACTATTGTGTCAATGGGTTTGTCATTGGGTAAAGGATTGACCATTTTGATCAAAGTTGACTTTTTTGTCAGAGATTGACTTATTGGGTCAATAATTGGTTATTAATTCAAAAATTGACTATTTTGACCAAAATTGACTATTTTGACCAAAATTGACTTTTTGGTCAAAAGTTGACCTATTAGGCCAATGGGTTGGTCATTGGGTTAAGGATTGATCATTTTGACCAAAGTTGACTTTTTAGACAAAAATTGACTTATTGGGTCAATGGGTTGGTCATTGGGTCAAGGATTGACTATTTTGACCAAAGTTGACTTTATGGTTAGAGATTAGCTTACTGGGTCAATAATTGGTCATTAGGTCAAAAATTGGTTATTTTGACCAAAATTGACTTTTTCATCAAAAGTTGACCTAATGGGTCAATGGGTGGTTATTATGTCAAAAATTGACTATTTTGACCAAAATGGACTTTTTGGTCAAAAGTTGACCTATTGGGTCAATGAGATTGTCATTGGGTCAAGGATTGACAATTTTGACCAAAGTTGACTTTTTGGTTAGAGATTGACTTATTGGGTCAATAATTGGTCACTAGGTCAAAAATTGACTATTTTGACCAAAATTAAATTTTTGGTCAAAAGTTAATCAATTGGGTCATTGGGGTGTTCATTGGGTCAGAAATTGACCACTTTAACGAAAGATGACTTTTTGGTCAAAAGTTGACATATTTTGACCAAAATTAAAATTTTGGTCAAATGTTAACCCATTGGGTAAACAGGGTGGTCATTGGGTCAGAAAATGACCATTTTGAGCGAAGTTAACTTTTTGGTCAAAAGTTGACCTATTTGGTAAATGAGTTGACCTATTTGGTCAATGAGTTGGTCATTGGGTCAAGAATTGACCATTTTGATCGAAGATGACTATCTGGTTAAAAGTTGATCTATTGGGTCAATGGGTTGGTCATTGGGTCAAAAATTGACCATTTTTACCAAAGTTAACTTTTTGGTAAAAAGTTGACCTATTTGGTCAATGGGTGGTCATTAGGTCAAAAATTGATCATTTTGACCAAAGCTGAGTTTTTGGACAAAAATTGACATATTGGGTCAATGGGTTGGTCATTGTGTCAAGGATTGACCATTTTGACCAAAGTTGACTTTTTGGTCAGAGATTAGCTTACTGGGTCAATAATTGGTCATTAGGTCGAAAAATTGACTATTTTGACCAAAATTGACGTTTTCGTCAAAAGTTGATCTATTGGGTCGATGGGTGGTCATTATGTCAAAAATTGATTATTTTTACCAAAATTGACTTTTTGGTCAAAAGTTGACCTATTGGGTCAATGGGATTGTCATTGTGTCAAGGATTGACAATTTTGACCAAAGTTGACTTTTTGGCTAGAGATTACTTAGTGGGTCAATAATTGGTCACTAGGTCAAAAATTGACTATTTTGACCAACATTAAATTTCTAGACAAAAGTTGACCCATTGGGTCAACTGCATCAGAAATTTGACCATTTCGACGAAAGATGACTTTTTGGTTAAAATTTGACATATTTTGACCAAAATTAAATTATTGGTCAAAAGTTAACCATTGGGTAAACGGGGTGGTCATTGGGTCAGAAAATGACCATTTTGACCAAAGTTGACTTTTTGGTCAAAAGTTGACCAATTTGGTCAATGAGTTGACCTATTTGGTCATTTAGTTGGTAATTGGGTCAAAAATTGACCATTTTGACCGAAGATGACTTTTTAGTTAAAAGTTGATCTATTGGGTCAATGGGTTGTTCATTGGGTCAAAAATTGACCATTTTGACCAATTTAACTTTTTGGTCAAAAGTTGACCTATTGGGTCAATGGGATGTCTTTAGGTCAAAAATTAAATATTTTTACCAAAAATGACTTTTTGGTAAAAAGTTGACCTATTGGGTCAATGGGTTTGTCATTGGGTCAAGGAGTGACCATTTTGACCAAAGTTGACTTTTTGGTCAAAGATTGACTTATTGGGTCAATAATTGGTCATTAATTAAAAAATTGACTATTTTGACCAAAATTGACTTTTTGTTCAAAAGTTGACCTATTAGGAAAATGGGATGGTCTTTGTGTCAGGGATTAATCGTTTTGTCCAAAGTTGACTTTTTGGTCAAAATTTGACTTATTGGGTCAATGGGTTGGTCATGGGTCAAGGATTGACCATTTTGACTAAAGTTGACTTTGTGGTCAAAGATTGGCTGACTGTGTCAATAATTGGTCATTTGATCAAATGTTGACCTATTGGGTCAATGGGTGGTCATTAAGTAAAAAAATACTATTTTGACCAAAATTTACTTTTTGGTCAAAAGTTGACCTATTAGGTCAATGGGTTTGTCATTAGGTCGAAAATTGTCTATTTTGACCAAAAATGAATTTTTTTGTCAAAAGTGTCAATGGGGTGGTCATTGGATCAGAAATTGGCCATTTCTATTAAAGATGAATTTTTTGTCAAAAGTTGAACTATTTTGACCATAATTGAATTTTTTGTCAAAAGTTAACCTATTGGGTCAACAGGGTGGTCATTGGTTCAGAAATAGACCATTTTGAGCAAAGTTGACTTTTTGGTCGAAAGTTGACCTATTTTGTCAACGAGTTGGTAATTGGGTCAAGAATTGACTATTTTGAACAAAGATGACTTTTTGGGCAAAAGTTGACCAATTGGGTTAATGGGTTGGTCATTGGATCAAAAATTGAGCATTTTGACCAAAGTTAACTTTTTGGTCAAAAGTTGACCTATTGGATAAATGGGTGGCCATTAGGTCAAAAATTGACTATTTTGATCTAAATTGATTTTTTGGTGAAAAGTTGACCTATTGGGTCAATGGGTTTGTCATTGGGTCAAGGATTCACCTTTTTGACCAAAGTTAACTTTTTGGTCAAAGATGGACTTATTAGGTCAATAATTGGTCATTAGGTCAAGAATTCACTTTTTTGACTAAAATTGATAATTTTGTCAAAAGTTAACCTAATGGGTCAACGGGGCGGTCATTGGGTCAGAAATTGATCATTTTGACCAAAGTTGACTTTTTGGTCAACCTATTTGGCACTAAGTTGGTAATTGGGTCATGAACTGACCATTTTGACCACAGATGACTTTTTAGTCAGAAGGTAACCTATTAGGTCAATGGGTTGGTCATTGGGTAAAAAATTGACCACTTTGACCAAAGTTGACTTTTTGGTCAAAAGTTGACCTTTTTGGTCTATTGGTGGTCATTAGGTCAAAAATTAACTATTTTGACCAACATTGACTTTTTGGTCAAAAATTGACCTATTGGGTCAATGGGTTTGTCTTTGGGTCAAGGATTGACCATTTTGACAAAATTAACTTTTTGGTCAGAGATTGACTTATTGGGTCAATAATTAGTCATTAATTCAAAAATTGACTATTTTGACCAAAGTCACTTTTTTGTCAAAAGTTGTCCTATTAGGCAAATGGGGTTGTCTTTGGGTCAAGGTTTGGTCATTTTGTCCAAAGTTGACTTTTGGTTAAAAGTTGACCTATTGGGTCAATGGCTTGGTCATTGGGTCAAGGATTGACCATTTTGACCAAAGTTGACTTTGTGGTCAAAGATTGGCTTACTGGGTCAAAAATTGGTCATTAGGTCAAAAATTGACTATTTTGACAAAAATTGACTTTTTGATCAAAAGTTGACCTATTTGGACAAAAGTTGACCTATTGGATCATTGGGTTTGTAATTGGGTAAAGGATTGACCATTTTCACCAAAGTTGACCTTTTGGTCAGACATTGACTTTTTAGGTCAATAATTGGTCATTAGGTCAAAAATTGATTATTTTGACCAAAATTGAATTTTTTTTTCAAAAGTTAATCCATTGGGTCAATGGGGTGGTCATTGGGTCAGAAATTGACCATTTTAACCAAAGATGACTTTTTGGTCAAAAGTTAACCAATTTTGACCAAAATTGAATTTTTGCTCAAAAGTTAACCTATTGGATCAACGGGGTGGTCATTGGGTCAGAAATAGACCATTTTGACCAAAGTTGACCTATTTGGTCAACGAGTTGGTAATTGGGTCAAGAATTGACCATTTTTGCTGAAGATGATTTTTTGGTCAAAAGTTGATCTATTGGGTCAATGGGTTGGATATTAGGTAAAAATTGACCATTTTGACAAAAGTTGACTTTTTGGTCAAAAGTTGACCTATTCGGTCAATGGGTGGTCATTATGTCAAAAATTGACTATTTTGACTAAAAATGACTTTTTGGTAAAAAGTTGACCTATTGGATCAATGGGTTTGTCATTGGGTCAAGGATTGACCAGTTTGACCTAAGTTGACTTTTTGGTCAGAGATTCACTTATTGGCTCAATAATGGGTCATTTGGTGAAAATTGACTATTTAGACCAAAATTGAATTTTTGATTAAAAGTTAACTCATTGGGTCAACGGGGTGGTCATTGGGTCAGAAATTGACTATTATGACCAAATTTGACTTTTTGGTCAAAAGTTGACCTATTTGGTCAATGAGTTGGTAATTGGGTCAAAAATTAACCATTTTGACCAAAGATGACTTTTCAGTCAAAATTTGATCTATTGGGTCAATGGGTTGGTCATTGGGTACAAAAGTGAACATTTTAACCAAAGTTGACTTTTTGGTCAAAAGTTGACCTATTAGGTCAACGGGTGGTCATTAGGTCAAAAAAGGACTATTGTAAACAAAATTGACTTTTTGGCTAAAAGTTGACCTATTAGATTGATGGTCAGTCATTGGTCAATTGTCATTGAGCGAATTGACTCTATAGTGAAATTTAGATCGATGAGTTTGTCATGGTCAAGTAATTCACTTTTTGGTCAGAGATTGACTTATTGGTTCAATAATTGGTCATTAATTCAAAAATTGACAACTTTGACCAAAATTGATTTCTTGGTCAAATGTTGACCTATTAGGCCGATGGGTTGGTCATTGGGTCAATGGTTGATCATTTTGACCAAAGTTGACCTTTTGCTCAAAAGTTGACTTATTGGGCCAATGTGTTGGTCATTGGGTCAAGGATAGACTTTTTTTACCAAAGTTGACTTTTTGGTCAGAGATTGACTTACTGTTGATTTTTTGGTCAAAGTTGATTTTTTTGGCAAAAGTGCGCCGATTGGATCAATGGGTTGGTCATTGGATCAACAATTGACCATTTTGACCAAAGTTAACTTTTTGGTCAAAAGTTGACCTATTGGGTCAATGAGTTAGTCATTGGGTCAAGGATTGACTTATTGGGTCAATAATTGGTCATTAGGTCAAAGATTGATTGTTTTGACCAAAATTAAATTTTTGGTCAAAAGTTTATCCATTGAGTTAACGGGGTGGTCATTTGGTGAGAAATTGACCATTTTGACCAAAGTTGACTTTTTGGTCAAAAGTTGACCTATTTTGTCAATGAGTTGGTAATTGGGTCGAGAATTGACCATTTTTATCGAAGATGATTTTTTGGTTAAAAATTGATCTATTGTATCAACGGGTTGGTCATTGGGTCAAAAATTGACCATTTTGATCAAAGTTTACTTTTTGGTTAAAAGTTGACCTATTGGGTTAATGTGTGGTCATTATGTCAAAAATTGACTATTTTAACCAAAATGAAATTTTTGGTCAAAAGTTAACCAATTAGGTCAACGGGGTGGTCATTGGGTCAGAAATTGACCATTTTGACGAAAGATGACTTTGTGGTCAAAAGTTGGCCTATTTTGACCAAAATTAAAATTTTGGTCAAATGTTAACCCGTTGGGTAAACGGGGTGGTCATTGGGTCAGAAAACGACCATTTTGAGCAAAGTCTACTTTTTGGTCAAAAGTTGACCTATTAGGTCAATGAGTTGACCTATTTGGTCAATGAGTTGGTCATTGGGTCAAGAATTGACCATTTTGACCGAAGATGACTTTCTGGTTAAAAGTTGATCAATTGGGTCAATGGGATGGTCATTGGGTCAAAAATTGACCATTTTGACCAAAGTTATCTTTTTGGTCAAAAGTTGACCTATTGGGTCAATGGGTGGTCATTAGGTCAAAAATTGATCATTTTGACCAAAGTTGACTTTTTGGACAAATAGGCTATTGGGTTGGTCATTTAGTCAAGGATTGATCGTTTTGTCCAAAGTTGACCTTTTGGTCAAAAGTTGATCTATTGGGTCAATACTTTGGTCATTGGGTTAAGGATTGACCATTTTGACCAAAGTTGACTTTGTGGTCAAAGATTGGCTTACTTGGTCAATAATTGGTCATTATGTCAAAAATTGAATATTTTGACAAAAAAGGACTTTTTGGTCATAAGTTGACCCATTGGGTCAATGGGTGATCATTAAGTCAAAAATTGCCTATTTTGACCCAAATTTACTTTTTGGTCAAAATTTGACATATTAGGTCATTGAGTTTGTCATTGGGTCAAGGATTGACCATTTTGACCAAAGTTGACTTTTAGGTCAGAGATTAGCTTTTTGGGTCAATAATTGGTCATTAGATCAAAAATTAACTATTTTGACCAAAATTGATTTTTTGTCAAAAGTTAACCCATTGGGTCAATGGAGTGGTCATTGGGTCAAAAATTGACCATTTTCACTAAAGATGACTTTTTGGTCAAAAGTTGACCTATTTTGTCAAAGAGTTGGTAATTGGGTAAGAATTGACCATTTTGAACAAAGATGACTTTTTTATCAGAAGTGGACCTATTGGGTTAATGGGTTGGTCATTGGGTCAAAAATTGACCATTTTGAACAAAGTTGACTTTTTGGTAAAAAGTTGACCTATTGGTTCAATGGGTGGTCATTAGGTCAAAAATTCACTATTTTGACCAAAATAGATTTTTTATTCAAACGTTGACCTATTGGGTCAATGGGTTTGTTATTAGGTAAGGATTCACCATTTTTACCAAAGTTGACTTTTTTGTCAGAGATTGACTTATTAGGTCGATAATTGGTCATTAGGTCGTAAATTAACTTTTTTTACCAAAATAGAATTTTTAGTCAAAAGTTAACCCAATGGGTCAACAGGGTGGTCATTGGGTCAGAAATTGACTATTTTGACTAAAGTAGACTTTTGGTCAAAGGTTGACCTATTTGGCCAATGAGTTGGTAAAAGGGTCAAGAATTGACCATTTTGACCAAAGATGACTTTTTAGTCAAAAGTTGATCTATTGGGTCAATGGGTTGGTCTTTGGGTAAAAAATTGATCATTTAGACCAAAGTTAAAATTTTGGTCAAAAGTTGACCTATTATGTCAAAAGGCGACCATTAGGTCAAAAATTCACTAAGTTGACCAAAATTGACTTTTTAGTCAAAAGTTGACCTATTTGGTCAATGGATTTGTCATTGAGACAAGGATTGACCATTTTGACCAAAGTTGACTTTTTGGTCAAGAGTTAACCCATTTGGTCAATGGGGTGGTCATTGGGTCAGAAATTGACCATTTTGATGAAAGATGACTTTTTGGTCAAAAATTGGCGTATTTTGACCAAAATTGAATTTTTGGTCAAAAGTTAAACCATTTGGTGAACGGTGTGGTCATTGGGTCAAAAATTAACCATTTTGAACAAAGTTGACTTTTAGGTCAAAAGTTGACCTATTTGGTCAATGAGTTGACCTATTTGGTCAATGAGTTGGTAATTGGGTCAAGAATTGACCATTTTGACCGAAGATGACTTTTTGGTTAAAAAATGATATATTGGGTCAATGGGTTGGTCATTGTGTCAAAAATTGACCATTTTGACCAAAGTTAACTTTTTGGTCAAAAGTTGAACTATTTGGTCAATGGGTGCTCATTAGGTCAAAAATTGACTATTTTGACAAAAAATGACTTTTTGCTCAAAGATTGACCTATTGGGTCAATGGGTTTGTCATTGGGTCAAGGATTGGCCATTTTGACCAAAGTTGACTTTTTGGTCAGAGATTGACTTATTGGGCCAATAACTGGTCATTAGGTCAAAAATTTACAATTTGGACCAAAATTTAATTTTTGGTCAAAAGTTAACCCATTGGGACAACTGGGTGGTCATTGGGTCAGATCATTTTGACCAAAGTTGACTTTTTAGCCAAAAGTTGACCTATTTGGTCAATGAGTTGGTAATTGGGTCAATAATTGACCATTTTGACCAAAGATGACATTTTAGTCAAAAGTTAACCTATTGGGTCAATAGGTTGGTCATCAGATAAAAAATTGACCATTTTGACCAAAGTTGACTTTTTGGTCAAAAGTTGACCTATTGGGTCTATGGGTGGTTATTAGGTCAAAAATTAACTATTTTGACCAAAATTAACTTTTTGGTCAAAAGTTGACCTATTGGGTCAAGGATTGACCATTTTGACAAAAACTAACTTTTTGGTCCGAGATTGACTTATTGGGTCAATAATTGGTTATTAATTCAAAAATTGACTATTTTGACCAAAATTGATTTTTTGGTCAAAAGTTGTCATATTAGGCAAATGGGTTGGTCTTTGGGTCAAGGATTGATCATTTTGTCCAAAGTTGACTTTTTGGTCAAAAGTTGACCTATTGGGTCAATGCGTTGGTCATTGGGTCAAGGATTGACCATTTTTAACCAAAGTTGACTTTTTGATCAAAGATTGGCGTACTAGGTCAACAATTGGTTATTAGATCAAAAATTGAATATTTTGACAAAAATTGACTTTTTAATCAAAACTTGACCTATTGTGTCAATGGGTGGTTATTAAGTCAAAAATTTACTATTTTGACCAAAATTTATTTTTTAGTCAAAAGTTAACCTATTGTGTCAATGGGTTTGTCATTGGGTCAAGGATTGACCAATTTGACCAAAGTTGACTTTTTGGTCAGAGATTGACTTTTTGGGTTAATAATTGGTCATTAGATAAAAAATTCACTATTTTGAACAAAATTGAATTTTTTGTTAAAAGTTAACCCATTGGGTCATGGGGTGGTCATTGGGTCAGAAATTGAGCATATTGACCAAAGATGACTTTTTGGTCAAAAGTTGACTTTTTTTTAGTAAAATTAAATTTTTGGTCAAAAGTTAACCTATTGGGTCAACGGGGTGGTCATTGGGTCGGAAATAGACCATTTTGACCAAAGTTGACTTTTTGGTCAAAAGTTGACTTATTTGGTGAACGAGTTGGTAATTGGGTCAAGAATTGACCATTTTTAACAAAGATGACTTTTTGGACAAAAGTTTACCTATTGGGTTAATGGGTTGGTCATTAGGTCAAAAATTGACTATTTTAACCAAAATTGATTTTTTGGTCAAAAGTTGACCTATTGGGTCAATGGGTTTGTCATTGGGTCAAAGAATCACCATTTTGACCAAAGTTGACTTTTTAGTCAGAGATTGACTTATTGGGTCAATAATTGGTCATTAGGTCAAAAATTAACTTTTTCGACTAAAATTAAATATTTGGTCAAAAGTTAACCCAATCGGTCAACGGGGTGGTTATTGGGTCAGAAATTAACCATTTTGACCAAAGTTGACTTTTTGGTCAAAAGTTGACATATTTGGCCAATGAGTTGGTAATTGGGTCAGGAACTGACCATTTTGACCAAAGATGGCTTTTTAGTCAAAAGTTGATCTATTGGGTCGATTGGTTGGTCATTGGGTCAGAAGTGACCATTTCGACCAAAGTCGACTTTTTGGTCGAAAGTTGACTTATTGGGTCAATGGGTGCTCATTAGGTTAAAAATTGACTATTTTGACTAAAATTGACTTTTTGGTCAAAAGTTGACCTATTTGGCCAATGAGTTGGTAATTGGGTCAAGAACTGACCATTTTTTACCAAAGATGACTTTGTTGTCATTTGGTCAGAAATTGACCTTTTGGACCAAAGTTGAGTTTTTGGTCAAAGGTTGATCTATTTGGCCAATGAGTTGGTAATTAGGTCAAGAATTGTTCATTTTGACCAAAGATGACTTTTTAATCAAATATGTATCTATTGGGTCAAAGGGTTGGTTATTGGGTCGAAAATTGACCATTTTGACCAAAGTTGAATTTTTGGTCAAAAGTTGACCTATTAGGTCAATGGGTGGTCATTAGGTCAAAAATTGACTATTTTGAACAAAATTGACTTTTTGGTCAAAAGTTGACTTATTGGGTCAATGGATCTGTCATTGGGTCAATGGATCTGTCATTGGGTCAAGGATTGATCATTTGACCAAATTTGATTTTTTTTGTCTGAGATTGACTTATTGGGTCAATATTTGGTCAATAATTCAAAAATAGACTACTATAAAAATAATTGACTTTTTTGTCAAAAGTTAACCTTTTAGGGCAATGGGTTGGTCATTGGGTCAAGGATTGATCATTTTGACCAAAGTTGACTTCTTGGTCAAAAGTTGACCTTTGGGTTAATGGGTCGGTCATCTGGGTCAAGGGATTGACCATTTTGACCAAAGTTGACTTTTTTGTTAGAGATTGACTTTTTGTGTCAATAATTGGTCATTAGGTCGAAAATTGACTATTTTGACCAAAATTGAATTTTTGGTCAAAAGTTAACCCATTGGGTTAACGGGGTGGTCATTGGGTTAGAAATTAACCATTTTGACCAAAGTTGACTTTTCGGTCAAAAGTTGACCTATTGGGTCAATGAGTGATCATTATGTCAAAAATTGACTATTTTGAACAAAATTAACTTTTTGGTCAAAAGTTGACCTTTTGGATCAATGGGTTTGTCAAGGGTCAAGGATTGACCATTTTGACCAAAATTCACTTTTTGGTCAAATGTTGACTTTTTGGTCAACATTGGTCATTAATTCAAAAATTGACTACTTTGCCCAAAATTGACTTTTTGGTCAAATGTTGACCTATTAGGCCAATGGGTTGGTCATTGGGTCAATGATTGATCATTTAGACCAAAGTTGACCTTTTGGTCAAAAGTTGACCTATTGGGCTAATGGGTTGGTCATTGGGTCAAGGATAGACCATTTCGACCAACGTTGACTTTTTGGTCAGAGATTGGCTTACTGGGCCAATAATTGGTCATTAGATCAAAAATTAATTATATTGACTAAAGTTGATTTTTTGGTCAAAAGTGCACCTATTGAGTCAAAGGGTTGGTCATTGGATCAATAATTGACCATTTTGACCAAAGTTGACTTTGTGGTCAAAAGTTGACCATTAAGTCAATGGGTTGGTCAATGGGTCAAAGATTGACCATTTTGACCAAAGTTGACTTTTTGGTTGGAGATTGACTTATTGGGTCAATAATTTGTCATTAGGTAAAAAATTGATTATTTTGACCAAAATTAAATTTTTGGTCAAAAGTTTATCCATTGCGTTAACTGGGTGGTTATTTGGTCAGAAATTGACCATTTTGACCGAAGATGACTTTTTGGTTAAAATTTTATTTTTTATATCAACGGGTAGGTCATTGGGTCAAAAATTGACCATTTTGACAAAAGTTTACTTTTTGGTCAAAAGTTGATCTTTTGGGTTAATGGGTGGTTATTAGGTCAAAAATTGACTATGTTGACCAAAATTGACTTTTTGGTCAAAAGTTAACCTATAGGGTGAACGGGTTTGTCATTGGGTCAAGGACTGACAATTTTGACCAAAGTTGACCTTTTGGTCAGAGACTGTCTTATTTTGTCAATAATTGGTCATTAGGTCAAAAATTCACTTTTTTGACCAAAATTGAATTTTTGGTCAAAAGTTAACCCATTGGGACAATGGGGTGGTCATTGGGTCAGAAATTAACCATTTTGACTAAAGAAGACTTTTTGGTCAAAAGTTGACCGATTTTGACCAAAATTGAATTTTTGGTCAAAAGTTAACCTTTTGGGTCAACTGGGTAGTCATTGGGTCAGAAATTGACCATTTTGACTAAAGTTGGCTTTTTGGTCAAAAATTGATCTATTTTATCAATGAGTTGGTAATTGGGTCAAGAATTGACCATTTTGAACATAGATGACTTTTTCGACAAAAGTTGACATATTGGGTTAATGGGTTGGTCATTGGGTCAAAAATTGACCATTTTGACCAAAGTTGGCTTTTTGGCAAAAGTTGACCTTTTGGATCAATGGGTGGTCATTAGGTCAAAAATTAACTTTTTTGACCAAAATTAATTTTTTGGTCAAAAGTTGACTTTTGGGTTAATGGGTTTGTCATTGGGTTAACGATAGACCATTTTGACCAATGTTGAGTTTTTGGTCAGAGATTGACTTATTGGGTCAATAAGTGGTCATTAAGTCAAAAATCGACTTTTTGGATTAAAATCAATTGTTGGTCAAAAGTTAACCAAATGGGTCAACGAATATCTTATCAGCCGAAATTTACCATTTTGACCAAAGTTGACTTTTGGTTAAAAGTTGACATATTTGGCCAGTGAGTTGGTAATTGGGTCAAGAACAGACCATTCTGACCAAAGTTGACTTTTTAGTCAAAAGTTGACCTTTTGGATCAATGGGTCGGTAATTCGGTCAAAAATTGACTATTTTGACCAAAGTTGACTTTTTGGTCAAAAGTTGACCTATTGGGTCAATGGGTGCTCATTAGGTCGAAAATATACTATTTTAACCAGAAATCGACTTTGGTCGATTCGACCTATTAGGTCGATGGGTTCGTCATTGTGTCAAGGATTGACCATTTTGACCAAAGTTAACTTTTTACTTCGAGATTGACTTATTGAGTCAATAATTGGTAATTAGGTCATAAATTGAGATTTTTAACCAAAATTTAATTTTTAGTCAAAAGTTAACCCAATGGGTCAACAGGGTGGTCATTGGGTCAGAAATTGACCTTTTGGACAAAAGTTGACTTTTTGGTCAAAGGTTGAACTATTTGGCCAATGAGTTGGTAATTGGGTTAAGAACTGACCATTTTGACCAAAGACGACTTTTTAGTCAAAAGTTGATCTATTGGGTCAATGGGTTGGTCATTGGGTCAGAAATTGACCATTTTGACCAAAGTTAAAATTTTGGTCAAAGTTGACCTATTGGGTCAATTGGTGGTCATTAGGTCAAAAATTGACTATTTTGACCAAAATTGACTTTTTGGTCAAAAGTTGACCTATTGTGTCAATGGGTTTGAAATTGGGTCAAGGATTGACCATTTTGACCAAAGTTGACTTTTTGGTCTGAGATTGACTTATTGGGTCAATAATTGGTCATTTGGTCAAAAATGGACAATATTGACAAAAATTGAATTTTTTACTAAAAGTTAACCCATTGGGTTAACGGGGTGGTCATTGGGTCAGAAATTGACCATTTTGACTAAAGTTGACTTTTTGGTCAAAAGTTAACATATTTGGTCAATGAGTTAGAAGTTGGGTCAAGAATTGACCATTTTTACGGAAGATGACTTTTTGGTCAAAAGTTGATAAATTGGATGATCGATAGTCGTGGGTTTTTCATAGGATCGTAATTGATCATTTCGACCAAAGTCATTTTTTATCGAAAGTTAACCCATTGCGTCAATCCGTGGTGGTCATTGGGTCAGAAATTGACCATTTTGACCAAAGTTGACTTTTTGGTCAAAATTTGACCTATTGGATCAATGGGTGGTAATTAGGTCAAAAATTGATTATTTTGACCAAAATTTACTTTTTGGTCAAACGTTGACATATTGGATCAATGGTTTTGGCATTATACGGTCGAGGTTTAAACCATTTCGACAAAAGTCAACTTTTTGGTCGTAGATCGACTTATTAGGTCAATAATTGGTCATTAGATCAAAAATTGACTTTTTTGACCAAAATTGAATTTTTGGTCAAAAGTTAACTCATTGGGTCAACCAGGTGGTCATTGGGTCAGAATTGACCATTTTGACCAAAGTTAACTTTTTGGTCAAAAGTTGACCTATTTGGTCAATGAGTTGGTAATTAGGTCAAGAATTGACCATTTTGACCAAAGATGACGTTTTAGTCAAAAGTTTACCTATTGGGTCTATGGGTTGGTCATTGGGTAAAATATTGATCATTTTGACAAAAGTTGACGTTTTGGTCAAAAGTTGATCTTATCGAGATCTAGTGAGTGGTCATTAGGTCAAAAATTGACTGCTTTGACCAAAATTGACTTTTTGGTCAAAAGTTGACCTATTGTGTCAATGGGTTTGTCAATGTGTCAATGATTGATCATTTTGACAAAAAATAACTTTTTGGTCAGATATTGACTTATTGGGTCAAAATGGTCATTAATTCAAAAATTGACTATTTTGACCAAAATTGACTTTTTTGGTAAAAAGTTGACTTATTAGGCTATTGGGTTGGTCATTGGGTCAAGGATTGATCGTTTTGTCCAAAGTTGACCTTTTGGTCAAATGTTGACCTATTGGGTCAATGTGTTGGTCATTGGGTCAAGGATTGACCATTTTGACCAAAGTTGACTTTGTGGTCAAAGATTGGCTTACTAGGTCAATAATTGGTCATTAGGTCAAAAATTAACTATTTTGACAAAAAATTGACTTTTTGGTCAAAAGTTGAATTATTAGGTCAATGAGTGGACATTAAGTCAAAAATTGACTATTTTGACCAAAATTTACTTTTTGGTCAAAAGTTGACATATTGGGTCAATGAGTTTGTCATTGGGTCAAGGATTGACCATTTTGACCAAAGTTGACTTTTAGGTCAGAGATTGACTTTTTGGGTCAATAATTGGTCATTAGTTCAAAACTTGATTATTTTGACCAAGATTGATTTTTTGTCAAAAGTTAACCCATTGGGTCAATGGAGTGGTCATTGGGTCAAAAATTGACCATTTTGACTAAAGATGACTTTTTGGTCAAAGTCGACTCTATTTTGTCAATGAGTTAGTAATTGGGTCAGAATTTACCATTTTGAACAAAGATGCCTTTTCGGTCAAAAGTCGACTTATCGGGTTAATGGGTTGGTCATCGAGTCAATAATTGACCATTTTGACCAAAGTTGACTTTTTGGTTAAAAGTTGACCTATTGGGTCATTGGGTGGTCATTTGGTCAAAAATTGACTATTTTGAGTGAAATTGGTTTTTTGGTCAAATGTTGACCTATTGGGTCAATGGGTTTGTCATTAGGTCAATGATTCACCATTTTGACTAGAGTTGACTTTTTGGTCAGAGATTGACTATTGGGTTAATAATTGGTCATTAGGTAAAAAAATTGACTTTTTGACTAAAATTAAATTTTTGGTCAAAAGTTAAACCAATGGGTCATCGGGGTGGTCATTGGGGCAAAAATTGACCATTTTCACCATAGTGGACTTTTTAGTCAAAAGTTGACCTATTATGTCAATGGGTTGTCATTAGGTCAAAATTTGACTATTTTGTCCGAAATTCATTTTTTTGTCAAACGTTGACCTATTGGGTGAATGAGTTTGTAATTGGGTCAAGGATTCACCATTTTGACCAAAGTTGACTTTTTGGGTCAGAGAATGACTTATTGGGTCAATAATTGGTCATTAGGTCAGAAATTGACTTTTTTGACTAAAATTAAATTTTTGGTCAAAAGTTAACCCAATGGTTCATCAGGATGGTCATTGGGTCAGAAATTGACCATTTTGACCAAAGTTGACTTTTTGGTCAAAAGTCGACCTATTTGACCAATGAGTTGGTAATTGTGTAAAGAACTGACCATTTTGACCAAAGATGACTTTTTAGTCAAAAGTTGACCAATTGGGTCAATGGGTTGGTCATTGGGTCAAAAATTGATCAATTTGACCAAAGTTTACTTTTTGGTCAAAAATTGACCTATTGGGTCAATGGGTGCACATTAGGTCAAAAATTGACTATTTTGACCTAATTTGACTTTTTGGTCAAAAGTTGACCTATTAGGTCATTTTGTTTGTCATTGGGTCAAGGATTGACCATTCTGACCAAAGTTGACTTTTTGTCAGAGATTGACTTATTGGGTCAATAATTGGTCATTAGGTCAAAAATTGACATTATTGACCAAAATTGAATTTTTAGTCAAAAGTTAACCCAACGGGTGAACAGGAAGGTCATTGGGTCAGAAATTGACAATTTTGACCAAAGTTGACTTTTTTGTCTCAAAGGTTGACCTATTTGGCCAATGAGTTGGTAATTGGGTCAAGAATACACCATTTTGACCAAAGATGACTTTTTAGTCAAAAGTTGATCTATTAGGTCACTGAGTTGGTCTTTGGGTAAAAAATTGACCATTTATACCAAAGTTAAAATTTTGGTCAAAAGTTAACCTATTAGGTCAAAGGGTGGTCATTAGGTCAAAAATTGACTAGTTTGACAAAATCGACTTTTTGGTCAAAAGTTAACTTATTGGGTCAATGGATTTGTCATTCGGACAAGGATTGACCATTTTGACAAAAGTTGACTTTTTGGTCAGAGATTCACTTATTGGGTCAATAATTGGTCATCAGGTCAAAAAATCGATTATTTTCGACTCAAAATTCGAATTTTTGGTCAAAAGTTAACCCATTTTGGTCAATCGGTGGTCTTTGGTCGAAATAACCATTTTGACGAAAGATGACGTTTTGGTCAAAAATTGACGTATTTTGACCAAAATTGAATTTTTGGTCAAAAGTTAACCCATTGGGTGAACAGGGTGGTCATTGGGTCAGAAATTGAACATTTTGATCAAAGTTGACTTTTAGGTCAAAAGTTGACTAATTTGGTCAATGCGTTGACCTATTTGGTCAATGTGTTGGTAATTAGGTCAAGAATTGACCATTTTGACCGAAGATGACTTTTTGGTTAAAATTTGGTATATTGGGTCAATGGGTTGGTCATCGGGTCAAAAATTGACCTATTGAGTCAATGGGTGGTCATCAGGTCAAAAATTGACTATTTTGACCAAAAATGACTTTTTCGGGTCAAAAATTGGGTCAATGGGTTTGTCATTAGGACAAGGATTGACCATTTCGACCAAAGTTGACTTTTTGGTCAGAGATTCCCTTATTGGGTCAATAATTGGTCATTAGGTCAAAAATTGACTATTTCGACCAATATCGAATTTTTGGTCAGAAGTTAACCCATCGGGACAAGGGGTGGTCATTCGGTCGAAATCGATCATTCTAACCAAAGTCGACTTTTTAGTCAAAGTCGACCATTTTGGTCAATGAGTTGGTAATCGGGTTAAGAATCGACCATTTTGACCAAAGATGACATTTTAGTCAGAAGTCGACTTATCGGGATAATAAGTTGGTCATTGGATAAAAACTTGACCATTTTGACCAAAGTTGACTTTTAGGTCAAAAGTTGATCTATTGGGTCTATGGGTGGTCAATAGGTCAAAAATTAACTATTTTGACCAAATTGACTTTTTGGTCAAAAGTTAACCTATTGGGTCAAGGGGTTTGTCAATGTGTCAAGAATTGACCTTTTTGACAAAAATAAACTTTTTGGTCAGAGATTGACTTATTGGGTCAATAATTGGTCATTAATTCAAAACTTAACTATTTTGACCAAAATTTACTTTTTGGTCAAAAGTTGACCTATTAGGCAAAGGGGTTGGTCCTTTGGTCAATGAGTCATAGTTTTGTCCAAAGTAGACTTTTTGGTCAAAAGTTGACCTATTGGATCAATAGGTTGGTCATTGGGTCAAGGATTGACCATTTTGACCAAAGTCGACTTAGTGGTAAAAATTGTCTTCTATCGGGTCAATAATTGGTTATTAGATCAAAAATCGACTATTCTGACAAAAATTGACTTTTGGTCAAAAGTTGACTCTATTGGATCAATGGGTGGTCATTTAGTCAGAATCGACTATTTTGACCAAATTTACTTTTGGTCAAAAGTCGACTCGTTAGGTCAATGGGATCGCTATCGGTCAAGGATCGACCATTTCGACCAAAGTTAACTTTTTTGTCAGAGATTGACTTATTGGGTCAATAATTTGTCACTAGGTCAAAATTTACAATTTTAACCAAAATTGAATTTTTGGTCAAAAGTTAACCCATTGAGTCAACGAGGTGGTCATTGGGTCGAAATTGACCATTTTGACTAAAGATGACTTTTGGTCAAAAGTTGACCTATTTTGTCAATGAGTCGGTAATTGGGTCGGAATTTACAATTTTGAACAAAGATGACTTTTTGGTCAAAAAGTCGATTTATCGGGTTAATGGGTTGGTCATTGGGTCAATAATTGTCCATTTTGACCAATGTCGACTTTTTGGTAAAAAGTCGACCTATCGGGTCATTGGTGGTCATTAGGTCAAAAATCGACTATTTTGAGTGAAATCGGTTTTTGGTCAAATGTTGACCTATTGGGTCAATGGGTTTGTCATTGGGTCAAGGATTCACCATTTTGACTAAAGTCGACTTTTTGGTCGAAGATCGACTATCGAGTTAATAATCGGTCATTAGGTAAAAATCGACTTTTGACTAAAATTAAATTTTTGGTCAAAAGTTAAACCAATGGGTCATCGGGGTAGTCATCGGGCGAAATCGACCATTTTCACCATAATGAACTTTTTGGTCAAAAGTCGACCTATTATGTCAATGGGTGGTCATTAGGTCAAAATTGACTATTTTGACCGAAATTAATTTTTTTGTCAAACGTTGACCTATTGGGTTAATGAGTTTGTAATTGGGTCAAAGATTCACCATTTTGACCAAAGTTGACTTTTTGGTCAGAGAATGACTTATTGGGTCAATAATTGGTCATAAGGTCAGAAACTGACTTTTTTGACTAAAATTAAATTTTTTGTCAAAAGTTAACCCAATGGTTCATCAGGATGGTCATTGGGTCAGAAATTGACCATTTTGACCAAAGTTGACTTTTTGGTCAAAAGTCGACCTATTTGACCAATGAGTTGTTAATTGTGTAAAGAACTGACCATTTTTACCAAAGATGACTTTTTAGTCAAAAGTTGACCAATTGGGTCAATGGGTTGGTCATTGGGTCAAAAATTGATCAATTTGACCAAAGTTTACTTTTTGGTCAAAAGTTGACATATTGGGTCAATGGGTGCACATTAGGTCAAAAATTGAATATTTTGACCTAATTTGACTTTTTGGTCAAAAGTTAACCTATTAGGTCATTGTGTTTGTCATTGGGTCAAGGATTGACCATTTTGACCAAAGTTGACTTTTTGTCAAACATTGACTTATTGGGTCAATAATTGGTCATTAGGTCAAAAATTTACATTTTTGACCAAAATTGAATTTTTAGTCAAAAGTTAACCCAATGGGTCAACAGGGAGGTCATTGGGTCAGAAATTGACAATTTTGACCAAAGTTGACTTTTGGTCTCAAAGGTTGACTCTATTTGGCCAATGAGTCGGTAATCGGGTCAAGAATACACCATTTCGACCAAAGATGACTTTTTAGTCAAAAGTTGATCTATTGGGTCACTGGGTTGGTCTTTGGGTAAAAAATTGACCATTTATACCAAAGTTAAAATTTTGGTCAAAAGTTAACCTATTAGGTCAAAGGGTGGTCATTAGGTCAAAAATTGACTAGTTTGACAAAATTTTTTTTTGGTCAACCTATTGGGTCAATGGATTTGTCATTCGGACAAGGATTGACCATTTTGACCAAAGTTGACTTTTTGGTCAGAGTTTGACATATTGGGTCAATAATTGGTCATCAGGTCAAAAAATTGACTATTTTGAGCAAAATTGAATTTTTGGTCAAAAGTTAACCCATTTGGTCAACGGGGTGGTCTTTGGGTCAGAAATAGACCATTTTGACGAAAGATGACTTTTTGGTCAAAAATTGACGTATTTTGACGAAAATTGAATTTTTGGTCAAAAGTTAACCCATTGGGTGAACGGGGTGGTCATTGGGTCAGAAATTGAACATTTTGATCAAAGTTGACTTTTAGGTTAAAAGTTGACTTATTTGGTCAATGCGTTGACCTATTTGGTCAATGAGTTGGTAATTGGGTCAAGAATTGACCATTTTGACCGAAGATGACTTTTTGATTGAAATTTGGTATATTAGCTCAATGGGTTGGTCATCGGATCAAAGATTGACCTATTGAGTCAATGGGTGGTCATCAGGTCAAAAATTGACTATTTTGACCAAAAATGACTTTTCAGGCCAAAAATTGGGTCAATGGGTTTGTCATTAGGACAAGGATTGACCATTTCGACCAAAGTTGACTTTTTGGTCAGAGATTCACTTATTGGGTCAATAATTGGTCATTAGGTCAAAAATTGACTATTTTGACCAATATTGAATTTTTGGTCAAAAGTTAACCCATTGGGACAACGGGGTGGTCATTGGGTCAGAAATTGATCATTCTAACCAAAGTTGACTTTTTAGTCAAAAGTTGACCATTTTGGTCAATGAGTTGGTAATTGGGTCAAGAATTGACCATTTTGACCAAAGATGACATTTTAGTCAGAAGTTGACCTATTGGGATAATAAGTTGGTCATTGGATAAAAAATTGACCATTTTGACCAAAGTTGACTTTTTGGTCAAAAGTTGACCTATTGGGTCTATGGGTGGTCAATAGGTCAAAAATTAACTATTTTGACCAAATTGACTTTTTGGTCAAAAGTTGACCTATTGGGTCAAGGGGTTTGTCAATGTGTCAAGAATTGACCTTTTTGACAAAAATTAACTTTTTGGTCAGAGATTGACTTATTGGGTCAAAAATTGGTCATTAATTCAAAACTTAACTATTTTGACCAAAATTAACTTTTTGGTCAAAAGTTGACCTATTAGGCAAAGGGGTTGGTCCTTTGGTCAATGATTGATCGTTTTGTCCAAAGTAGACTTTTTGGTCAAAAGTTGACCTATTGGATCAATAGGTTGGTCATTGGGTCAAGGATTGACCATTTTGACCAAAGTTGACTTTTTGGTAAAAAATTGGCTTACTGGGTCAATAATTGGTTATTAGATAAAAAATTAACTATTCTGACAAAAATTGACTTTTTGGTCAAGAGTTGACCTATTGGATCAATGGGTGGTCATTAAGTCAAAAATTGACTATTTTGACCGAAGTTTACTTTTTGGTCAAAAGTCTAACTCGTTGGATCAATTGGATTGTCATCGGGTCAAGGATCGACCATTTTGACCAAAGTTAACTTTTTTGTCAGAGATTGACTTATTGGGTCAATAATTTGTCACTAGGTCAAAAATTGACTATTTTGACCAAAATTGAAGTTCTGGTCAAAATTTAACCCATTAGGTCAACGAGGTGGTCATTGGGTTAGAAATTGACCATTTTGAAGAAAGATGACTTTTTCGTCAAAAGTTGACCTATTTTGACCAAAATTGAATTTTTGGTCAAAAGTAAACCTATTGGGTCAACGGGGTGGTCATTGGGTCAGAAATAGACCATTTTGACCAAAGTTGACTTTTTGGTCAAAATTTGACTTATTTGGTCAACGAGTTGGTAATTGGGTCAAGAATTGACCATTTTGAACAAAGATGACTTTTTGGACAAAAGTTGACCTATTGTGTTAAGGGGTTAGTCATTAGGTCAAAAATTGAGCATTTTGACCAAAGTTGACTTTTTCGTCAAAAGTTGACCTATTGGGTCAATGGGTGGTCAATAGGTCAAAAATTAACTATTTTGACCAAATTGACTTTTTTATCAAAAGTTGACCTATTGGGTCAAGGGGTTTGTCATTGGGTAAAGTATTGACCATTTTGACAAAAATTAACTATTTTGACCAAAATTGAATTTTTGGTCAAAAGTTAACCCATTGGGTCAACGGGGTGGTCATTGGGTCAGAAATTAACCATTTTGACCAGAGAAACTTTTTGTTCAAAAGTTGACCTATTTTGACCAAAATTGAATTTTTGGTCAAAAGTTAACCTTTTGGTTCAGCCGGGTGGTCATTAGGTCAGAAATTAACCATTTTGACCAAAGTTGACTTTTTGGTCAAAAGTTGACCTATTTGGTTAATGAGTTGGTAATTGGGTCAAGAATTGACCATTTTAAATAAAGATGACTTTTTGGACAAAAGTTGACCTATTGGGTTAATGGGTTGGTCATTGGGTCAAAAATTGACCATTTTGACAAAGTGACTTTTTGGCAAATGTTGTCCTATTGGGTCAATGGGTGGTCATTAGGACAAAAATTGACTATTTTGACCAAAATTAATTTTTTGGTCAAAAGTTGACTATCAATTTAATGGGTTTGTCAATGGGTCAATGATTTTTTGTCGAGATCGACTTATCGGGTCAATAAGTGTTCATTAGATCAAAAATTGTCTTTTTTGACTAAAATTGAAATGTTGGTCAAAATTTAACGCAATGGATCAACGGTATAGTCATTGGGTCAGAAATTGACCATTTTGACCAAAGTTGACTTTTTGGTCAAAAGTTAACCTATTTTGCCAATGAGTTGGTAATTGGGTCAAGAACTGACCATTCTGACCAAAGTTTACTTTTTAGTCAAATGTTGACCTTTTGGGTCAATGGGTTGGTAATTAAGTCAAAAACTGACCATTTTGACCAAAGTTGACTTTTTGGTCAGAGATTGGCTTACTAGGGCAACAATTTGTCATTAAGTAAAAAATTGACTATTTTAACCAAAATTAACTTTTTGGTTAAAAGCTGACCTATTAGGTCAATGGGTTTGTCATTGGGTCAAGGATTGACCATTCTGACGAAAGTTGACTTTTTGGTCAGAGATTGACTTATTGGGTAAATAATTGGTCGTTAGGTCAAAATTTGACGATTTTGATGAAAATTGAATTTTTGCTCAAAAGTAAACCCATTGGGTTAATGAGGGGGTCATTGGTTCAAAAATTGACCATTTGACCAAAGATGACTTTTTGGTCAAAAGTTGACCTATTGGGTCAATGGGTTTGTCATTGGGGCTAGGATTGACCATTTTGACAAAAATTAACTTTTTGGTCAGAGATTGACTTATTGGGTCGATAATTGGCCGTTAAATCAAAAATTGACTATTTTGACCAAAATTGACTTTTTGGTCAAAGTTGACCTCTTAGGCTAATGGGTTGGACATTGGGTCAAGGATTGATCATTTTGTCCAAAGTTGACTTTTTAGTCAAAAGTTGACTTATTGGGTCAATGGGTTCGTCATTATTCAAGGATTGACCATTTTGACCAATGTTGACTTTATGGTCAAAGATTGGCTTAATGGGTCAATAATTGGTTATTAGGTCAAAAATTGACTATTTTGATAAAAATTGACTTTTTGGTCAAAAGTTGACCTATAGTGTCAATGGGTGGTCTTTAAGTAAAAAATTGTCTATTTTGACCAAAATTTATATTTTGGTCAAAAGTTAACGTTTTGGGTCAATGGGTTTGTCATTGGGTCAAGGATTGCAATTTGACCAAAGTTGACTTTTTGGGTCTATAATTGGTCATTAGGTCAAAAATTGACTATTTTGAACAAAATTGAATTTTTGGTCAAAAGTTAACCCATTGGGTCAACGGGTGGTCATTGGGTCAGAAATTGACCATTTTGACCAAAGTTGACTTTTTGGTCAAAAGTTGACCTATTTGGTCAAGAGTTGGTTGTTGGGTAAAGAATTGACCATTTTGACCAAAGATGACGTTTTAGTCAAAAGTTGACCAAATAGGTTAATGGGTTGGTCATTGGGTAAAAAATTGACCATTTTGACCAAAGTTGACTTTTTGGTCAAAAGTTGACCTATTGGGTCTATAGGTGGTCATTAGGCCAAAAATTGACTATTTTGACCAAAATTGACTTTTTGGTCAAAAGTTGACCTATTGGGTCAATGGGTTTGTCATTGGGGCAAGGATTGACCATTTTGACAAAAATTAACTTTTTTGGTCAGAGATTGACTTATTGGGTCAATATTTGGCCATTAAATAAAAAATTGACTATTTTAACCAAAATTGACTTTTTGGTCAAAAGTTGACCTATTAGGCTAATGGGTTGGACATTGGGTCAAGGATTGATCATTTTGTCCAAAGTTAACTTTTTGGTCAAAAGTTGACTTATTGGGTCAATGGGTTCGTCATTGTGTCAAGGATTGACCATTTTGACCAAAGTTGACTTTATGGTCAAAGATTGGCTTAATGGGTCAATAATTGGCCATTAGGTCAAAAATTGACTATTTTGATAAAAATTGACTTTTTGGTCAAAAGTTGACCTATAGGGTTAATGGGTGGTCTTTAAGTAAAAAATCGTCTATTTTGACAAAAATTTACATTTTAGTCAAAACTTAACGTTTTGGGTCAATGGGTTTGTCATTGGTTCAAGGATTGTCACTTTGACCAAAGTTGACTTTTTGGTCAGAGACTGACTTTTTGGGTCCATAATTGGTCATTAGGTCAAAAATTGACTATTTTGACCAAAATTGAATTTTTGGTTAAAAGTTAACCCATTGGGTCAACAGGGTGGTCATTGGGTCAGAAATTAACCATTTTGACCAGAGATAACTTTTTGGTCAAAAGTTGACCTATTTTGACGAAAATTGAATTTTTGGTCAAAATTTAACCTTTTGGTTTAACCAGGTGGTCATTTAGTCAGAAATTCACCATTTTGACCAAAGTTGACTTTTTGGTCAAAAGTTGACCTATTTGGTCAATGAGTTGGTAATTGGGTCAAGAATTGACCATTTTAAACAATGATGACTTTTTGGACAAAAGTTGACCTATTGGGTTAATGGGTTGGTCATTGGGTCAAAAATTGACCATTTTGACAAAAGTTGACTTTTTGGCAAATGTTGTCCTATTAGGTCAATGGGTGGCATTGGGTCAAAAATTGACTATTTTGACCAAAATTAATTTTTTGGTCAAAAGTTGACTATCATGCTAATGGGTTTGTCAATGGGTCAATAATTCACCATTTTGACCAAAGTTGACTTTTTGGTAAGAGATTGACTTATTGGGTCAATAAGTGTTCATTAGATCAAAAATTGACTTTTTCGACTAAAATTGAATTGTTGGTCAAAAGTTAACCCAATGGGTCAACGGGGTAGTCATTGGGTCAGAAATTGACCATTTTGACCAAAGTTGACTTTTTGGTCAAAAGATGACCTATTTGGCCAATGAGTTGGTAATTGGGTCAAGAACTGACCATTCTGACTAAAGTTTACTTTTTAGTCAAATGTTGACCTTTTAAGTCAATGGGTTGGTAATTAAGTCAAAAACTGACCATTGTGACCAAAGTTGACTTTTTGGTCAAAAGTTCACCTATTGGGTTAATGGGGTGGTCATTGGGTCAGAAATTGACCATCTGGACCAAAGTTGACTTTTTTGACAAAGGTGGACCTATTTGGCCAATGAGTTGGTAATTGTGTCAAGAATTGACCATTTTGTTCAAAGATGACTTTTTAGTCAAAAGTTGATATATTAAGTCAATGGGTTGGTCATTGAGTCAAAAATTGACCATTTTGACCAAAGTTGAAATTTTTGTCAAAAGCTGAACTATTGGGTCAATGGGTTTATCATTGGGTCAATGATTGACCATTTTGACCAAAGTTGACTCCTTGGTCAGTGATCAACTTATTGGGCCAAAAGTTGGTCATTAGGTGACAATTTGACTATTTTGACAAAAATTAAATTTTTGGGCAAAAGTTAACCCATTTGGTGAACGGGGTAGTCATTGGGTCAGAAATTGACCATTTTGAGGAAAGATGACTTTTTGTTCAAAAGTTGAACTATTTGACCAAAATTGAATTTTTCGTTAAAAGTTAACCCATTGAGTCAACGGGGTGGTCATTGGGTCAGAAATTGAACATTTTGACCAAAGTTGACTTTTTGGTCAAAAGTTGACACTGATTTGAGTCGATGAGTGGTTGGTAATTGGGTCAAGAATTGACCATTTTGACATAAGTTGACTTTTTGGTCAAAAGTTGATCTATTGGATCAATGGGTTCGTCATGGGGTCAAAAATTGATCATTTTGACCAAAGTTAAATTTTTGGTCAAAAGTTGACCTATTGGGTCAATGAGTTTGTCATTGGGTCAAGGATTGACCATTTTGACCAAAGTTGACTTTTGGTCAAAGATTGACTTATTGGGTCAATAATTGGTCATTAGGTCAAAAATTGACTATTTTGACCAAAATTAAATTTTTGCTCAAAAGTTATCCCATTGGGTCAATGGGGTGGTCATTGGGTCAGAAATTGGCCATTTTAACCAAAGTTGACTTTTTGGTCAAAAGTTGACCTATTTGGTCAATGAGTTGGTAATTGGGTCAAGAATTAACCATTTTGACCAAAGATGACGTTTTAGTCAAAAGTTGACCAATTAGGTCAATGGGTTGGTCATCGGGTAAAAAATTGACCATTTTGATCAAAGTAGTCCTTTTAGTCAAAAGTTGACCTATTGGGTTTATGGGTGGTCATTAGGTCAAAAATTGACTATTTTGACCAAAATTGACTTTTTGATCAAAAGTTGACCAATTGGGTCAATGAGTTTGTCGTTGGGTCAAGGATTGACCATTTTGATAAAAATTAACTTTTTGGTCAGAGATTGACTCTTTGGGTCAAGAATTAATCGTTTTGTCCAAATGTGACTTTTTGGTCAAAAGTTGACCTATTGGGTCAATGGGTTGGTCATTGGGTCAAGGATTGACCATTTTGACAAAAGTTGACTTTGTGGTCAAAGATTGGCTTATTGGGTCAGTAATTGGTCATTAGGAAAATTGACTATTTTGATAAAAATTGACTTTTTGGTCAAAAGTTGACCTATTGGGTCAATGGGAGGTCATTAAATCAAAAATTGACTATTTTGACCAAAATTTAATTTTTGGTCAAAAGTTGACCTATTGGTTCAATGGGTTTATCAATGGGTCAAAGATTGACCATTTTGACCAAATTTGACTTTTTGGTCAGAGATTGACTTATTGGGTCAATTGTTGGTCATTAGGTGAAAATTTGACTATTTTGACCAAAATTAAATTTTTGGGCAAAAGTTAACTCATTGGGTCAACGGGGTGGTCATTGGGTACGAAATTGACCATTTTGAGGAAAGATGACTTATTGTTCAAAAGTTGACATATTTTGCTTTTTGTTCAAAAGTTGACATATTTTGACCAAAATTGAATTTTTGGTCAAAAATTGACCTATTGGGTCTATGGGTTTGTCATTGGGTCAAGGATTTACCATTTTGACCAAAGTTGACTTTTTGGTCAGAGTTTGACTTATTGAGTTAATAATTGGTCATAGGGTCAAAAATTGACTATTTTGACCAAATTTGAATTTTTGGTCAAAATTTAACCCATTGGGTTAACGGGGTGGTCATTGGATCAGAAATTGTCCATTTCGACCAAAGTTGGATTTTTTGTCAAAAGTTGACCTATTTGGTTAATGAGTAGGTAATTGGGTCAAGAATTGACCATTTTGACCAAAGATGACATTTTAGTTAAAAGTTGACATATTGGGTCAATGGGTTGGTCATTGGGTAAAAAATTAACCATTTTGACCAAAGTTGACTATTTGGTCAAAAGTTGACATATTGGGTCGATGGGTGGTCATTAGGTCAAAAATTAACTATTTTGACCAAAATTGACTTATTGGTCAAAAGTTGGCCTATTGGGTCAAGGGGTTTGTCATTGGGTCAAGGATTGAACATTTTGACAAAAATTAACTTTTTGGTCAGAGATTGACTTATTGGGTCAATATTTGGCCATTAAATCAAAAATTGACTATTTTGACCAAAATTGACTTTTTGGTCAAAAGTTGACCTATCAGGCTAATGGGTTGGACATTGGGTCAAGGATTTATCATTTTGTCCAAAGTTAACTTTTTGGTCAAAAGTTGACTTATTGGGTCGATGGGTTCAGTCATTATGATCGAGATTGACCATTTTGACTAAAGTTGACTTTATGGTCAAAGATTGGCTTAATGGGTCAATAATTAGACATTAAGTCAAAAATTGACTATTTTGATAAAAATTGACTTTTTGGTCAAAAGTTGACCTATAGGGTCAACGGGTGGTCTTTAAGTAAAAAATTATCTATTTCGACCAAAATTTACATTTTAGTCAAAACTTAACGTTTTGGGTCAATGGGTTTGTCATTGGGTCAAGGATTGCCATTTTGACCAAAGTTGACTTTTTGGTCAGAGACTGACTTTTTGGGTCCATAATTGGTCATTAGGTCAAAAATTGACTATTTTGACCAAAATTGAATTTTTGGTTAAAAGTTAACCTATTGGGTTAACGGGGTGGTCATTGGGTCATAAATTGACCATTTTGACGAAAGATGTCTTTTTGGTCAAAAGTTGACATATTTTGACCAAAATTGAATTTTTGGTCAAAAGTTGACCTATTGGGTCAACGGGGTGGTCATTTGGTCAGAAATAGACCATTTTGACCAAAGTTGACTTTTTGGTCAAAAGTTGACCAATTTGGTCAACGAGTTGGTAATTGGGTCAAGAATTGGCCTTTTTGAACAAAGATGACTTTTTAGACAAAAGTTGACCTTTTGGGTTAAGGGGTTGGTCAGTAGGTCAAAAATTGAGCATTTTGACCAAAGTTGACTTTTTGGTCAAAAGTTGACCTATTGGGTTAATGGGTGGTCATTAGGTCAAAAATTGACTATTTTGACCAAAATTTATTTTTTGGTCAAAAGTTGACCTATTGGGTCAATGGGTTTGTCATTGGGTCAAGGATTCACCATTTTGACCAAAGTTGACTTTTTGGTCAGATTGACTTTTTGTGTCAGTGATTGGTCATTATGTCAAAAATTGACTATTTTTTCCAAAATTGAATTATTGGTCAAAACTTATCCCATTGGGTCAACGGGGTGGTCATTGGGTCAGAAATTGAACATTTTGACAAAAGTTGACTTTTTAGATAAAAGTTGACCTATTTGGTCAATGAGTTGGTAATTGGGTCAAGAATTGACCATTTTGACCAAAGATGATATTTTAGTCAAAAGTTGACCTATTGGGTCAATGGGTTGATCATTTGGTAAAAAATTGACCATTTTGACCAAAGTTGACTTTTTGGTCAAAAGTTGATCTGTTGGGTCTATGGGTGGTCATTTGGTCAAAAATTAACTATTTTGACAAAAATTGACTTTTTGGTCAAAAGTTGACCTATTGGTCAATGGGTTTGTCATTGGGTCAAGGATTGACCATTTTGACAAAAAATAACTTTTGGTCGAGAATTGACTTATTGGGTCAATAATTGGTCATTAATTCAAAAATTCACTATTTTGACCAAAATTGACTTTTTGGTCAAAAGTTGACCTATTAGGCAAATGGGTTGGTCCTTTGGTCAATGATTGATCGTTTTGTCCAAAGTAGACTTTTTGTCAAAAGTTGACCTATTGGGTCTATGGGTTGATCATTGGGTCAAGGATTGACAATTTTGACCAAAGTTGACATTGTGGTCAAAAATTGGCTTACTGGGTCAATAATTGGTTATTAGATCAAAAATTGACTATTTTGACAAAAAATGACTTTTTGGTCAAAAGTTGACCTATTGGATCAATAGGTGGTCATTAAGTCAAAAATTGACAATTTTGACCGAAATTTACTTTTTGGTCAAAAGTTAACCAATTGGGTCATTGGGATTGTCAATGGGTCAAGGATTGACCATTTTGACCAAAGTTAACTTTTTTGACAGAGATTGAATTACTGGATCAATAATTTGTCACTAGGTCAAAAATTGACTATTGTGACCAAAATTAAATTTTTGGTTAAAAGTTAACCCATTGGGTCAACGGGGTGGTCATTGGGTCAGAAATTGACCATTTTTACGAAAGATGACTTTTTCGTCAAAAGTTGACCTATTTTGACCAAAATTGAATTTTTTGTCAAAAGTTAACCTGTTGGGTCAACGGGGTGGTCATTGGGTCAGAAATAGACCATTTTGACCAAAGTTGACTTTTTGGTCAAAAGTTGACTTATTTGGTCAACGAGTTGGTAATTGGGTCAAGAATTGACCATTTTGAACAAAGATGACTTTTTGACAAAAGTTGACCTATTGGGTTAAGGGTTGGTCATTGGGTCGGAAATTGACCATTTGGACCAAAGTTGACGTTTTGGTCAAAAGTTGACCTATTGGGTCAATGGGTGGTAATTATGTCAAAATTCACTATTTTGACCAAAATTGATATTTTGGTCAAAAGTTGACCTTTTGGGTTAATGGGTTGGTCATTGGGTCAAGGATTGACCATTTTAACGAAAGTTAACTTTTTGGTCGGAGATTTACTTATTGGGTCAATAATGGGTCATTAGGTCGAAAATTTACTATTTTGACCAAAATTGAATTTTGGTCAAAAGTTAATCGATTGGGTTAACGGGGAGGTCATTGGGTCAATAATTGACATTTTTGACCAAAGTTGACTTTTTGGTCGAATGTTGACTCTATTTGGTCGATGAGTTGGTAATTAGGTCAAGAATTTGACCATTTTGACCAAAGATGACTTTTTAGTTAAAAATTGACCAATTGGGTCAATGGGTTGGTCATTGGGTAAAAAATTGACCATTCGACCAAAGTTGACTTTTTAGTCAAAAGTTGACTTATTAGGTCAACGAATATTTTCATTGGGTCAAGGATTGACCTTTTTGACCAAAATTGACTTTTTGGTCAGAGATTGACTTATTGGGTCAAAAATTGGTCATTAATTCAAAAATTGACAATTTTGACCAAAATTGACTTTTTGGTCAATAGTTAACCTATCAGGCCAATGGGTTGTTCATTGGGTCAATAATTGATCATTATGACCAAAGTTGACCGTTTGGTCAAAAGTTAACCTATTGGGTCAATGGGTTGGTCATTGGGTCAAGGATAGACAATTTTGGCGAAAGTTGACTTTTTTGTCAGAGATTAGCTTACTGGATCAATAATTGGTAATTAGGTCAAAGTTGACTATTTTGATCAAAATTGATTTTTTGGTCAAAAGTTGACCTATTGGGTCAACGGATTGGTCATTGGGTCAAGAATTGACCATTTTGACCAAAGATGACATTTTAGTCAAAAGTTGACATATTGGGTCAATGGGTTGGTCATTGGGTAAATACTGACCATTTTGACCAAAGTTGAATTTTTGGTCAAAAGTTGACCTATTGGGTCTACGGGTGGTCATCAGGTCAAAAATTAACTATTTTGAACAAAATTGACTTTTTGGTCAAAAGTTGACCTATTAGGTCAATGAGTTTGTCATTGGGACAAGGATTGTCCATTTTGACAAAAATTAACTTTTTGGTCAGAGATTGACTTATTGGGTCAATGGGTTGGTCATTAGGTCAAGGATTGACCATTTTGACCAAAGTTGACTTTGTGGTCAAAGATTGGCTTACTGGGTCAATAATTGGTTATTAGATCAAAAATTGACTTTTTGGTCAAAAGATGACCTATTGGATCAATGGGTAGTCATTAAGTTAAAAATTGACTATTTTGACCAAAATTTACTTTTTGGTCAAAAGTTGATCTATTGGGTCATTAGGATTGTCATTGTGTCAAGGATTGACCATTTTGACCAAAGTTAACTTTTTGGTCAGAGATTGACTTATTGGGTCAACAATTTGTCACTAGGTCAAAAATTGACTATTTTGACGAAAATTGAATTTTTGGTCAAAAGTTAACCCATTGGGTCAACGGGGTGGTCATTGGGTCAGAAATTGATCATTTTGACGAAAGATGACTTTTTGGTCAAATGTTGACATAGTGCGACCAAAATTGAATTTTTGGTCAAAAGTTAGCCCACTGGGTCAACGGGGTGGTCTTTCGGTCGGAAATTGACCATTTTGATGAAAGTTGTGTTTTGGGTCTAAAGTTGACCTATTTGGTCAATGAGCGACCTATTTGGTCAATGAGTTGGTAATTGGACCAAGAATTAACCATTTTGACCGAAGATGTCTTTTTTGGTAAAATTTGATTTATTGGGTTCGATGGGTGGTCATTAGGTCAAAAATTGACCATTTTGACCAAAGTTAACTTTTTGTCAAAAGTTGACCTATTGGGTCAATGGGTGGTTATTAGGTCAAAAATTGACCTTTTGGCTTATTGGATTTGTTATTGGGTTAAGGATTGACCCTTTTAACCAAAGTTGACTTTTTGGTCAGAGATTGACTTATTGGGTCAATAATTGGTCATTACATCAAAAATTAACAATTTTGACCAAAATTAAATTTTTGGTTCAAAGTTAACCCATTGGGTTAACGGGGTGGTCATTGGGTCAGAAATTGACCATTTTGACCAATGTTGACTTTTTAGTCAAAAGTTAACATATTTGGTCAATGAGTTGGTAATTGGGTCAAGAATTGACCATTATGACCAAAGTTGATGTTTTAGTCAAAAGTCGACCTATTGGGTCAATGGGTTGGTCATTGGGTAAAAAATTGACCATTTTGACCAAAGTTGACTTTTTGGTCAAAAGTTGACCTATTGGGTTAATGGGTTTGTCATTGGGTCAAGGATTGACCATTTTGACAAAAAATAACTTTTTGGTCAAAGATTGACTTATTGGGTCAATAATTGGTCATTAATTCAAAAACTGACTATTTTGACCAAAATTAACTTTTTGGTCAAAAGTTGATCTATTAAGCAAATAGGTTGGTCTTTGGGTTAATGATTGATCGTTTTGTCCAATGTTGACTTTTTGGTCAAAAGTAGACCTATTGGGTCAATGGGTTGGTCATTGGGTCAAGGATTGACCATTTTGACCAAAGTTGACTCTATGGTCAAAGATTGGCTTACTGGGTCAATAATTAGTTATTAGATCAAAAATTGACTATTTTGACAAAAATTGACTATTTTGACAAAAATTGACTATTTTGACAAAAATTGACCTTTTGGTCAAAAGTTGACCTATTGGATCAATGGGTGGTCATTAAGTCAAAAATTGACTATTTTGATCAAAATTTACTTTTTGATCAAAAGTTGACCTATTGGGTCAATGGGATTGTCATTGGGTCAAGGATTGACCATTTGGACCAAAGTTAACTTTTTGGTCAGAGATTGACTTATTGGGTCAATAATTTGTCACTAGGTTAAAATTGACTTTTTTTACCAAAATTGAATTTTTGGTTAAAAGTTAACCCATTGGGTGAACGGGGTGGTCATTGGGTCAGAAATTGACCATTTTATTAAAGATGACTTTTTGGTCAAAAGTTGACCTATTTTGACCAGAATTGAATTTTTGGTCAAAAGTTTACCTATTGGGTCAACGGGGTGGTCATTGGGTCAGAAATAGACCATGTTGACCAAAGTTGACTTTTTTGTCAAAAGTTGACCTATTTGGTTAACTAGTTGGTAATTGGGTCAAGAATTGACCATTTTGAACAAAGATGACTTTTTGGACAAAAGTTGACCTATTGGTTTAAGGGGTTGGTCATTAAGTCAAAAATTGAGCATTTTGACAAAAGTTGACTTTTTTGCCAAAAGTTGACCTATTGGGTCAATGGGTGGTCATTAGGTTAAAATTTGACAATTTTGACAAAATTTATTTTTTGGTCAAAAGTTGACCTTTTAGGTCTATGGGTTTTTTCATTGGGTCAAGGATTCTCCATTTTGACCAAAGTTGACTTTTTGGTCGGAGACTGACTTTTTCGGTCAATAATTGGTCATTAGGTTAAAAATATACTTTTTTGACTTAAATTGAATATTTGGTCAAAAGTTAACCCAATGGGTCAACGGGGTGGTTATTGGTTCAAAAATTGACCATTTTGACCAAATTTGACTTTTTTGTCAAAAGTTGACCTATTTGGCCAATGAGTTGGTAATTGGGTCAAGAACTGACCATTTTGACCAAAGATGACTTTTTAGTCAAAAGTTGACCTATTGGGTCAATGGTTGGTCATTGGGTAAAAAATTAACCATTTTGACCAAAGTTGACTTTTTGGTCAAAAGTTGACCTATTGGGTCAATGGGTTTGTCATTGGGTCAAGGATTGACCATTTGACCAAAGTTGATTTTTTGGTCTGAGATTGACTTATTGGGTCAATAATTCAAAAATTGACTATTTTAACTAAAATTGACTTTTTGGTCAAAAGTTGACCTATTAAGGCAATGAGTTGGTCATTGGGTCAAGAATTAATCATTTTGACAAAAGTTGACTTTTTGGTCAAAAGTTGACCTATTGGGTTAATGGGTTGGTCATTGGGTCAAGGATTGACCATTTTGACCAAAGTTGACTTTTTGGTCAGAGATTGGCTTACTAGGTCAATAATTGGTCATTAAGTCAAAAATTGACTATTTTGACCAAAATTGACTTTTTGGTCAAAAGTTAACATATTGGGTCAATGGGTTTGTCATTGGTTCAAGGATTGACCATTTTGACTAAAGTTGACTTTTTTGTCAGAGATTGACTTTTTTTGTCAATAATTGGTCATTAGGTCAAAAATTGACAGTTTTGACTAAAATTAAATTTTTTGGTCAAAATTTAACCCATTGGGTCAACGGGGTGGTCATTGGGTCAGAAATTGACCATTTTGACCAAAGTTGACTTTTTAGTTAAAAGTTGACTTATTTGGTCAATGAGTTGGTAATTGGGTCAAGAATTGACCATTTTGACCAAAGATGACATTTTAGTCAAAAGTTGACCTATTGGGTCAATGGGTAAAAAATTGACCATTTTGACCAAAGTTGAATTTTTGGTCAAAAGTTACCTATTGTGTCTATGGGTGGTCATCAGGTCAACAATTAACTATTTGACAAAAGTTGACCTGTTAGGTTAACGAGTTTGTCATTGGGCCAAGGATTGTCCATTTTGACAAAGATTAACTTTTTGGTCAGAGATTGACTTATTGGGTCAATAATTAGACATTAATTCAAAAATTGACAATTTTGACCAAAATCAACTTTTTGGTCAAAAGTTACCTATTAGGAAAATGGGTTGGCCTTTGGGTCAATGATTGATCTCTTTTTCTAAAGTTGACTTTTTAGTCAAAAGTTGACCTATTGGGTCAATGGGTTGGTCAATGTGTCAAGGATTGATCATTTTGACAAAAAATAACTTTTTGGCCAGATATTGACTTATTCGGTCAAAATGGTCATTAATTCAAAAATTGACTATTTTGACCAAAATTGACTTTTTTGGTAAAAAGTTGACTTATTAGGCTATTGGGTTGGTCATTGGGTCAAGGATTAATCGTTTTGTCCAAAGTTGACCTTTTGGTCAAAAGTTGACCTATTGGGTCAATGTGTTGGTCATCGGGTCAAGGATTGACCATTTTGACTAAAGTTGACTTTGTGGTCAAAGATTGGCTTACAAGGTCAATAATTGGTCATTAGGTAAAAAATTAACTATTTTGACAAAAAAATGACTTTCTGGTCAAAAGTTGACCTATTGGGTCAATGGGTGGTCATTAAGTCAAAAATTGACTATTTTGACCAAAATTTACTTTTTGGTCAAAAGTTGACATATTAGGTCAATGAGTTTGTCATTGGGTCAAGGATTGACCATTTTGACCAAAGTTGACTTTTAGGTCAGAGATTGACTTTTTGGGTCAATAATTGGTCATTAGGTCAAAACTTGATTATTTTGACCAAGATTGTTTTTTTGTCAAAAGTTAACCCATTGGGTCAATGGAGTGGTCATTGGGTCAAAAATTGACCATTTTGACTAAAGATGACTTTTTGGTCAAAAGTTGACCTATTTTGTCAATGAGTTGGTAATTGGGTCAGGAATTTACCATTTTGAACAAAGATGACTTTTTGGTCAAAAGTTGACTTATCGGGTTAATGGGTTGGTCATTGGGTCAATAATTGACCATTTTGACCAAAGTTGACTTTTTGGTTAAAAGTTGACCTATTGGGTCATTGGGTGGTCATTAGGTCAAAAATTGACTATTTTGAGTGAAATTGGTTTTTTGTCAAATGTTGACCTGTTGGGTCAATGGCTTTGTCATTAGGTCAATGATTCACCATTTTGACTAGAGTTGACTTTTTGGTCAGAGATTGACTATTGGGTTAATAATTGGTCATTAGGTAAAAAAATTGACTTTTTGACTAAAATTAAATTTTTGGTCAAAAGTTAAACCAATGGGTCATCGGGGTGGTCATTGGGGCAGAAATTGACCATTTTCACCATAGTGGAATTTTTGGTCAAAAGTTGACCTATTATGTCAATGGGTTGTCATTAGGTCAAAATTTGACTATTTTGACCGAAATTGATTTTTTTGTCAAACGTTGACCTATTGGGTCAATGAGTTTGTAATTGGGTCAAGGATTCACCATTTTGACCAAAGTTGACTTTTTGGATCAGAGAACGACATTTTGGGTCAATAATTGGTCATTAGGTCAGAAATTGACTTTTTTTACTAAAATTAAATTTTTGGTCAAAAGTTAACCCGATGGTTCATCGGGATGGTCATTGGGTCAGAAATTGACCATTTTGACCAAAGTTGACTTTTTGGTCAAAAGTTGACCTATTTGACCAATGAGTTGGTAATTGTGTAAAGAACTGACCATTTTGACCAAAGATGACTTTTTAGTCAAAAGTTGAGCATATGGGTCAATGGGTTGGTCATTGGGTCAAAAATTGATCAATTTGACCAAAGTTTACTTTTTGGTCAAAAATTGACCTATTGGGTCAATGGGTGCACATTAGGTCAAAAATTGACTATTTTGACATAATTTGACATTTTGGTCAAAAGTTGACCTATTAGGTCATTTTGTTTGTCATTGGGTCAAGGATTGACCATTTTGACCAAAGTTGACTTTTTGTCAGAGATTGACTTATTGGGTCAATAATTGGTCATTAGGTCAAAAATTGACATTATTGACCAAAATTGAATTTTTAGTCAAAAGTTAACCCAACGGGTTAACAGGGAGGTCATTGGGTCAGAAATTGACAATTTTGACCAAAGTTGACTTTTTTGTCTCAAAGGTTGACCTATTTGGCCAATGAGTTGGTAATTGGGTCAAGAATACACCATTTTGACCAAAGATGACTTTTTAGTCAAAAGTTAATCTATTAGGTCACTGAGTTGGTCTTTGGGTAAAAAATTGACCATTTATACCAAAGTTAAAATTTTGGTCAAAAGTTAACCTATTAGGTCAAAGGGTGGTCATTAGGTCAAAAATTGACTAGTTTGACAAAATTGACTTTTTGGTCAAAAGTTAACTTATTGGGTCAATGGATTTGTCATTCGGACAAGGATTGACCATTTTGACAAAAGTTGACTTTTTGGTCAGAGATTGACTTATTGGGTCAATAATTGGTCATCAGGTCAAAAAATTGACTATTTTTACCAAAATTGAATTTTTGGTCAAAAGTTAACCCATTTGGTCAACGGGGTGGTCTTTGGGTCTGAAATAGACCATTTTGACGAAAGATGACGTTTTGGTAAAAAATTGACGTATTTAGACCAAAATTGAATTTTTGGTCAAAAGTTAACCCATTGGGTGAACGGGGTGGTCATTGGGTCAGAAATTGAACATTTTGATCAAAGTTGACTTTTAGGTCAAAAGTTGACTTATTTGGCCAATGCGTTGACCTATTTGGTCAATGAGTTGGTAATTGGGTCAAGAATTGACCATTTTGACCGAAGATGACTTTTTGGTTAAAATTTGGTATATTGGGTCAATGGGTTGGTCATCGGGTCAAAAATTGACCTATTGAGTCAATGGGTGGTCATCGAGTCAAAAATTGACTATTTTGACCAAAATGACTTTTTCGGGGCAAAATTGATGGTCGATGGGTTTGTCATTAGAGACAAGGATTGACCATTTCGACCAAAGTTGACTTTTTGGTCGAGATTCACTTATTGGGTCAATAATTGGTCATTAGGTCGAAAATTGACAATTTTGACCAATATTGAATTTTTTGGTCAAAGTTAACTCATTGGGACAAGGGGTGAGTCATTGGGTCAGAAATTGATCATTCTAACCAAAGTTGACTTTTTAGTAAAAGTTGACCATTTTGGTCAATGAGTTGGTAATTGGGTTAAGAATTGACCATTTTGACCAAAGATGACATTTTAGTCAGAAGTTGACTTATTGGGATAATAAGTTGGTCATTGGATAAAAACTTGACCATTTTGACCAAAGTTGACTTTTTGATCAAAAGTTGATCTATTAGGTCATGGGTGATCATTGATCAGGAAAATTAACTATTTCGACCAAATTGACTTTTTGGTCAAAAGTTGAACCTATTGGGTTCAAGGGGTTTGTCAATGTGTCGAAGAATTGACCTTTTTGACAAAAATAAACTTTTTGGTCAGAGATTGACTTATTGGGTCAATAATTGGTCATTAATTCAAAACTTAACTATTTTGACCAAAATTAACTTTTTGGTCAAAAGTTGACCTATTAGGCAAAGGGGTTGGTCCTTTGGTCAATGATTGATAGTTTTGTCCAAAGTAGACTTTTTGGTCAAAAGTTGACCTATTGGATCAATAGGTTGGTCATTGGGTCAAGGATTGACCATTTTGACCAAAGTTGACTTTGTGGTAAAAATTGGCTTACTGGGTCAATAATTGGTTATTAGATCAAAAATTGACTATTCTGACAAAAATTGACTTTTTGGTCAAAAGTTGACCTATTGGATCAATGGGTGGTCATTTAGTCAAAAATTGACTATTTTGACCGAAATTTACTTTTTGGTCAAAAGTTGACCTGTTGGGTCAATGGGATTGTCATTGGGTCAAGGATTGACCATTTTGACCAAAGTTAACTTTTTTGTCAGAGATTGACTTATTGGGTCAATAATTTGTCACTAGGTCAAAAATTTACTATTTTGACCAAAATTGAATTTTTGGTCAAAATTTAACCCATTGGGTCAACGAGGTGGTCATTGGGTCAGAAATTGACCATTTTGACTAAAGATGACTTTTTGGTCAAAAGTTGACCTATTTTGTCATTGAGTTGGTAATTGGGTCAGGAATTTACAATTTTGAACAAAGATGACTTTTTGGTCAAAAGTTGACTTATCGAGTTAATGGGTTGGTCATTGGGTCAATAATTGTCCATTTTGACCAATGTTGACTTTTTGGTAAAAAGTTGACCTATTGGGTCATTGGGTGGTCATTTGGTCAAAAATTGACTATTTTGAGTGAAATTGGTTTTTTGGTCAAATGTTGACCTATTGGGTCAATGGGTTTGTCATTGGGTCAAGGATTCACCATTTTGACTAAAGTTGACTTTTTGGTCAGAGATTGACTATTGAGTTAATAATTGGTCATTAGGTAAAAAAATTGACTTTTTGACTAAAATTAAATTTTTGGTCAAAAGTTAAATCAATGGGTCATCGGGGTAGTCATTGGGGCAGAAATTGACCATTTTCACCATAATGGGCTTTTTGGTCAAAAGTTGACCTATTATGTCAATGGGTGGTCATAGGTCAAAATTTGACTATTTTGACCGAAATTGATTTTTTTGTCAAACGTTGACCTATTGGATCAATGAGTTTATAATTGGGTCAAAGATTCACCATTTTGACCAAAGTCGACTTTTTGGTCAGAGAATGACTTATTGGGTCAATAATTGGTCATAAGGTCAGAAATTGACTTTTTTGACTACAATTAAATTTTTGGTCAAAAGTTAACCCAATGGTTCATCAGGATGGTCATCGGGTCGGAAATTGAACATTTTGACCAAAGTTGACTTTTTGGTCAAAAGTCGACCTATTTCGACCAATGAGTCGTTAATCGTGTAAAGAACTGACCATTTTGACCAAAGATGACTTTTTAGTCAAAAGTTGACTCAATCAGATCAATGGGTTGGTCATTGGGTCAAAAATTGATCAATTTGACCAAAGTTTACTTTTTGGTCAAAAGTTGACATATTGGGTCAATGGGTGCACATTAAGTCAAAAATTGACTATTTTGACCTAATTTGACTTTTTGGTCAAAAGTTGACCTATTAGGTCATTGTGTTTGTCATTGGGTCAAGGATTGACCATTTTGACCAAAGTTGACTTTTTGTAAAACATAGACTTATTGGGTCAATAATTGGTCATTAGGTCAAAAATTGACATTTTTGACCATAATTGAATTTTTTGTCAAAAGTTAACCCAATGGGTCAACAGGGAGGTCATTGGGTCAGAAATTGACAATTTTGACCAAATTGACTTTTTGGTCTCAAAGGTTGACCTATTTGGTCAATGAGTTGGTAATTGGGTCAAGAATACACCATTTTGACCAAAGATGACTTTTTAGTCAAAAGTTGATCTATTGGGTCACTGGGTTGGTCCTTTGGTAAAAAATCGACCATTCATACCAAAGTTAAAATTTTGGTCAAAAGTTAACCTATTAGGTCAAAGGTGGTCATTAGGTCAAAAATTGACTAGTTTGACAAAATTTTTTTTTGGTCAACCTATTGGGTCAATGGATTTGTCATTCAGACAAGGATTGACCATTTTGACCAAAGTTGACTTTTGGTCGAAGTTTGACATATCGGGTCAATAAGTTGGTCATCGGGTCAAAAATTGAATTATTTTGAGCAAAATTGAATTTTTGGTCAAAAGTTAACCCATTTGGTCGACGGGTTGGTCTTTGGGTCGAAATAGACCATTTCGACTGAAAGATGACTTTTTGGTCAAAATTGACGCAATTTCGACAAAAATTGAATTTTTGGTCAAAAGTTAACCCATTGGAGTGAACGGGGAGTCATTGGGTCGAAATTGAACATTTTGATCAAAGTTGACTTTTAGGTTAAAAGTTGACTTATTTGGTCAATGCGTTGACCTATTTGGTCAATGCGTTGACCTATTTGGTCAATGAGTTGGTAATTGGGTCAAGAATTGACCATTTTGACCGAAGATGACTTTTTGGTTGAAATTTGGTATATTGGGACAATGGGTTGGTCATCGGATCAAAAATTGACCTATTGAGTCAATGGGTGGTCATCAGGTCAAAAATTGACTATTTTGACCAAAAATGACTTTTCGGGTCAAAAATTGGGTCAATGGGTTTGACATTAGGACAAGGATTGACCATTTCGACCAAAGTTGACTTTTTGGTCAGAGATTCACTTATTGGGTCAATAATTGGTCATTAGGTCAAAAATTGACTATTTTGACTAATATTGAATTTTTGGTCAAAAGTTAACCCATTGGGACAACGGGGTGGTCATTGGGTCAGAAATTGATCATTCTAACCAAAGTCGACTTTTTAGTCAAAAGTCGACCATTTGGTCAATGAGTTGGTAATTGAGTCAAGAATTGACCATTTTGACCAAAGATGACATTTTAGTCAGAAGTTGACCAATTGGGATAATAAGTTGGTCATTGGATAAAAAATTGACCATTTTGACCAAAGTTGACTTTTTGGTCAAAAGTTGACCTATTGGGTCTATGGGTGGTCATTAGGTCAAAAATTAACTATTTTGACAAAATTGACTTTTTGGTCAAAAGTTGACCTATTGGGTCAAGGGGTTTGTCAATGTGTCAAGAATTGACCTTTTTGACAAAAATTAACTTTTTGGTCAGAGATTGACTTATTGGGTTAATAATTGGTCATTAATTCAAAACTTAACTATTTTGACCAAAATTAACTTTTGGGTCAAAAGTTGACCTATTAGGCAAAGGGGTTGGTCCTTTGATCAATGATTGATCGTTTTGTCCAAAGTAGACTTTTTGGTCAAAAGTTGACCTATTGGATCAATAGGTTGGTCATTGGGTCAAGGATTAACCATTTTGACCAAAGTTGACTTTGTGGTAAAAAATTGGCTTACTGGGTCAATAATTGGTTATTAGATAAAAAATTGACTATTTTGACAAAAATTGACTTTTTGGTCAAAAGTTGACCTATTGGATCAATGGGTGGTCATTAAGTCAAAAATTGACTATTTTGACCGAAATTTACTTTTTGGTCAAAAGTTGACCTGTTGGGTCAATGAGATTGTCATTGGGTCAAGGATTGACCATTTTGACCAAAGTTAACTTTTTTGTCAGAGATTGACTTATTGGGTCAATAATTTGTCACTAGGTCAAAAATTGACTATTTTGACCAAAATTGAAGTTTTGGTCAAAATTTAACCCATTGGGTCAACGAGGTGGTCATTGGGTCAGAAATTATCCATTTTGATGAAAGATGACTTTTTCGTCAAAAGTTGACCTATTTTGACCAAAATTGAATTTTTGGTCAAAAGTAAACCTCTTGGGTCAACGGGGTGGTCATTGGGTCAGAAATAGACCATTTTGACCAAAGTTGACTTTTTGGTCAAAAGTTGACCTATTTGGTCAACGAGTTGGTAATTGGGTCAAGAATTGTCCATTTTGAACAAAGATGACTTTTGGACAAAAGTTGACCTATTTGGTTAATGGGTTGGTCATTAGGTCAAAAATTGACCATTATGACCAAAGTTGACTTTTTGGTCAAAAGTTGACCTATTGGGTCAATAAGGTGGTCATTAAGTCAAAAATTAGCTATTTTGACCAAATTGACTTTTTGTCAAAAGTTGACTATTGGGTCGAGGGTTCATCATTGGTCAAGAATTGACCATTTGTCGAAAAATTAACTATTTTGACTAAAATTGAATTTTTGGTCAAAAGTTAACCTATTGGGTCAACGGGGTGGTCATTGGGTCAGAAATTAACCATTTTGACCAGAGAAACTTTTTGTTCAAAAGTTGACCTATTTTGACCAAAATTGAATTTTTGGTCAAAAGTTAACCTTTTGGTTCAGCCGGGTGGTCATTGGGTCAGAAATTAACCATTTTGACCAAAGTTGACTTTTTGGTCGAAAGTTGACTATTGGATTCGATGAGTTGGTAATTGGGTCAAGAATTGACCATTTTAAATAAAGATGACTTTTTGGAGAAAAGTTGACCTATTGGGTCAATGGGTTGGTCATTGGGTCAAAAATTGACCATTTTGGCAAAGTGACTTTTTGGCAAATGTTGTCCTATTGGGTCAATGGGTGGTCATTAGGTAAAAAATTGACTATTTTGACAAAAATTAATTTTTTGGTCAAAAGTTGACTATCAATTTAATGGGTTTGTCAATGGGTCAATGATTTTTTGGTCAGAGACTGACTTATTGGGTCAATAAGTGTTCATTAGATCAAAAATTGACTTTTTTGACTAAAATTGAAATGTTGGTCAAAAGTTAACGCAATGGGTCAACGGGATAGTCATTGGGTCAGAAATTGACCATTTTGACCAAAGTTGACTTTTTGGTCAAAAGTTGACCTATTTTTCCAATGAGTTGGTAATTGGGTCAAGAACTGACCATTCTGACCAAAGTTTACTTTTTAGTCAAATGTTGACCTTTTGGGTCAATGGGTTGGTAATTAAGTCAAAAACTGACCATTTTGACCAAAGTTGACTTTTTGGTCAGAGATTGGCTTACTAGGGCAATAATTTGTCATTAAGTCAAAAATTGACTATTTTAACCAAAATTAACTTTTTGGTTAAAAGTTGACCTATTGGGTCAATGGGTTTGTCATTGGGTCAAGGATTGACCATTCTGACGAAAGTTGACTTTTTGGTCAGAGATTGACTTATTGGGTAAATAATTGGTCATTAGGTCAAAATTTGACGATTTTGACGAAAATTGAATTTTTGCTCAAAAGTAAACCCATTGGGTTAACGAGGGGGTCATTGGTTCAAAAATTGACCATTTTGACCAAAGATGACTTTTTGGTCAAAAGTTGACCTATTGGGTCAATGGGTTTGTCATTGGGGCTAGGATTGACCATTTTGACAAAAATTAACTTTTTGGTCAGAGATTGACTTATTGGGTCGATAATTCGCCGTTAAATCAAAATCGACTATTTCGACCAAAATTGACTTTTGGTCAAAGTTGACCTCTTAGAGTAATGGGTTGGACATTAGGTCGAGATTGATCATTTTGTCCAAAGTTGACTTTTAGTCGAAAGTTAACTTATTGGGTCGATGGGTTCGTCATTATTCGAAGGATCGACCATTTCGACCAATGTTGACTTTATGGTCGAAGATTGGCTTAATGGGTCGATAATTGCGTTATTTGGTCAAAAATTGACTATTTTGATAAAAATTGACTTTTTGGTCAAAAGTTGACCTATAGTGTCAATGGGTGGTCTTTAAGTAAAAATTGTACCATTTTGACCAAAATTTATATTTTCGTCAAAAGTTAACGTTTTGGGTCAATGGGTTTGTCAATTAGTCAAGGATTGCCAATTTGACTAAAGTTGACTTTTTGGGTCCATAATTGGTCATTAGGTCAAAAATTGACTATTTTGACCAAAATTGAATTTTTGGTCAAAAGTTAACCCATTAGGTCAACGGGGTGGTCATTGGGTCAGAAATTGACCATTTTGACCAAAGTTGACTTTTTGGTCAAAAGTTGACCTATTTGGTCATGAGTTGGTTGTTGGGTCAAGAATTGACCATTTTGACCAAAGATGACGTTTTAGTCAAAAGTTGACCTATTAGGTTAATGGGTTGGTCATTGGGTAAAAAATTGACCATTTTGACCAAAGTTGACTTTTTGGTCAAAAGTTGACCTATTGGGTCTATGGGTTTGTCATTGGGTCAAGGATTCACCATTTTGACCAAAGTTGACTTTTTGGTCAGATTGACTTTTTGTGTCACTAATTGGTCATTATGTCAAAAATTGACTATTTTTACCAAAGTTGAATTATTGGTCAAAACTTATCCCATTGGGTCAACGGGGTGGTCATCGGGTCGAAGATGAACATTTTGACAAAAGTTGACTTTTTAGATAAAAGTTGACCTATTTGGTCAATGAGTTGGTAATTGGGTCAAGAATCGACCATTTTGACCAAAGATGACATTTTAGTCAAAAGTTGACCTATTAGGTCAATGGGTTAGTCATTTGGTAAAAAATTGACCATTTTGACCAAAGTTGACTTTTTGGTCAAAAGTTGATCTGTTGGGTCTATGGGTGGTCTTCAGGTCAAAAATTAACTATTTTGACAAAAATTGACTTTTTGGTCAAAAGTTGACCTATTGGTCAATGGATTTGTCATTGGATCAAGGATTGACCATTTTGACAAAAAATAACTTTTTGGTCAGAGATTGACTTATTGGGTCAATAATTGGTCATTAATTCAAAAATTGACTATTTTGACTAAAATTGACTTCTTGTCAAAAGTTGACCTATTAGGCAAATGGGTTGGTCCTTTGGTCAATGATTGATCGTTTTGTCCAAAGTAGACTTTTTGGTCAAAAGTTGACCTATTGGGTCAATGGGTTGATCATTGGGTCAAGGATTGACCATTTTGACCAGAGTTCACATTGTGGTCAAAAATTGGCTTACTGGGTCAATAATTGGTTATTAGATCAAAAATTGACTATTTTGACGAAAATTGACTTTTTGGTCAAAAGTTGACCTATTGGATCAATAGGTGGTCATTAAGTTAAAAATTGACAATTTTGACCGAAATTTACTTTTTGGTCAAAAGTTGACCAATTGGGTCATTGGGATTGTCAATGGGTCAAGGATTGACCATTTTGACCAAAGTTAACTTATTGGGTCAATAATTTGTCACTAGGTCAAAAATTGACTATTGTGACCAAAATTAAATTTTTGGTTAAAAGTTAACCCATTGGGTCAACGGGGTGATCATTGGGTCAGAAATTGACCATTTTTACGAAAGATGACTTTTTCGTCAAAAGTTGACCTATTTTGACCAAAATTGAATTTTTTGTCAAAATTTAACCTGTTGGGTCAACGGGGTGGTCATTGGGTCAGAAATAGACCATTTTGACCAAAGTTGACTTTTTGGTCAAAAGTTGACTTATTTGGTCAACGAGTTGGTAATTGGGTCAAGAATTGACCATTTTGAACAAAGATGACTTTTTGGACAAATGTTGACCTATTGGGTTAAGGGGTTGGTCATTAGGTCAAAAATTGAGCATTTTGACCAAAGTTGACTTTTTGGTCAAAAGTTGACCTATTGGGTCAATGGGTGGTAATTATGTCAAAAATTGACTATTTTGACCAAAATTGATTTTTTGGTCAAAAGTTGACCTATTGGGTCAATGGGTTTGTCATTGGGTCAATGATTCACCATTTTGACCAAAGTTGACTTTTTGGTCAGAGATTGACTTATTGGGTCAATAATTGGTCATTAGGTCAAAAATTGACTATTTTGACCAAAATTGAATTTTTGGTCAAAAGTTAATCCATTAGGTTAACGGGGAGGTCATTGGCTCAGAAATTTACCATTTTAACCAAAGTTGACTTTTTGGTCAAATGTTGACCTATTTGGTCAATGAGTTGGTAATTGGGTCAAGAATTTGACCATTTTGACCAAAGATGACTTTTTTGTAAATAATTGACCTATTGGGTCAATGGGTTAGGCATTGGGTAAAAAATTGACCATTCGACCAAAGTTGACTTTTGGTCAAAAGTTGACTTATTAGGTCAACGGATATTTTCATTGGGTCAAGGATTGACCTTTTTGACCAAAATTGACTTTTTGGTCAGAGATTGACTTATTGGGTCAAAAATTGGTCATTAATTCAAAAATTGACAATTTTGACCAAAATTGACTTTTTGGTCAATAGTTAACCTATCAGGCCAATGGGTTGGTCATTGGGTCAATAATTGATCATTATGACCAAAGTTGATCGTTTGGTCAAAAGTTAACCTATTGGGTCAAGGATAGACAATTTTGGCGAAAGTGACTTTTTTGTCAGAGATTAGCTTACTGGATCAATAATTGGTCATTAGGTCAAAGTTGACTATTTTGATCAAAATTGATTTTTTGGTCAAAAGTTGACATATTGGGTCAACGGATTGGTCATTGGGTCAAGAATTGACCATTTGACCAAAGATGACATTTTAGTCAAAAGTTGACATATTGGGTCAATGGGTTGGTCATTGGGTAAATACTGACCATTTTGACCAAAGTTGAATTTTTGGTCAAAAGTTGACCTATTGGGTCTACGGGTGGTCATCAGGTCAAAAATTAACTATTTTGAACAAAATTGACTTTTTGGTCAAAAGTTGACCTATTAGGTCAATGAGTTTGTCATTGGGCCAGGATTGTCCATTTTGAAAAAAATTAACTTTTTGGTCAGAGATTGACTTATTGGGTCAATGGGTTGGTCATTGGGTCAAGGATTGACCATTTTGACCAAAGTTGACTTCGTGGTCAAAGATTGGCTTGCTGGGTCAATAATTGGTTATTAGATCAAAAATTGACTTTTTGGTCAAAAGATGACCTATTGGATCAATGGGTGGTCATTAAGTTAAAAATTGACTATTTTGACCAAAATTTACTTTTTGGTCAAAAGTTGACCTATTGGGTCATTGGGATTGTCATTGTGTCAAGGATTGACCATTTTGACCAAAGTTAACTTTTTGGTCAGAGATTGACTTATTGGGTCAATAATTTGTCACTAGGTCAAAAATTGACTATTTTGACGAAAATTGAATTTTTGGTCAAAAGTTAACGCATTGGGTCAACGGGGTGGTCATTGGGTCATAAATTGATCATTTTGACGAAAGATGACTTTTTGGTCAAATGTTGACATAGCGCGACCAAAATTGAATTTTTGGTCAAAAGTTAACCCACTAGGTCAACGGGGTGGTCATTCGGTCGGAAATTGACCATTTTGATGAAAGTTGAGTTTTGGGTCTAAAGTTGACCTATTTGGTCAATGAGTCGACCTATTTGGTCAATGAGTTGGTAATTGGACCAAGAATTAACCATTTTGACCGAAGATGTCCTTTTTGGTAAAATTTGATTTATTGGGTCAATGGGTGGTCATTGGGTCAAAAATTGACCATTTTGACCAAAGTTAACTTTTTGTCAAAAGTTGACCTATTGGGTCAATGGGTGGTTATTAGGTCAAAAATTGACCTTTTGGCTTATTGGGTTTGTTATTGGGTTAAGGATTGACCCTTTTAACCAAAGTTGACTTTTTGGTCAGAGATTGACTTATTGGGTCAATAATTGGTCATTAGGTCAAAAATTGACAATTTTGACCAAAATTAAATTTTTGGTTCAAAGTTAACCCATTGGAGTTGGCAGGTGGTCATTAGGTCGAAATTATTATTTTGACCAATGTTGACTTTTTAGTCAAAAGTTGACATATTTGAATTAATGAGTCGGTAATTGGGTCAAGAATCGACCATTATGACCAAAGTTGATGTTTTAGTCAAAAGTCGACCTATTAGATTGATAGGTTAGTCATTGGGTAAAAAATTGAACATTTTGACCAAAGTTGACTTTTTGGTCCAAAGTTGACTTATTGGGTTAATGGGTCAGTCATTTGGTCAAGGGTTGACCATTTTGACAAAAAATAACTTTTGGTCGAAGATTGACTTATTGGATCGATAATTGGTCATTAATTCAAAATCGACTAGTTTTGACCAAAATTAACTTTTTGGTCAAAAGTTGACTCTATTAAGCGAATAGGTTGGTCTTGGGTTAATGATTGATCGTTTTAGTCGAATGTTGACTTTTTGGTCAAAGTAGACTCATTAGGTCATGTGGGTTAGTCATTGGATCGAGGATTGACCATTTTGACCAAAGTTGACTCTATGGTCAAAGATTGACATCTAGGTCGATAATTAGTTATTAGATCAAAAATTGACTATTTTGACAAAATTGATTATTTTGACAAAAATGACTATTTTGACAAAAATTGACTTTTTGGTCAAAAGTTGACCTATTGGGTCAATGGGTGATCATTAAGTCTAAAATTGACTATTTTGATCAAAATTTACTTTTTGATCAAAAGTTGACCTATTGGGTCAATGGGATTGTCATTGGGTCAAGGATTGACCATTTTGACCAAAGTTGACTTATTTGGTCGGAGATTGACTTATTGGGTCGATAATTTGTCACTAGATCAAAATTGATTATTTTGACCAAAATTGAATTTTTGGTTAGAAGTTAACGCATTGAGGTGAACGGGGTGGTCATTGGGTCGAGAAATTGACCATTTTATTAAAGATGACTTTTTGGTGAAAAGTTGACTATTTTGACAGAATTGAATTTTTAGTCATAAGTTTACTATGAGTCAACGGGGTGGTCATTAGATCTGAAATAGTATACATGTTGACCAAGTTGACTTTTTTGTCAAAAGTTGACTATTAGTTAACTAGTTGGTAATTGGTCAAGAATCAATCATTTGAACAAAGATGACTTTTTGACAAAGTTACTTTATTGGTTTAAGGGTTGGTCATTAAGTCAAAAATTGAGCATTTTGACAAAAGTTGACTTTTTGGCGAAAGTTGACTATTGGGTCGATGGGTGGTCATTAGGTTAAAATTTGACAATTTTGACAAAATTTATTTTTTGATCAAAGTTGACCTTTTAGGTCTATGGGTTTTTTCATTGGGTCGAGGATTCGCCATTTCGACCGAAGTTGACTTTTGGTCTGAGGTTGACTTATTCAGTCGATAATTGGTCATTGAGTTAAAAATTTACTTTTTGACTAAAATTGAGTATTTGGTCAAAAGTTAACCTAATGCGTCAACGGGGTGGTCATTGGGTCAGAAAATGACCATTTCGACCAAAGTTGACTCTTTTTTCAAAAGTTGACCTATTTGGCTAATGAACTGGTAATTGGGTCAAGAACTGACCATTTTGACCAAAGACGACTTTTTAGTCAAAAGTTGACTATTAGGTCAATGGTTGGTCGATTAGGTCAAAAATTGACCATTTTGACCAAAGTTGACTTTTGGTCAAAAGTTGACTATTAGATTCGATGGGTTTGTCATTGGAGTCGAAGATTGACCATTTGACCAAAGTTGATTTTTGGTCCGAGATTGACTTATTGAGGTCAATAATTCGAAAATTGATCTATTTTAACCTAAAATTGACTTTTTGATCGAAAGTTGACTTATTAAGGTCAATGAGTTGGTCATTGGGTCGAGAATTAATCATTTTGACAAAAGTTGACTTTTTGGTGAAAATCGACTTATTGGGTTAATGGGTTGGTCATTAGGGTCGATATTGACCATTTTGACCAAAGTTGACTTTTTGGTCGAGAGATTGGCTTACTAGGTTAATAATTGGTCATTAAGTCAAAAATTGATTATTTTGACCAAAATTGACTTTTGGTCGAAAGTTAACATATTAGGTCGATGGGTTTGTCATTGGTTGAAGGATTGACCATTTTGACTAAAGTTGACTTTTTAGTCGAGATTGACTTTTTGGTCGATAATTGGTCATTAGGTCGAAAATTGACTATTTTGACCAAAATTCAATTTTTGGTCAAAATTAACCCATTAGGTCAACGGGGTGGTCATTGGGTCAGAAATTGACCATTTTGATCAAAGTTATCTTTTTGGTCAAAAGTTGACTTATTTAGTCAGTGAGTTGGTAATTGGGTCAAGAATTGACAATTTTGACCAAAGATGACATTTTAGTCGAAAGTTGACTTTGATTATGGTTGATGGGTAAAAAATTGACCATTTTGACGAAAGTTGAATTTTTGGTCAAAAGTTGACTCTATTAGTGTCTGATGGGTGGTCATCGAATTGACAATTAACTATTTGACCAAAATGGTCTTTTTGGTCAAAAGTTGACCTGTTAGGTTAATGAGTTTGTCATTGGGCCAAGGATTGTCCATTTTGACAAAAATTAACTTTTTGGTCAGAGATTGACTTATTGGGTCAATAATTGGTCATCAATTCAAAAATTGACAATTTTGACCAAAATCGACTTTTGGTCAAAAGTTACCTATTAGGAAAATGGGTTGGTCATTGGGTCGATGATTGATCTCTTTTGACTAAAGTTGACTTTTTGGTCGAAAGTTGACCTATTGGGTCAATGGGTTGGTCATTGGGTCGAAGAATTGACCATTTTGACCAAAGTTGACTTTTTGGTCGAAAGATTGACTTATTGGGTCAATAGTTGGTCATTAGATCAAAATTGACTATTTTGACAAAAATTGACTTTTTGGTCAAAAGTTGATCTGAATGGATCAATGGGTTGGTCATTAGGTTAAAAATTGACTATTTTGATGAAAATTGACTATTTTGGTCAAAAGTTGACCTGATCAGGTCGATGAGATTGTCAATGGAGCTACAGGATTGACCATTTCGACTAAAGTTGACTTTTTTGGTCAGAGATTGACTTATTGGGTCAACAATTTGTCACTAGGTCAAAAATTGACTATTTTGACCAAAATTGACTTTTTGGTCAAAAGTTGACCTATTGGGTCAATGGGTTGGTCATTAGGTCAAGAAATTGATCATTTTGACGAAAGTTGACTTCTTGGTCGAATGGTTGACATATGTGATTTGACCATAAAAATTGAATTTTTGGTCGAAAGTTAACCTATCGAAGTTGATTCAGGTTGGTCATTCGGTCATTGAAATTGACCATTTTGATCAAAGTTGACGTTTTGGTCAAAAGTTGACCTATTTGGTCAATGAGTTAGTAATTGGGTCAAGAATTAACCATTTTGACCGAAGATGTCTTTTTGGTCAAAAGTTGATTTATTGGGTCAATGGGTTGGTCATTGGGTCAAAAATTGACCATTTTGAGCAAAGTTGACTTTTTGGTCAAAAGTTGACATATTAGGTCAATAGGTGGTCATTAGGTCAAAAATTGACTATTTTGGCCAAAATTGACTTTTTGGTCAAAAATTGACCTATTGGCTTATTGGGTTTGTCATTGGGTTAAGGATTGACCATTTTTACCAAACTTGACTTTTTGGTCAGAGATTGACTTATTGGGTCAATAATTGGTCATTAGGTCAAAAATTGACTATTTTGACCAAAATTGAATTTTTGGTTCAAAGTTAACCCATTAGGTCAACGGGGTGGTCGTTGGGTCGAAATGTGACCTTTTGACCAAAGTTGACTTTTTAGTCGAAGTTGACTCGTTGGGTCGATGAGTTGGTAATTAGGTTCAAAATTGACCATTATGACCAAAGTTGATTGTTTTAGTCGAAAGTTCACTTGTTAGATTGATGGGTTGGTTATTAGGTCGAAAAATTGACCATTTTGACCAAAGTTGACTTTTTGGTCAAAGTTGACTCTTATTGATCGATTGTATTGGGTCAAGGATTGACCATTTTGACAAAAAATAACTTTTTGGTCAGAGATTGACTTATTAGGTCAATAATTGGTCATTAATTCAAAAATTGACTATTTTGACCAAAATTGACTTTTTGGTCAAACGTTGACCTAATAGGCAAATTGGTTGGTCATTGGGTTAATGATTGATCGTTTTGTCCAATGTTGACTTTTTGGTCAAAAGTTGACCTATTGGGTCAATGGGTTAGTCATTGGGTCAAGGATTGACCATTTTGACCAAAGTTGACTTTGTGGTCAAAGATTGGCTTACTGGGTCAATAATTGGTTATTAGATCAAAAATTGACTATTTTGACAAAAATTGACTTTTTGGTCAAAAGTTAACCTATTGGATCAATGGGTGGTCATTAAGTTAAAAATTGACTATTTTGACCAAAATTTACTTTTTGGTCAAAAGTTGATCTATTGGGTCAATGGGATTGTCATTGGGTCAAGGATAGACCATTTGGACCAAAGTTAACTTTTTTGTCAGAGATTGATTTACTGGGTCAATAATTTGTCACTAGGTTAAAAGTTGAACTATTTTGACCAAAATTGAATTTTTGGTCAAAAGTTAACCTATTGGGTCAACGGGGTGGTCATTGGGTCAGAAATAGCCCATGTTCACCAAAGTTGACTTTTGGTCAAAAGTTAACCGATTTGGTTAACGAGTTGGTAATTGGGTCAAGAATTGACCATTTTGAACAAAGATGACTTTTTGGACAAAAGTTGACCTATTGATTTAAGGGGTTGGTCATTAGGTCAAAAATTAAGCATTTTGACCAAAGTTTACTTTTTTGCCAAAAGTTGACCTATTGGGTCAATGGGTGGTCATTAAGTCAAAATTTGACTATTTTGACCAAAATTGATTTTTTGGTCAAAAGTTGACCTATTGGATCAATGGGTTTGTCATTAGGTCAAGGATTCACCATTTTGACCAAAGTTGACTTTTGGTCAGAGATTGACTTATTCGGTCAATAATTGGTCATTAGGTCAAAAATTTTCTTTTTTGACTAAAATTGAATATTTAGTCAAAAGTTAACCCAATGGGTCAACGGGGTGGTTATTGGGTCAGAAATTGACCATTTTGACCAAATTTGACTTTTTGGTCAAAAGTTGACCTATTTGGCCAATGAGTTGAATTGGGTCAAGAACTGACTATTTTGTCCAAAGATGACTTTTTAGTCAAAAGTTGACCTATTGGGTCAATGGGTACAAAATTGTCCAATTTGACCAAAGTTGACTTTTTGGTCAAAAGTTGACCTATTGGGTCAATGGGTTTGTCATTGGGTCAAAAATTGACTATTTTGACCAAAATTAATTTTTTGGTCAAAAGTTGACTTTTGGGTTAATGGGTTTGTCATTGGGTTAACGATTCACCATTTTGACCAAAGTTGACTTTTTGGTCAGAGATTGACTTATTGGGTCAATAAGTGGTCATTAAGTCAAAAATTGACTTTTTTGACTAAAATTGAATTGTTGGTCAAAAGTTAACCAAATGGGTCAACGGGGTATTCATTGAGTCAGAAATTTACCATTTTGACCAAAGTTGACTTTTTGGTTAAAAGTTGACATATTTGGCCAGTGAGTTGGTAATTGGGTCAAGAACAGACCATTCTGACCAAAGTTGACTTTTTAGTCAAAAGTTGACCTTTTGGATCAATGGGTCGGTAATTCGGTCAAAAATTGACTATTTTGACCAAAGTTGACTTTTTGGTCAAAAGTTGACCTATTAGGTCAATGGGTGCTCATTAGGTCGAAAATATACTATTTTAACCGAAATTGACTTTTTGGTCAAATTTGACCTATTAGGTCAATGGGTTTGTCATTATGTCAAGGATTGACCATTTTGACCAAAGTTAACTTTTTGGTCGGAGATTGACTTATTGGGTCAATAATGGGTAATTAGGTCATAAATTGTCATTTTTAACCAAAATTTAATTTTTAGTCAAAAGTTAACCCAATGGGTCAACAGGGTGGTCATTGGGTCAGAAATTGACCTTTTGGACAAAAGTTGACTTTTTGGTCAAAGGTTGAACTATTTGGCCAATGAGTTGGTAATTAGGTTAAGAATTGACCATTTTGACCAAAGTCGACTTTTTGGTCAAAAGTTGACCTATTGGGTCAATGGGTTGGTCATTAGGTCAGAAATTGACCATTTTGACAAAAGTTGAATTTTGGTCAAAAGTTGACCTATTGGGTCAATAGGTGGTCATTAGTCGAAATGATTATTTTGACCAAAATTGACTTTTTGGTCAAAAGTTGACCTATTGGGTCAATGGGTTTGAAATTGGGTCAAGGATTGACCATTTTGACCAAAGTTGACTTTTTGGTCTGAGATTGACTTATTGGGTCAATAATTGGTCATTAGGTCAAAATGGACAATATTGACCAAAATTGAATTTTTTTGCTAAAAGTTAACCCATTGGGTTAACGGGGTGGTCATTGGGTCAGAAATTGACCATTTTGACCAAAGTTGACTTTTTGGTCAAAAGTTAACATATTTGGTCAATGAGTTGGAAGTTAGGTCAAGAATTGACCATTTTTACGGAAGATGAATTTTTGGTCAAAAGTTGATAAATTGGGTCAATGGGTTTGTCATAGGATCAAAAATTGATCATTTTGACCAAAGTTGTCTCTTTGGTCAAAAGTTAACCCATTGCGTTAACGGGGTGGTCATTGGGTCAGAAATTGACCACTTTGACCAAAGTTGACTTTTTGGTCAAAAGTTGACATATTGGATCAATGGGTGGTAATTAGGTCAAAAATTGATGATTTTGACCAAAATTTACTTTTTGGTCAAACGTTGACATATTGGATCAATGGTTTTGTCATTGGGTCAAGTTTTAACCATTTTGACAAAAGTTGACTTTTTGGTCAGAGATTGACTTATTAGGTCAATAATTGGTCATTAGATCAAAAATTGAATTTTTTGACCAAAATTGAATTTTTGGTCAAAAGTTAACTCATTGGGTCAACGAGGTGGTCATTGAGTCAGAATTGACCATTTTGACCAAAGTTAACTTTTTGGTCAAAAGTTAACCTATTTGGTCAATGAGTTGGTAATTAGGTCAAGAATTGACCATTTTGACCAAAGATGACGTTTTGATCAAAAGTTTACCTATTGGGTCTATGGGTTAGTCATTGGGTAAAATATTGATCATTTTGACGAAAGTTGACGTTTTGGTCGAAGTTGATTCTATTGAGTTCATGAGTGGTCATTAGGTCGAAATTGATTGCTGACCAAAATTGACTTTTTGGTCGAAAGTTGACTTATTGGGTCGATGGGTTTGTCAATTAGTCGAGGATTGATCATTTTGACAAAAAATAACTTTTTGGTCGGATATTGACTTATTGGGTCAAAAGTTGGTCATTAATTAAAAATTGATTATTTTGACTGAAATTGACTTTTTTGGTAAAAGTTGACTTATTAGGCTTTTGGGTTGGTCATTAGGTCAAGGATTGATCGTTTTGTCAAAGTTGACCTTTTTGGTCGAAAGTTGACTTATTGGGTCGATGTGTTGGTCATCGAGTCGAAGGATTGACCATTTTGACTAAAGTTGACTTTGTGGTCGAAGTTTGACTTACGAGGTCAATAATTGGTCATTAGGTCGAAAATTGATTATTTTGACAAAAAATGACTTTCTGGTCAAAAGTTGACCTATTGGCTCGATGGGTGGTCATTAAGTCGAATTACTATTTCGACCAAAATTTACTTTTTGGTCGAAAGTTGACATATTAGGTCGATGAGTTTGTCATTAGGTCGAGGATTGACCATTTTGACCAAAGTTGACTTTTAGGTCGAGAGATTGACTTTTTAGATTGATAATTGGTCATTAGGTCGAAACTTGATTATTTTGACCAAGATTGATTTTTGTCAAAGTTAACCCATTGGGTCGATGGAGTGGTCATTAGGTCGAAAATTGACCATTTTGACTAAAGATGACTTTTTAGTCGAAAGTTGACCTATTTTGTCGATGAGTTGGTAATTGGGTCGAGAATTTACCATATTGAACAAAGATGACTTTTTGGTCGAAAGTTGACTTATCAGGTTAATGGGTCGGTCTTTGGGTCAATAATTGACCATTTTGACCAAAGTTGACTTTTTGGTTAAAAGTTGACCTATTGGGTCATTGGGTGGTCATTTGGTCAAAAATTGACTATTTTGAGTGAAATTGGCTTTTGGTCGAATGTTGACTATTAGGTCGATGGGTTTGTCATTAGGTCAATGATTCACCATTTTGACTAGAGTTGACTTTTTGGTCAGAGATTGACTATTGGGTTAATAATTGGTCATTAGGTAAAAAAATTGACTTTTTGACTAAAATTAAATTTTTGGTCAAAAGTTAAACCAATGGGTCATCGGGGTGGTCATTAGGTGCGAAATTGACCATTTTAACCATAGTGGACTTTTTGGTCAAAAGTTGACTATAATGTCGATGGGTTGTCATTAGGTCAAATTTGACTATTTTGACCGAAATTGAGTTTTTTGTCAAACGTTGATCTGTTGGGTCAATGAGTTTGTAATTGGGTCAAGGATTCACCATTTTGACCAGAAGTTGACTTTTTAGGTCGGAGAATGACTTATTAGGTCGATAATTGGTCATTAGGTCGAAATTGACTATTTTGACTAAAATTGAATTTTTGGTCGAAAGTTAACCCAATGGTTGATCGGGATGGTCATTGGGTCGAAATTGACCATTTTGACCAAAGTTGACTTTTTGGTCAAAAGTCGACCTATTTGATCGATGAGTTGGTAATTGTGTAAAGAGTCGACCATTTTGACCAAAGATGACTTTTTAGTCAAAAGTTGACCGATTGGATCGAGGGTTAGTCATTAGATCGAAAATTGATCAATTTGACCAAAGTTTACTTTTTGGTCGAAAATTGACCTATTAGATTGATAGGTGCGCATTGGTCAAAAATTGACTATTTTGACCTAATTTCACTTTTGGTCGAAAAGTTGACTTATTAGGTCATTTGTTTGTCATTGGGTCGAGGATTGACCATTTTGACTAAAGTTGACTTTTTGTCGAAGATTGACTTATTGGGTCGATAATTGGTCATTAGGTCGAAAATTGACATTTTTGACCAAAATTGAATTTTTAGTCGAAGTTAACCGAACGGGTCGACGGGGAGGTCATTGGGTCGAAATTGACAATTTTGACCAAAGTTGACTTTTTTGTCTCGAAGGTTGACTCTATTTGGTCAATGAGTTGGTAATTGGGTCGAGAATACACCATTTTGACCAAAGATGACTTTTTAGTCGAAAGTTGATCTGATTAGGTCAATGGGTTAGTCTTTGGGTAAAAATTGACCATTTATACCAAAGTTAAACTTTTTGGATGAAAGTTAACCTATTAGGGTCGAAGAGGTGGTCATTAGGTCGAAAATTGACTAGTTTGACCAAAGTTGACTTTTTTGTCAAAAGTGACTAATTGGGTCAATGGATTTGCCATTTGGTCAAGGTTGACGATTTTGACCGAAGTTAACTTTTTGGTCAGAGATTGACTTATTGGGTTCGATAATTGGTCATCGGGTCAAAAATTGACTATTTTGACCAAAATTGAATTTTTGGTCGAAAAGTTAACCCATTTGGTCAATGGGTTGGTCATTTGGGTCGAAATTAGATCATTTTGACGAAAGATGACGTTTTGGTAAAAAATTGACGTATTTTGACCAAAATTGAATTTTTCGTCAAAAGTTAACCCATTGGGTGAACGGGGTGGTCATGGGTCAGAAATTGAACATTTTGATCAAAGTTGACTTATTTAGTCAATGCGTTGACCTATTTGGTCAATGAGTTGGTAATTGGGTCAAGAATTGACCATTTTGACCGAAGATGACTTTTTGGTTAAATTTTAGTATTTTGGGTCAATGGGTTGGTCATCGGGTCAAAAATTGACCTATGGAGTCAATGGGTGGTCATCGAGTCAAAATTGATATTTTGACCAAAAATTACTTTTGAGTCAAAAATTGGATCGATGGGTTTGTCACTGGGACAAGGATTGACCAATTTGACCTTAGTTGATTTTTAGTCAGAGATTCACTTATTAGGTCAATAATTGGTCATTAGATCAAAAATTGACTATTTTGACCAATATTGAATTTTTGGTCAGAAGTTAACCCATTGGGATAAGGGGTGGTCATTGGGTCAGAAATTGATCATTCTAACCAAAGTTGACTTTTTAGTCAAAAGTTGACCATTTTGGTCAATGAGTTGGTAATTGGGTTAAGAATTGACCATTTTGACCAAAGATGACATTTTAGTCAGAAGTTGACTTATTGGGATAATAAGTTAGTCATTGGATAAAAAAATTGACCATTTTGACCAAAGTTGACTTTTTGGTCAAAAGTTGACCTATTGGGTCTATGGGTGGTCAATAGGTCAAAAATTAACTATTTTGACCAAATTGACTTTTTGGTCAAAAGTTATCTATTGGGTCGAGGGTTTGATCGATATGTCAAGAATTGACCTTTTTGACAAAAATTAACTTTTTGGTCGAGAGATTGACTTATTAGATTGATAATTGGTCATTAATTCAAAACTTAACTATTTTGACCAAAATTAACTTTTTGGTCGAAAGTTGACTATTAGGTCAAAGGGTTAGTCCTTTGATTGATGATTGATAGTTTTGTCAAAGTAGACTTTTTGGTCGAAAGTTGACTATTGGATCAATAGGTTGGTCATTGGGTCGAAGATTGACCATTTTGACCAAAGTTGACTTTATGGTAAAAATTGGCTTACTTGAGTCGATAATTGGTTATTAGATCAAAGATTGATTATTCTGACAAAAATTGACTTTTTGGTGAAAGTTAACTTATTGGATCAATAGGTGGTCATTTAGTCGAAAATTGTTATTTTGGCAAATTGACTTTTTGGTCAAAAGTTGACCTGTTGGGTCAATGAGATAGTCATTGGGTCGAGATTGACCATTTTGAACAAAGTTAACTTTTTGGTCAAAGATTGACTTATTGGGTCAATAATTTGTCATTAGGTCAAAAATTGACTATTTTGACCAAAATTGAATTTTTGGTCAAAATTTAACCAATTGGGTCAACGAGGTGGTCATTTGGTCAGAAATTGACCATTTTGACTAAAGATGACTTTTTGGTCAACAGTTGACCTATTTTGTCAATGAGTTGGTAATTGGGTCAGGAATTTACAATTTTGAACAAAGATGACTTTTTGGTCAAAAGTTGACTTATCGGGTTAATGGGTTGGTCATTGGGTCAATAATTGTCCATTTTGACCAATGTTGACTTTTTGGTAAAAAGTTGACCTATTGGGTCATTGGGTGGTCATTAGGTCAAAATTGACTATTTTGAGTGAAATTGGTTTTTTGGTCAAATGTTGACCTATTAGGTCAATGGGTTTGTCATTGGGTTAAGGATTCACCATTTTGACTAAAATTGACTTTTTGGTCAGAGATTGACTATTGAGTTAATAATTGGTCATTAGGTAAAAAATTAACTTTTTGACTAAAATTAAATTTTTGGTCGAAAGTTAAACGATGGGTCATCGGTAGTCATTGGGCGAGAAATTGACCATTTTCACCATAATGGACTTTTGGTCGAAAGTTGACTTTATTATGTCGATAGGTGGTCATTAGGTCGAAATTTGATATTTTGACCGAAATTGATTTTTATGTCGAACGTTGATCTATTGGATTGATGAGTTTGTAATTGGGTCAAAGATTCACCATTTTGACCAAAGTTGACTTTTTGGTCAGAGAATGACTTATTGGGTCAATAATTGGTCATAAGGTCAGAAATTGACTTTTTTTGACTAAAATTAAATTTTTGGTCGAAAGTTAACCCAATGGTTCATCAGGATGGTCATTGGGTCAGAAATTGACCATTTTGACCAAAGTTGACTTTTTGGTCAAAAGTCGACCTATTTGACCAATGAGTTGTTAATTGTGTAAAGAACTGACCATTTTGACCAAAGATGACTTTTTAGTCAAAAGTTGACCAATTGGGTCAATGGGTTGGTCATTGGGTCGAAAAATTGATCAATTTGACCAAAGTTTACTTTTTGGTCAAAAGTTGACATATTGGATCGATCGGTGCGCATTTAGTCGAAATTGATTTATTTTGACTTAATTTGACTTTTTGGTCGAAAGTTGACTATTAGGTCATTGTGTTTGTCATTGGGTCGAGGATTGACCATTTTGACGAAGTTGACTTTTTGTCGAAGATTGACTTATTGGGTTCGATAATTGGTCATTAGGTCAAAATTGACATTTTTGACCAAAATTGAATATTTTAGTCGAAGTTAGCGTAATGAGTCGACGGAGAGGTCATTGGGTCGAAATTGACAATTTTGACCAAATTGACTTTTTGGTCTGAAGGTTGACTATTGATCGATGAGTTGGTAATTGGGTCAAGAATACACCATTTCGACCAAAGATGACTTTTTAGTCGAAAGTTGATCTATTGGAGTCGCTGGGTTGGTCTTTGGGTAAAAATTGACCATTTATGCCAAAGTTGAAATTTTGAGTCGAAAGTTAACTTGTTAAGTCGAAGGTTGGTCATTAGGTCGAAAATTGACTAGTTTGACAAAATTGTTTTTGGTCAAATTGACCGATAGATTGATGGATTTGTCATTCGGACGAGGATTGACCATTTTGACCAAAGTTGACTTTTTGGTCGAGAGTTTGACATATTGAGATCGATAATTGGTCATCGAGTCGAAAATTGATTATTTTGAGCAAAATTGAATTTTTGGTCAAAAGTTAACCCATTTGGTCAACGGGGTAGTCTTTGGGTCAGAAATAGACCATTTTGACGAAAGATGACTTTTTGGTCAAAAATTGACGTATTTTGACCAAAATTGAATTTTTGGTCAAAAGTTAACCCATTAGGTGAACGGGGTGGTCATTGGGTCAGAAATTAAACATTTTGATCAAAGTTGACTTTTAGGTTAAAAGTTGACTTATTTGGTCAATGCGTTGACCTATTTGGTCAATGAGTTGGTAATTGGGTCAAGAATTGACCATTTTGACTGAAGATGACATTTTGGTTGAAATTTAGTATATTGGGTCAATGGGTTGGTCATCAGATCAAAAATTGACCTATTGAGTCAATGGGTGGTCATCGGGTCAAAAATTGGGTCAATGGGTTTGTCATTAGGACAAGGATTGACCATTTCGACCAAAGTTGACTTTTTTGTCAGAGATTCACTTATTGGGTCAATAATTGGTCATTTGGTCGAAAATTGACTATTTTGACCAATATTAATTTTTGGTCGAAAAGTTGACTACGTTGGGACAACGGGGTGAGTCATTAGGTCAGAAATTGATCATTCTGACAAAGTTGACTTTTTAGTCGAAAGTTGACCATTTTGGTCGATGAGTTGGTAATTAGATTCGAGAATTGACCATTTTGACAAAGATGACATTTTGATCAGAAGTTGACTGTTAGGATAATAAGTTGGTCATTGGATAAAAATTGACCATTTTGACCAAAGTTGACTTTTTGGTCAAAAGTTGACTATTAGATTGTATGGGTGGTCAATAGATCGAAAATTAAGCTATTTTGACCAAATTGACTTTTGGTCGAAAGTTGACTGTTAGATTGAGGTTTTGTCGATGTGTCAAGAATTGACCTTTTTGACAAAAATTAACTTTTTGGTCGAGAGATTGACTTATTGGGTCGATAATTGGTCATTAATTCGAAAACTTAACTATTTTGACCGAAATTAACTTTTTGGTCGAAAGTTGATTTATTAGGCGAAGGGGTTGGTCCTTTGGTCGATGATTGATCGTTTTGTCGAAGTAGACTTTTTGGTCGAAAGTTGACTGTTGGATCAATGGGTTGGTCATTAGGTCAAGGATTGACCATTTTGACCAAAGTCGACTTTGTGGTAAAAAATTGAGACTTCTTGGGTCAATAATTGGTTATTAGATAAAAAATTGACTGATTCGATAAAAATTGACTTTTTGGTCAAAAGTTGACCTATTGGATCAATGGGTGGTCATTAAGTCAAAATTGATTATTTTGGCCAGAAATTTACTTTTTGGTCGAAAAGTTGACTCGTTAGATCGATGGGATTGTCATTGGGTGAAGATTGACCATTTTGACCAAAGTTAACTTTTTTGTCGAGATTGACTTATTGGGTTCGATAATTTGTCACTAGATCAAAAATTGATTATTTTGACCAAAATTGAAGTTTTGGTCGAAATTTAACCATTGAGATCAATGAGTTGGTCATTAGGTCAGAAATTGACCATTTTGACGAAAGATGACTTTTTAGATCAAAAGTTGATCTATTTTGACCAAAATTGAATTTTTGGTCGAAAGTAAACCTATTGGGTCAACGAAGTTAGTCATTAGGTCGAAATAAGCTATTTTGACAAAGTTGACTTTTTGGTCAAAATTTGACTTATTTGGTCAACGAGTTGGTAATTGGGTCAAGAATTGACCATTTTGAACAAAGATGACTTTTTGGATAAAAGTTGACCTATTGTGTTAAGGGGTTAGTCATTAGGTCAAAAATTGAGCATTTTGACCAAAGTTGACTTTTTCGTCAAAAGTTGACTATTAGATTGATAGGTTGGTCAATAGGTCGAAAATTAACTATTTTGACCAAATTGACTTTTTGATCAAAAGTTGACTTATTAGATCGAGGGTTTGTCATTGGGTCAAAAATTGACCATTTTGACAAAAATTAACTATTTTGACCAAAATTGAATTTTTGGTCAAAAGTTAACCCATTGGGTCAACGGGGTGGTCATGGGGCCAGAAATTAACCATTTTGACCAGAGAAACTTTTTGTTTAAAAGTTGACCTATTTTGACCAAAATTGAATTTTTGGTCAAAAGTTAACCTTTTGGTTCAACCGGGTGGTCATTGGGTCAGAAATTAACCATTTTGACCAAAGTTGACTTTTTGGTCAAAAGTTGACCTATTTGGTCAATGAGTTGGTAATTGGGTCAAGAATTGACCATTTTAAATAAAGATGACTTTTTGGACAAAAGTTGATCTGTTGGGTTAATGGGTTGGTCATTGGGTCGAAAATTGACCATTTTGACGAAAGTGACTTTTTGGCGAATGTTGTCTTATTGAATTGATGGGTGGTCATTAGGTCGAAGATTGACTATTTTGACCAAAATTAATTTTTTGGTCAAAAGTTGACTATCGATTTAATGGGTTTGTCAATGGGATCGATGATTTTTTGGTCGAGAGATTGACTTATTGGGTCGATAAGGGTTCATTAGATCAAAAATTAACTTTTTTGACTAAAATTGAAATGTTGGTCGAAAGTTAACGCAATGGAGTTGACGGGATAGTCATTGGGTTAGAAATTGACCATTTTGACCAAAGTTGACTTTTTGGTCGAAAGTTGACTATTTTGCTGATGAGTTGGTAATTGGGTCGAAGACTGACCATTCGACCAAAGTTTACTTTTTAGTCGAATGTTGACCTTTTGGGTCGATGGGTTGGTAATTAAGTCATAGACTGACCATTTTGACCAAAGTTGACTTTTGGTCGGAGATTGGCTTACTTAGGGCAATAATTTGTCATTAAGTCGAAAATTGACTATTTTAACCAAAATTAACTTTTTGGTTAAAAGTTGACTATTAGGTCGATGGGTTTGTCATTGGGTCGAGATTGACCATTCGACGAAAGTTGACTTTTTGGTCGGAGATTGACATATTGGGTAAATAATTGGTCATTAGGTCGAAAATTTGACGATTTTGACGAAAATTGAATTTTGCTTTCAAAGTAAACCCATTGGGTTAACGAGAGGTCATTGGTTCAAAAATTGACCATTTTGACCAAAGATGACTTTTTGGTCAAAAGTTGACCTATTGGGTCAATGGGTTTGTCATTGGGGCTAGGATTGACCATTTTGACAAAAATTAACTTTTTGGTCAGAGATTGACTTATTGGGTCGATAATTGGCCGTAAAATCGAAAATTGATTATTTTGACCAAAATTGACTTTTTGGTCGAAAGTTGACCTCTTAGGCTAATGGGTTGGACATTGGGTCGAGGATTGATCATTTTGTCAAAGTTGACTTTTTAGTCGAAAGTTGACTTATTAGATCGATGGGTTCGTCGTTATGTCGAAGATTGAGCATTTTGAGCGATGTTGACTTTATGGTCAAAGATTGGCTTAATGAGTCGATAATTGGTTATTAGGTCGAAAATTGACTATTTTGATAAAATTGACTTTTTGGTCGAAAGTTGACTATAGTGTCGATGGGTGGTCTTTAAGTAAAAAATTGTACTATTTTGACCGATTGGTGAAAGTTAACGTTTTAGGTCGATGGGTTTGTCGTTGGGTCGAGGATTGCCAATTTGACCGAAGTTGACTTTTTGGGTCCATAGTTGGTCATTAGGTCGAAAATTGACTATTTTGACCAAAATTTAATTTTTGGTCGAAAGTTAACCCGTTAGATTGACGGGAGTGGTCATTGGGTCGAAATTGACCATTTTGACCAAAGTTAACTTTTTGGTCGAAAGTTGACCTATTGGTCGAGAGTTGGTTGTTGGGTCGAGAATTGACCATTTTGACTAAAGATGGCGTTTTAGTCGAAAGTTGACTTATTAGGTTAATGGGTTAGTCATTGGGTAAAAATTGACATTTTGACCGAAAGTTGACTTTTTGGTCGAAAGTTGACCTATTGGGTGCATAGGTGGTCATTAGGCGAAAATTGACTATTTTGACCAAAATTGACTTTTTGGTCGAAAGTTGACCTATTAGGTCGATGGGTTTGTCATTGGGCGAGGATTGACCATTTTGACAAAAATTAACTTTTTGGTCGAAATTGACTTATTAGGTCGATATTTGGCCATTAAATCAAAAATTGACTATTTTGACCAAAATTGACTTTTTGGTCGAAAGTTGACCTATTAAGCTAATGGGTTGGACATTGGGTCGAGATTGATCATTTTGTCGAAGTTAACTTTTTGGTCAAAGTTGACTTATTGGGTTAATGGGTTCGTCATTGTGTCGAGGATTAACCATTTTGACCAAAGTTGACTTTATAGTCGAAGATTGAGCTTAATGGGTCGATAATTGCCCATTAGGTCAAAAATTGACTATTTTGATAAAAATTGACTTTTTGGTCAAAAGTTGACCTATAGGGTTAATGGGTGGTCTTTAAGTAAAAAATTGTCTATTTAGACAAAAATTTACATTTTAGTCAAAACTTAACGTTTTGGGTCAATGGGTTTGTCATTGGTTCAAGGATTGCCAATATGACCGAAGTTGACTTTTTGGTCAGAGGTCTGACTTGTTGGGTCAATAATTGGTTATTAGGTCAAAATTGATTATTTTGACCAAAATTGAATTTTTGGTCAAAAGTTAACCCATTGGGTCAACGGGGTGGTCATTGGGTCAGAAATTAACCATTTTGACCAAAGATGACTTTTTGGTCAAAAGTTGACCTATTTTGACCAAAATTGAATTTTTGGTCAAAAGTTAACCTTTTGGTTCAACCAGGTGGTCATTTGGTCAGAAATTCACCATTTTGACCAAAGTTGACTTTTTGGTCAAAAGTTGACCTATTTGGTCAATGAGTTAGTAATTGGGTCAAGAATTGACCATTGTAAACAAAGATGAATTTTTGGACAAAAGTTGACCTATTGGGTTAATGGGTTGGTCATTGGGTCAAAAATTGACCATTTTGACAAAAGTTGACTTTTTGGCAAATGTTGTCCTCTTGGATCGATGGGTGGTCATTAGGTCGAAAATTGATTATTTTGACCAAAATTGAATTTTTGGTCGAAAGTTGACTATCATGCTAATGGGTTTGTCAATGGGTCAATGATTCACCATTTTGACCAAAGTTGACTTTTTGGTAAGAGATTGACTTATTGGGTCAATAAGTGTTCATTAGATCAAAAATTGACCTTTTTGACTAAAATTGAATTGTTGGTCGAAAGTTAACGCAATGGGTCGACGGGATAGTCATTGGGTCGAGAAGTTGACCATTTTCACCAGAAGTTGACTTTTTGGTCGAAAGTTGACCTATTGGTGATAAGTTGGTAATTGGGTCAAGGCGATCAATCGACCAAAGTTTACTTTTTAGTGAATGTTGACCTTTTGGGTCAATGGGTTGGTAATTAAGTCAAAGCTGACCATTTTGACCAAAGTTAACTTTTTGGTCAAAAGTTCACCTATTGGGTTAATGGGGTGGTCATTGGGTCAGAAATTGACCCTTTGGACCAAAGTTGACTTTTTTGTCAAAGGTGGACCTATTTGGCCAATGAGTTGGTAATTGTGTCAAGAATTGACCATTTTGTTCAAAGATGACTTTTTAGTCAAAAGTTGATATATTAAGTCAATGGGTTGGTCATTGAGTCAAAAATTGACCATTTTGACCAAAGTTGAAATTTTTGTCAAAAGTGGACCTATTAGGTCAAAGGTGGTCATTAGGTCAAAAATTGACTATTTTAACAAAAATTAACTTTTTGGTCAAATGTTGACCTATTAGGTCAATGGGTTTATCATTGGGTCAAGGATTGACTATTTTGACCAAAGTTGACTTTTTGGTCTGAGATTGACTTATTGGGTCAATAATTGGTCAATAATTTAAAAATTGACCATTTTGACCAAAATAAACTTTTTGGTCAAAAGTTGACCTATAAAGCCAATGGGTTGATCATTGCGTCAAGGATTGATCATTTTGACCAAAGTTGACTTTTTGGACAAAAGTTGACCATTTCGACCAAAGTTGACTTTTTGGTCAGAGATTGGCTTATTAGGTCAATGGGTGGTCATTAGGTCAAAAATTGACTATTTTGACCAAAATTGAATTTTTGGTCAAAAGTTGACCAATTGGGTTAATGGGTAGTCTTTAAGTCAAATATTGGCTATTTTGACCAAAATTGACTTCTTGGTCAAAAGTTGACTTATTTTGACAAAAATTGAATTTTTGGTCAAAAGTTAACCCATTGGGTGAAAGGGGGGTCATTGGGTCAGAAATTGACCATTTTGACCAAAGATGAGTTTTTGGTCAAAAGTTAGCCTATTTTTGCCAAAATTGACGTTTTGGTCAAAAGTTAACCCATTGGGTGAACGGGGTGGTCATAAGGTTGAAATTGTCTATTGTGACCAAAGTTGACTTTTTGGTCAAAAGTTGACCTATTTGGTAAATGAGTTGTTAATTGTGTCAAGAATTGACCATTTTGACTGAAGATGACTTTTTGGTCAAAAGTTAATCTATTGGGTATATGGGTTGGTCATTGGGTCAAAAATTATCCATTTTGACCAAAGTTGACTTTTTGGTTAAAACTTGATCTGCTGGGTCAATTGGCGGTCATTAGGTCAAAAATTGACTATTTTTACTAGAATTGACTTTTTGGTAAAAAGCTGAACTATTGGGTCAATGGGTTTATCATTGGGTCAATGATTGACCATTTTGACCAAAGTTGACTTCTTGGTCAGTGATCGACTTATTGGGCCAAAAGTTGGTCATTAGGTGACAATTTGACTATTTTGACAAAAATTGAATTTTTGGGCAAAAGTTAACCCATTGGGTGAACGGGGTAGTCATTGGGTCAGAAATTGACCATTTTGAGGAAAGATGACTTTTTGTTCAAAACTTGAACTATTTGACCAAAATTGAATTTTTCGTTAAAAGTTAACCCATCGAGTCAACGGGGTGGTCATTGGGTCAGAAATTGAACATTTTGACCAAAGTTGACTTTTTGGTCAAAAGTTGACCTATTTGGTCAATGAGTTGGTAATTGGGTCAAGAATTGACCATTTTGACATAAGTTGACTTTTTGGTCAAAAGTTGATCTATTGGATCAATGGGTTGGTCATGGGGTCAAAAATTGATCATTTTGACCAAAGTTAAATTTTTGGTCAAAAGTTGACCTATTGGGTCAATGGGTTTGTCATTGGGTCAAGGATTGACCATTTTGACCAAATTTGACTTTTTGGTCAAAGATTAACTTATTGGGTCAATAATTGATCATTAGGTCAAAAATTGTGTATTTTTACCAAAATTAAATTTTTGCTCAAAAGTTAACCCATTGGGTCAACGGGGTGGTCATTGGGTCAGAAATTGGCCATTTTAACCAAAGTTGACTTTTTGGTCGAAAAGTTGACTATTTGGTCGATGGGTTGGTAATTGGGTTCGAGAATTAACCATTTTGACCAAAGATGACGTTTTAGTCAGAAGTTGACCTATTGGGTCAATGGGTTGGTCATCGGGTAAAAAATTGACCATTTTGATCAAAGTAGTCCTTTTGGTCAAAAGTTGACCTATTGGGTTTATGAGTGGTCATTAGGTCAAAAATTGACTATTTTGACCAAAATTGACTTTTTGATCGAAAGTTGACTTATTAGATTGATGAGTTTGTCATTGGGTCAAGAATTGACCATTTTGATAAAAATTAACTTTTTGGTCAGAGATTGACTCATTGGGTCAAGAATTGATCGTTTTGTCCAAAGTTGACTTTTTGGTCAAAAGTTGACCTATTGGGTCTTTGGGTTGGTCATTGGGTCAAGGATTGACCATTTTGACAAAAGTTGACTTTGTGGTCAAAGATTGGCTCATTGGGTCAGTAATTGATTATTAGGAAAATTGACTATTTTGATAAAAATTGACTTTTTGGTCAAAAGTTGACCTATTGGGTCAATGAGAGGTCATTAAATCAAAAATTAACTATTTTGACCAAAATTTAATTTTTGGTCGAAAGTTGACATATTGGTTCGATGGGTTTATCGATGGGTCAAAGATTGACCATTTTGACTAAAGTTGACTTTTTGGTCAGAGATTGACTTATTGGGTCAATTGTTGGTCATTAGGTGAAAATTTGACTATTTTGACCAAAATTAAATTTTTGGGCAAAAGTTAACTCATTGGGTCAACGGGGTGGTCATTGGATCAGAAATTGACCATTTCGACCAAAGTTGGATTTTTTGTCAAAAGTTGACCTATTTGGTTAATGAGTAGGTAATTGGTTCAAGAATTGACCATTTTGACCAAAGATGACATTTTAGTTAAAAGTTGACATATTGGGTCATTGGGTTGGTCATTGGGTAAAAAATTAACCATTTTGACCAAAGTTGACTATTTGGTCAAAAGTTGACATATTGGGTCGATGGGTGGTCATTAGGTCAAAAATTAACTATTTTGACCAAAATTGACTTATTGGTCGAAAGTTGGCTCTATTGGAGTCAAGGGGTTTGTCATTAGGTCGAGGATTGAACATTTTGACAAAAATTAACTTTTAGTCGGAGATTGACTTATTGGGTCAATATTTGACCATTAAATCAAAAATTGACTATTTTGACCAAAATTGACTTTTTGGTCAAAAGTTGACCTATTAGGCTAATGGGTTGGACATTGGGTCAATGATTGATCATTTTGTCCAAAGTTAACTTTTTGGTCAAAAGTTGACTTATTGGGTCAATGGGTTCGATCGTTAGTGTCGAAGATTGACCATTTTGACTAAAGTTGACTTTATGGTCGAAGATTGGCTTAATGGGTCGATAATTAGACATTAAGTCGAAAATTGACTATTTTGATAAAAATTGACTTTTTGGTCGAAAGTTGACCTATAGAGATCGATGGGTGGTCTTTAAGTAAAAAATTGTGCATTTTGACAAAATTTTTATTTTAGTCGAAACTTCAACGTTTTAGATTGATGGGTTTGTCATTGGGTCGAAATTGCCATTTTGACCAAAGTTGACTTTTTGGTCGAGATGCGACTTTTTGGGTCCATAAATGGTCATTAGGTCAAAAATTGACTATTTTGACCAAAATTGAATTTTTGGTTAAAAGTTAACCTATTGGGTCAACGGAGTGGTCATTGGGTCAGAAATTGACCTTTTTGACGAAAGATGACTTTTTGGTCAAAAGTTGACATATTTTGACCAAAATTGAATTTTTGGTCAAAAGTTGACCTATTGGGTCAACGGGGTGGTCATTTGGTCAGAAATAGAACATTTTCACCAAAGTTGACTTTTTGGTCAAAAGTTGACCAATTTGGTCAACGAGTTGGTAATTGGGTCAAGAATTGGCCATTTTGAACAAAGATGACTTTTTGGACAAAAGTTGACCTGTTGGATTAAGGGGTTGGTCAGTAGGTCAAAAATTGAGCATTTTGACCAAAGTTGACTTTTTGGTCAAAAGTTGACTGTTGGGTCGATGGGTGGTCATTAGGTCGAAAATTATTATTTTGACCAAAATTTATTTTTGGTCGAAAGTTGACTATTAGGTCGATGGGTTTGTCATTAGGTCGAGGATTCACCATTTTGACCGAAGTTGACTTTTTGGTCGGATTGACTTTTTGTGTCGATTGATTGGTCATTATGTCGAAAATTGATATTTTTACCAAAATTGAATTATTGTTGAAAACTTATCCCATTAGATTGACGGGGTGGTCATTAGGTCGAGAAATTGAACATTTTGACAAAAGTTGACTTTTTAGATAAAAGTTGACCTATTTGGTCGATGAGTTGGTAATTGGGTCGAGATTGACCATTTTGACCAAAGATGACTTTTTTGTCAAAAGTTGATCTATTGGGTCAATGGGTTGGTCATTTGGTAAAAAATTGACCATTTTGACCAAGGTTGACTTTTTGGTCAAAAGTTGATCTGTTGGGTCTATGGGTGGTCATCAGGTCAAAAATTAACTATTTTGACAAAAATTGACTTTTTGGTCAAAAGTTGACTGTTGGTCGATGGGTTTGTCATTGGGTCAAGGATTTGACCATTTTGACAAAAAATAACTTTTTGGTCGGAGATTGACTTATTGGGTCGATAATTGGTCATTAATTCAAAAATTGATTATTTTGACCAAAATTGACTTTTTGGTCGAAAGTTGACTATTAAGTGAAATGGGTTGGTCCTTTGGTCGATGATTGGCGTTTTGTCGAAGTAGACTTTTTGGTCGAAGTTGACCTATGGGGTCTATGGGTTGATCATTGGGTCAAGGATTGACCATTTCGACCAAAGTTGACATTGTGGTCAAAAATTGGATTCTTTGGGTCAATAATTGGTTATTAGATCAAAAATTGACTATTTTGACAAAAAATGACTTTTTGGTCAAAAGTTGACCTATTGGATCAATAGGTGGTAATTAACTCAAAAATTGACAATTTTGACCGAAATTTACTTTTTGGTCAAAAGTTGACCAATTTGGTCATTGGGATTGTCAATGGGTCAAGGATTGACCATTTTGACCAAAGTTAACTTTTTTCACAGAGATTGAATTATTGGGTCAATAATTTGTCACTAGGTCAAAAATTGACTATTGTGACCAAAATTAAATTTTTGGTTAAAAGTTAACCCATTAGATTGACAGGGTTAGTCATTAGATTCGAAATTGACCATTTTACTGAAAGATGACTTTTTCGATCAAAGTTGACACTATTTTAACCAAAATTGAATTTTTTGTCAAAAGTTAATCTGTTGGGTCAACGGGGTGGTCATTAGGTCAGAAATTGACCATTTTGACCAAAGTTGACTTTTTGGTCAAAAGTTGACTTATTTGGTCAGCGAGTTGGTAATTGGGTCAAGAATTGACCATTTTGAACAAAGATGACTTTTTGGACAAAAGTTGACCCATTGGGTTAAGGGGTTGGTCATTAGGTCAAAAATTTAGCATTTTGACCAAAGTTGACTTTTTGGTCCAAAATTGACCTATTGGGTCAATGGGTGGTAATTATGTCAAAAATTGACTATTTTGACCAAAATTGATTTTTGGTCGAAAGTTGACTATTGGATCGATGGGTTTGTCATTAGATCGAGGATACACCATTTTGACCAAAGTTGACTTTTTGGTCGGAGATTGACTTATTAGATCAATAATGGGTCATTAGGTCGAAAATTGACTATTTTGACCAAAATTGAATTTTAGGTCAAAAGTTAATCCATTGGGTTAACGGGGAGGTCATTAGCTCGAAATTTACCATTTTAACCAAAGTTGACTTTTTGGTCGAATGTTGACTGTTGGCGATGAGTTGGTAATTGGGTCGAGAATTTGACCATTTTGACCAAAGATGACTTTTTAGTTAAAAATTGACCTATTAGATCGACGAGTTAGTAATTAGATTCGAAAATTGGCCTTTTTGAACAAAGATGACTTTTTGGACAAAAGTTGACCTGTTGGGTTAAGGGGTTGGTTAGTAGGTCAAAAATTGAGCATTTTGACTAAAGTTGACTTTTTGGTCAAAAGTTGACCTATTAGATTGATGGGTGGTCATTAGGTCAAAATTGATTATTTTGACCAAAATTTATTTTTGGTCAAAAGTTGACTTATTAGGTCGATGGGTTTGTCATTGGGTCAAGGATTCACCATTTTGACCAAAGTTGACTTTTTGGTCAGATTGACTTTTTGTGTCAGTAATTGGTCATTATGTCAAAATTTGACTATTTTTACCAAAATCGAATTATTGGTCAAAACTTAACCCATTGGGTCAACGAGGTGGTCATTGGGTCAGAAATTGAACATTTTGACAAAAGTTGACTTTTTAGATAAAAGTTGACCTATTTGGTTAATGAGTTGGTAATTGGGTCAAGAATTGACCATTTTGACCAAAGATGACATTTTAGTCAAAAGTTGACCTATTGGGTCAATGGGTTGGTCATTTGGTAAAAAATTGACCATTTTGACCAAAGTTGACTTTTTGGTCAAAAGTTGATCTGTTAGATACATGGGTGGTCATCGAGTCGAAATTAACTATTTTGACAAAATTGACTTTTTGGTCGAAAGTTGACCTATTAGTCGATGGGTTTGTCATTAGGTCGAAGGATTGATCATTTTGACAAAAAATAACTTTTAGTCGAGAGATTGACTTATTAGATTGATAATTGGTTATTAATTGAAAATTGGTATTTTGACCAAAATTGACTTTTGGTCGAAAGTTGACCTATTAGTGCAAATGGGTTGGTCCTTTGGTCGATGATTGCTCGTTTTGTCAAAGTAGACTTTTTGTTCGAAAGTTGACCTCTTCGGGTCGATGGGTTGATCATTGGGTCGAGGATTGACCATTTTGACCAAAGTTCGCATTGTGGTCGAAAATTAGCTTCTTGGGTCAATAATTGGTTATTAGATCAAAATATGACTATTTTGACAAAAATTGACTTTTTGGTCAAAAGTTGACCTATTGGATCAATAGGTGGTCATTAAGTCAAAAATTGACAATTTTGACCGAAATTTACTTTTTGGTCAAACGTTGACCAATTGGGTCATTGGGATTGTCAATGGTTCAAGGATTGACCATTTTGACCAAAGTTAACTTTTTTGACACAGATTGAATTATTGGGTCAATAATTTGTCACTAGGTCAAAAATTGACTATTGTGACCAAAATTAAATTTTTAGTTAAAAGTTAACCCATTGGGTCAACGGGGTTGTCATTGGGTCAGAAATTGACCATTTTTACGAAAGATGACTTTTTCATCAAAAGTTGACCTATTTTGACCAAAATTGAATTTTTTGTCAAAAGTTAACCTGTTGGGTCAACGGGTTGGTCATTGGGTCAGAAATAGACCATTTTGACCAAAGTTGACTTTTTGGTCAAAAGTTGACTTATTTGGTTAACGAGTTGGTAATTGGGTCAATAATTGACCATTTTGAACAAAGATGACTTTTTGGACAAAAGTTGACCTATTGGGTTAAGGGGTTGGTCATTAGGTCAAAAATTGAGCATTTTGACCAAAGTTGACTTTTTGGTCAAAAGTTGACCTTTTGGGTCAATGGGTAGTAATTATGTCAAAAATTGACTATTTTGACCAAAATTTATTTTTTGGTCAAAAGTTGACCTATTGGGTCAATGGGTTTGTCATTGGGTCAAGGATTCACCATTTTGACCAAAGTTGACTTTTTGGTCAGAGATTGACTTATTCGGTCAATAATGGGTCATTAGGTCAAAAATTGACTATTTTGACCAAAATTGAATTTTTGGTCAAAAGTTAATCCATTGGGTTAACGGGGAGGTCATTGGCTCAGAAATTTACCATTTTAACCAAAGTTGACTTTTTGGTCAAATGTTGACCTATTTGGTCAATGAGTTGGTAATTGGGTCAAGAATTTGACCATTTTGACCAAAGATGACTTTTTAGTTAAAAATTGACCTATTGGGTCAATGGGTTGGTCATTGGGTAAAAAATTGACCATTCGACCAAAGTTGACTTTTTGGTCAAAAGTTGACTTATTAGGTCAACGAATATTTTCATTGGGTCAAGGATTGACCTTTTGGACCAAAATTGACTTTTTGGTCAAAGATTGACTTATTGGGTCAAAAATTGGTCATTAATTCAAAAATTGACAATTTTGACCAAAATTGACTTTTTGGTCAATAGTTAACCTATCAGGCCAATGGGTTGGTCATTGGGTTAATAATTGATCATTATGACCATAGTTGACCGTATGGTCAAAAGTTAACCTATTGGGTCAATGGGTTGGTCATTGGGCCAAGGATAGACAATTTTGGCGAAAGTTGACTTTTTTGTCAGAGATTAGCTTACTGGATCAATAATTGGTCATTAGGTCAAAGTTGACTATTTTGATCAAAATTGATTTTTTGGTCAAAAGTTGACCTATTGGGTCAAGAATTGACTATTTTAACCAAAGATGACATTTTAGTCAAAAGTTGACATATTGGGTCAACGGGTTAGTCATTGGGTAAATACTGACCATTTTGACCAAAGTTGAATTTTTGGTCAAAAGTTGACCTATTGGGTCTACGGGTGGTCATCAGGTCAAAAATTAACCATTTTGACAATAATTAACTTTTTGGTCAGAGATTGACTTATTGGGTCAATGGGTTGGTCATTGGGTCAAGGATTGACCATTTTGACCAAAGTTGACTTCGTGGTCAAAGATTGGCTTACTGGGTCAATAATTGGTTATTAGATCAAAAATTGACTTTTTGGTCAAAAGATGACCTATTGGATCAATAGGTGGTCATTAAGTTAAAAATTGACTATTTTGACCAAAATTTACTTTTTGGTCAAAAGTTGACTTATTGGGTCATTGGGATTGTCATTGTGTCAAGGATTGACCATTTTGACCAAAGTTAACTTTTTGGTCAGAGATTGACTTATTAGGTCGATAATTTGTCACTAGGTCAAAAATTGATTATTTTGACGAAAATTGAATTTTTGGTCAAAGTTAACGCATTGCGTCGACGGGGTGGTCATTAGGTCATAAATTGATCATTTTGACGAAAGATGACTTTTTGGTCAAATGTTGACATAGTGCGACAAAAATTGAATTTTTGGTCAAAAGTTAGCCCACTGGGTCAACAGGGTGGTCATTCGGTCGGAAATTGACCATTTTGATGAAAGTTGAGTTTTGGCTCTAAAGTTGACCTATTTGGTCAGTGAGTCGACCTATTTGGTCAATGAGTTGGTAATTGGACCAAGAATTAACCATTTTGACCGAAGTTGTCTTTTTTGGTAAAATTTGATTTATTGGGTCAATGGGTGGTCATTGGGTCAAAAATTAACCATTTTGACCAAAGTTAACTTTTTGTCAAAAGTTGACCTATTGGGTCAATGGGTGGTTTTTAGGTCAAAAATTGACATTTTGGCTTATTGGGTTTGTTATTGGGTTAAGGATTGACCCTTTTAACCAAAGTTGACTTTTTGGTCAGAGATTGACTTATTGGGTCAATAATTGGTCATTAGGTCAAAAATTGACAATTTTGACCAAAATTAAATTTTGGTCAAAAGTTAACCCATTGGGTTAACGGGGTGGTCATTGGGTCAGAAATTGACCATTTTGACCAATGTTGACTTTTTAGTCAAAAGTTGACATATTTGGTCAATGAGTTGGTAATTGGGTCAAGAATTGACCATTATGACCAAAGTTGATGTTTTAGTCAAAAGTCGACCTATTGGGTCAATGGGTTGGTCATTGGGTAAAAAATTGACCATTTTGACCAAAGTTGACTTTTTGGTCCAAAGTTGACCTATTGGGTTAATGGGTTTGTCATTGGGTCAAGGATTGACCATTTTGACAAAAAATAACTTTTTGGTCAAAGATTGACTTATTGGGTCAATAATTGGTCATTAATTCAAAAGCTGACTATTTTGACCAAAATTGACTTTTTGGTCAAAAGTTGACCTATTAGGCAAATGGGTTGGTCTTTGGGTCAAGGATTGATCGTTTGGTCCAAAGTTGACTTTTTGGTCAAAAGTTGACCTATTGGGTCAATGGGTTGGTCATTGGGTGAAGGAATGACCATTTTGACCAAAGTTGACTTTTTGGTCAGAGATTGGCTTACTGGGTCAATAATTGGTCATTAGATCAAAAATTAACTATTTTGACAAAAATTGACTTTTTGGTCAAAAGTTGACCTATTGGGTCAATAGGTGGTCATTAAGTCAAAAATTGACTATTTTGACCAAAATTTACTTTTTGGTCAAAAGTTGACCTATTAGTTCAGTGGGTTTGTTATTGGGTCAAGGATTGACCACTTTGACCGAAGTTGACTTTTTGGTTAGAGATTGACTTTTTGGGTCAATAATTGGTCATTAGGTTAAAAATTGACTATTTTGACCAGAATTGAATTTTTTGTCAAAAGTTAACTCATTGGGTCAATGAGGTGGTCATTGGGTCAGAAATTGACCATTTTGACCAAAAATGACTTTTTGGTCAAAAGTTGACCTATTTTGACCAAAATTGAATTTTTGGTCAAAGGTTAACCTATTGGGTCAACGGGGTGGTCATTGGGTCAGAAATTGTCCATTTTGACCGAAGTTGATTTTTTGGTCAAAAGTTGACCTATTTGGTAATTGAGTTGGTAATTGGGTCAAGAATTGACCATTTTCATCGAAGATGACTTTTTGGTCGAAAGTTGATCTATTAGATTGATAAATGTTAGTCATTGGATTAGTTGATCATTTTGACAAAAGTTATCTTTTTGGTCATAAGTTGACCAATTGGGTCAATGGGTGGTCATTATGTCCAAAATTGACTATTTTTTACTAAAATTGACTTTTTGGTAAAAAGTTGACATATTGGGTTAACGAGTTTGTCAGTGGGTCAAGGATTGACCTTTTGACCAAAGTTGACTTTTTGGTCAGAGATTGACTTATTGGGTCAATAATTGGTCATTAGGTGAAAAATTGACTATTTTGACCAAAATTGAATTTTTGGTCAAAAGTTAACCCATTGGGTCAACGGGGTGGTCATTGGGTTAGAAATTGATCATTTTGACCAAATTTGACTTTTTGGTCAAAAGTTGACCTATTTGGTAAATGAGTTGGTAATTGTGTCAAGAATTGACCATTTTGACTAAAGATGACTTTTTAATCAAAATTTGACCTTTTGGGTGAATGGGTTGGACATTGGGAAAAAATTGACCATTTTGACCAAAGTTGACTTTTTGGTCAAAAGTTGACTTATTGGGTCAATGGATAGTCATTAGGTCAAAAATTGACTATTTTGAACAAAATTGACTATTTTGAACAAAATTGACTTTTTGGTCAAAAGTTGACCTATTAGGTCAATGGGTTTGTCATTGCGTCAAGGATTGACCATTTTGGCCAAAATTCACTTTTTCGTTAGAGATTGACTTATTGGGTCAAAAAATGGTGATTAATTTAAAAATTGGCTATCTTGACCAAAATTGACTTTTTGGTCAAAAGTTGACCTATCAGGCCAATGAGTTGGTCATTGGGTGAACGATTGATCATTTTGACCAAAGTTGACCAATTGGTCAAAAGTTGACCTAGTGGGCCAATGGGTTGGTCATTGGGTCAAGGATAGACAACTTTAGCGAAAGTTGACTTTTTGGTCATAGATTGGCTTACTGGATCAATAATTGGTCATTAGGTCAAAAATTAACTATTTTGACCAAAATTAATTTTTGGTCGAAGTTGACTTATTAGGTCGACTAGGTTGGTCATTAGGTCGACAATTGACCATTTTGACCAAAGTTGACTTTTTAGTCGAAAGTTGACCTATTGAGGTCGATGGGTTGGTCATCGGAGTCAAGGATTGACCATTTTGACCAAAGTTGACTTTTTGGTGAGAGATTGACTTATTGGCTATATAATTGGCCATTAGGTCAAATATTGATTATTTTGACCAGAATTAAATTTTTGGTCAAAAGTTTATGCATTGGGTTAAAGGGGTCGTCATTGAGCCGAAATCGATCATTTTGACCAAAGTTGACTTTTTGGTCGAAAGTTAGCTATTTGGTCGATGAGTTGGTAATTGGTCGAGAATTGACTATTTTGACCGAAAGATGACTTTTTGGTTAAAATTTGATCTATTGGGTCAACGGGTTGGTCATCGGGTCAAAAATTGACCATTTTGACGAAAGTTGACTTTTTGGTTAAAAGTTGACTAAATGGGTTCATGGGTTGTCATTAGGTCAAAAATTGACTATTTTGACCAAAATTGACTTTTTGGTCAAAAGTTAACCTATAGCGTCAAGGGGTTTGTCATATGGTAAAGGATTGACAATTTTGACCAAAGTTGACCTTTTGGTCAGAGATTGACTTATTGTGTCAATAATTGGTCATTATGTCAAAAATTCACTATTTTGACCAAAATTAAATTTTTTGTCAAAAGTTAACCCATTGGGCTAACAGGGAGGTCATTGGCTCAGAAATTGACCATTTTAACCAAAGTTGACTTTTGGTCAAATGTTGACCTATTTGGTCAATGAGTTGGTAATTGGGTAAAGAATTTGACCATTTTAACCGAGCATGACTTTTTAGTTAAAATTTGACCTATTGGGTTAATGGGTTGGTCATTGGGTAAAAAATTGACCATTTTGACCAAAGTTGACTTTTTGGTCAAAAGTTAACTTATTAGGTCAATGGATAGTCATTGGGTCAAAAATTTACTATTTTGAACAAAATTGACTTTTTGGTCAAAGTTGACCTGACCAAAATTCACTTTTTGGTCAGAGATTGACTTATTCGGTCAAAAAGTGGCCATTAATTCAAAAATTGACTATTTTGACCAAAATTGACTTTTTGGTCAAAAGTTAACCAATCAAGCCAATGGGTTGGTCATTGGGTCAATTATTGATCATTTTGATCAAAGTTGACCGTTTGGTCAATAATTAATCTATTGGGTCAATGGTTTGGTCATTGGGTGAAGGATAGACCATTTTGGCGAAAGTTGACTTTTTGGTCAGAGATTAGCCTACTGGATCAATAATTGGTCATTAGGTCAAAATTGTCTATTTTGATCAAAATTGATTTTTTGGTCAAAAGTTTACCTATTGGGTCAACGGGTTCCTCATCGGGTCAAGAATTGACCATTTTGACCAAAGATGACATTTTAGTCAAAAGTTAACCTATTGGGTCAATGGGTTGGTTGGTCATTGGGTAAATACTGACCATTTTGACCAAAGTTGACTTTTTGGTCAAAAGTTGACCTATTGGGTCTATGGGTAGTCATCAGGTTAAAAATTAACCTATTGGGTCAATGAGTTTGTCACTGGGTCAAGGATTGTCCATTTTGACAAAAATTAACTTTTTGGTCAGAGATTGACTTTTGGGTCAATAATTGGTCATTAATTCAAAAATTGTCAATTTTGACCAAAATTGACTTTTTGGTCAAAAGTTGACCTATTAGGCAAATGGGTTGGTCTTTGGGTTAATGATTGATCGTTTTGTCCAAATTTGACTTTTTGGTCAAAAGTTGACCTATTAGATTGATGAGTTGGTCATTGGGACAAGGAATGACCATTTTGACCAAAGTTGACTTTGTGGTCAAAGATTGGCTTACTGGGTCAATTATTGGTTATTAGATCAAAAATTGACTATTTTGATAAAAATTGACTTTTTGGTCAAAAGATGACCTATTGGATCAATGGGTGGTCATCAAGTTAAAAATTGACTATTTGGACCAAAATTTACTTTTTGGTCAAAAGTTGACCTATTGGGTCAATGGGATTGTCATTGTGTCAAGGATTGACCATTTTGACCAAAGTAGACTTTTTGGTCAGAGATTGACTTATTAGGTCAATAATTTGTCACTAGGTCAAAAATTGACTATTTTGACCAAAATTGAATTTTTGGTCAAAAGTTAACCCATTGGGTCAACGGGGTGGTCATTAGGTTAGAAATTGACCATTTCTACGAAAGATGACTTTTTGGTCAAAAGTTGACCTATTTTGACCAAAATTGAATTTTTTGTCAAAAGTTAACGTATTGGGTCAACGGGGTGGTCATTGGGTCAGAAATAGACCATTTTGACTAAAGTTAACTTTTTGGTCAAAAGTTGACCTATTTGGTCAACCAGTTGGTAATTGGGTCAAGAATTGACCATTTTGATCGAAGATGACGTTTTTGACAAAAGTTGACCTATTAGGTTAAGGGGTTGGTCATTAGGTAAAATATTTAGCATTTTCACCAAAGTTGACTTTTTGGTCAAAAGTTATCTTATTGGGTCAATGGGTGGTCATTAGGTCAAAAATTGACTATTTTGACCAAAACTGATTTTTTTGGTCAAAAGTTGACCTATTGGGTCAATGGGTTTGCCATTGGGTCAAGGATTCACCATTTTTACGAAAGCTGACTTTTTGGTCAGAGATTGACCTATTCGGTCAATAATGGGTAAATAGGTTAAGAATTAACTTTTTTGACTAAAATTAAATATTTGGTCAAAAGTTAACCCAATGGGTCAACGGAGTGGTTATTGGGTCAGAAATTGACCATTTTGACTAAAGTGAACTTTTTGGTCGAAAGGTTGACTATTTGACGATGAGTTGGTAATTGGGTCAAAACGTGACCATTTTGACCAAAGATGACTTTTTAGTCGAAAGTTGACTTGTTAGGTCGATGGGTTAGTCATTGGGTCGAAAATTGACCATTTTGACCAAAGTTGACTTTTTGGTCAAAAGTTGACCTATTGGGTCAATGGGTGCTCATTAGGTCAAAAATTGACTATTTTGACCAAAATTGACTTTTTGGTCAAAAGATGACCTATTTGGTCAATGAGTTGGTAATTGGGTCAAGAACTGACCACTTTGACCAAAGATGAATTTTTAGTCAAAAGTTGACCTATTGGGTCATCTGGGTTGTCATTGGGTCAGAAATTGACCATTTCGACCAGCGTTAAGCTTTTGCTCAAAGGTTGACCTATTTGGCCACTGGGTTGGTAATTGGGTCAAGAATTGATCATTTTGACCAAAGATGACTTTTTAGTTTAAAGTTGATCTATTGGGTCAATGGGTTGGTCATTGGGTCAAAAATTGACCATTTTGACCAAAGTTAAATTTTTGGTCAAAAGTTGACCTATTAGGTCAGAAATTGACTATTTTGACCAAAATTGACTTTTTGGTCAAAAGTTGTCTTATTGGGTCAATGGCTTTGTCATTGAGTCAAGGATTGACCATTTGACCAAAGTTGATTTTTTGGTTCGAGATTGACTTATGGGGTCAATAATTGGTCAATAATTCAAAAAAATGATTATTTTAACTATAATTGACTTTTTTAGTCAAAAGTTGACCTATTCAGGCAATGGGTTGGTCATTGGGTCAAGGATTGATCATTTTGACAAAAGTTGACTTTTTGGTCAAAAGTTGGCCTATTGGGTTAATGGGTTGGTCATTGGGTCAAGGATTGACCATTTTGACCAAAGTTAACTTTTTGGTCAGAGATTGGCTTACTGGTTAATAATTGGTCATTATGTCAAAAATTGACTATTTTGACCAAAATTGACTTTTTGGTCAAAAGTTGACCTATTGGGTCAATGGATTTGTCATTGGTTCAGGGATTGACCATTTTGACCAAAGTTGACTTTTTTGTCAGAGATTGACTTTTTGTGTCAGTAATTGGTCATTAGGTCAAAAATTGACTATTTTGACCAAAATTGAATTTTTGGTCGAAAAGATAACCCATTGGAGTCAACGAGGTGGTCGTTAGGTTAGAAATTGATCATTTTGACCAAAGTTGACTTTTTAGTTAAAAGTTGACCTATTTGGTCGATGAGTTGGTAATTAGGTCGAGAATTGACCATTTTGACCAAAGATAACATTTTAGTAAAAGTTGACTTATTAGATTGATGGGTTGGTCATTAGGTAAAATTTGACCATTTTGACCAAAGTTGACTTTTTGGTCGAAAGTTGACTATTGGGTCACATGGGTGGTCATCGAGTCGAAAATTAACTATTTTGACTAAAATTGACTTTTTGGTCAAAAGTTGACCTATCAGGTCAATGGGTTTGTCATTGGGTCAAGGATTGACCATTTTGATCAAAAGTTGACCTATTAGGCAAATGGGTTGGTCTTTGGGTTAAAGATTGATCGTTTTAACCAAACTTGACTTTTTGGTCAAAATTTGACCTATTGAGTCAATGGGTTGGTCATTGTGTCAAGGATTGACCATTTTGACCAAAGTTGACTTTGTGGTCAAAGATTGACTTACTGGGTCAATAATTGGTTATTAGATCAAAAATTGACTATTTTGACAAAAATTGACTTTTTGGTCAAAAGTTGACCTATTGGATCAATGGGTGGTCATTAAGTCAAAAATTGACTATTTTAACCAAAATTTACTTTTTGGTCAAAAGTTAACCTATTGGGTCAATGGGATTGTCATTGGGTCAAGGATTGACCATTTTGACCAAAGTTAACTTTTTGGTGAGAGATTGACTTATTGGGTCAATAATTTTTCACTAGGTCAAAAATTGACTATTTTGACCAAAATTGAATTTTTGGTCAAAAGTTAAACCATTGGGTCAACGGAGTGGTCATTGGGTCAGAAGTTGACCATTTCTACGAAAGATGACTTTTTGGTCAAAAGTTGACCTATTTTAATCAAAATTGAATTTTTGGTCAAAAGTTAACTGTTAGATTGATGGATTGGTCATTGGGTCGAAATAGTACCATTTTAACCAAAGTTGACTTTTTGGTCAAAAGCTGACCTATTTGGTCAACGAGTTGGTAATTGGGTCAAGAATTGATCATTTTGAAAAAAGATGACTTTTGGACAAAAGTTGACCTATTGGGTTAATGGGTTGGTCATTGGGTAAAAAATTGACCATTTTGACCAAAGTTAACTTTTTGGCAAAAGTTGACCTATTGGGTCAATGGGTGGTCATTTGGTCAAAAATTGACTTTTTTGACCAAAATTAATTTTTTGGTCAAAAGTTGACTATCGGGTTAATGGGTTTGTCATTGGGTGAAGGATTCACCATTTTGACCAAAGTTGACTTTTTGGTCAGAGATTGACTTATTGGGTCAATAATTTGTCACTAGGTCAAAAATTGACTATTTTGACCAAAATTGAATTTTTGGTCAAAAGTTAACTCATTGGGTCAACGGGGTGGTCATTGGGTCAGAAATTGACCATTTTTTACGAAAGATGACTTTTTGGTTAGAAGTTGACCTATTTGGTCAATGAGTTGGTAATTGGGTTAAAAGTTGACCATTTTGACCAAAGATGACATTTTAGTCAAAAGTTGACCTATTGGGTCAATGGGTTGGTCATTGGGTAAAAAACTGACCATTTTGACCAAAGTTGACTTTTTGGTCAAAAGTTGACCTATTGGGTAAATGGGTGGTCATCAAGTTAAAAATTAACTATTTTAACCAAAATTGACTTTTTGGTCAAAAGTTGACCTATTGGGTCAAAGGGTTTGTCATTGGGTCTAGGATTGACCATTTTGACAAAAATTAACTTTTTGGTCAGAGATTGACTTAATGGGTTAATAAATTGGTCATTAATTCAAAAATTGACTATTTTGACCAAAATTAACTTTTTGGTCAAAATTTGACCTATTAGGCAAATGGGTTGGTGTTCGGGTCAAGGATTGATCGTTTTGTCCAAAGTTGACTTTTTAGTCAAAATTTGACCTATTGGGTAAATGGGTTAGTCATTGGGTCAAGGATTTACCATTTTGACCAAAGTTGACTTTGTGGTCAAAGATTGGCTTATTGGGTCAATAATTGGTCATTAGATCAAAAATTGACTTTTTGGTCAAAAGTTAACCTATTGGGTCAATGGGTGGTCATTAAGTCAAAAATTGACTATTTTGACCAAAATTTACTTTTTGGTCAAAAGTTGACCTATTGGGTCAAGGATTGACCATTTCGACCAAAGTTGACTTTTTGGTTAGAGATTGACTTTTTTGGTCAATAATTGGTCATTAGGTCAAAAATTGATTATTTTGACCAAAATTTAATTTTTTGTCAAAAGTTAATCCATTGGGTCAATGAGGTGGTCATTGGGTCAGAAATTGACCATTTTGACCGAAAATGACTTATTGATCAAAAGTTGACCTATTTTGACCAAAATTGAATTTTTGGTCGAATGTTAACTTATTGGGTCAACGGGGAGTCATTGGGTCAGAAATAGACCATTTTGATTAAAGTTAACCTCTTGGGTTAATGGGTTGGTCATTGGGTCAAGGATTGACCATTTTGACCAAAGTTGACTTTTTGGTCAGAGATTGGTTTACTAGGTCAATAATCAGTCATTTAGTCAAAAATTGACTATTTTGACCAAAATTGGCTTTTTGGTTAAAAGTTGACCTATTGGGTCAATGGGTTTGTCATTGGGTCAAGGATTGGCCATTCTGACCAAAGTTCACTTTTTGGTCAGAGATATACTTACTTGGTCAATAATTGGTCATTAGGTCAAAAATTGACTATTTTGACCAAAATTGAATTTTTGGTCAAAAGTAAACTCATTGGGTTAACGAGAGGGTCATTTGGTTAAAAATTGACCATTTCGACCAAAGATGACTTTTTGGTCAAAAGTTGACCTATTTTGACCAAAATTGAATTTTTGGTCAACAGTTAACCCATTGGGTGAACGGGGCAGTCATTGGGTCAGAAATTGTCCATTTTGACCAAAGTTAATCTTTTGGTAAAAAGTTGATCTATTTGGTAAATGAGTTGGTAATTGGGTCAAGAATTGACCATTTTTACTGAAGATGACTTTTTGGTCAAAAGTTGATCTATTGGATCAATGGGTTGGTCATTGGGTCAAAAGTTGACCATTTTGAAAAAAATTTATCTTTTTGGTTATAAGTTGACCTATTGGGTCAATGAGTGGTCATTATGTCAAAAATTGACTATTTTGACTAAAATTGACTTTTTGGTAAGAAGTTGACCTATTGGGTCAATGGGTTTGTCAGTGGGTCAAGGATTGACCATTTTGACTGAAGTTGACTTTTTTGTCAGAGATTGACTTATTGAGTCAATAATTAGTCATTAGGTGAAAAACTGATTATTTTGACCAAAATTGAATTTTTGGTCAAAAGTTAACCCATTGGGTCAACGAGGTGGTCATTATGTCAGAAACTGACCATTTTGACTAAATTTGACTTTTGGTCAAAAGCTGACCTATTTGGTCAATGAGTTGGTCATTGGGTAACAATTGACCATTTTGACCAAAGTTGAATTTTTGGTCAAAAGTTGACTTATTGGGTCAATGGATAGTCATTAGGTCAAAAATTGACTATTTTGAACAAAATTGACTTTTTGGTCAAAAGTTGACCTATTGGGTCAATGGGTTTGTCATTGGGTCAAGGATTGTCCATTTTGACCAAATTTCACTTTTTCATTAGAGATTGACTTATTGGGTCAAAAATTGTTCATTAAATTAAAAATTGACTATTTTAACCAAAATTGACTTTTTGGTCAAAACATGACCTAACAGGCCAATGAGTTGGTCATTGGGTCAATGATTGATCATTTTGACCAAAGTTGACCGTTTGGTCAAAAGTTGACCTATTGGGCCAATGGGTTGGTCATTGGGTCAAGGATAGACCATTTTGGCGAAAGTTGACTTTTTGGTCATAGATTGGCTTACTGGATCAATAATTGGTCATTTGGTCAAAAATTGACTATTTTGACCAAAATTGATTTTTTGGTCAAAAGTTGACTTATTGGGTCAACGGGTTGGTCATTGGGTCAACAATTGACCATTTTGACTAAATTTAATTTTTTGGTCAAAAGTTGACTTATTGGTCAATGGGTTAGTCATTGGGTCAAGGATTGAGCATTTTGACCAAAGTTGTCTTTTTGGTGGGAGATAGACTTATTGGTTCTATAATTGGTCATTAGGTCAAAAATTGATTATTTTGACCAAAATTAAATTTTTGGTCAAAAGTTTATGCATTGGGTTAAAGGGGTCGTCATTGAGCCAGAAATTGATCATTTTGACCAAAGTTGACTTTTTGGTCAAAAGTTGGCCTATTTGGTCAATGAGTTGGTAATTGGGTCAAGAATTGACTATTTTGACCGAAGATGACTTTTGGGTTAAAATTCAATCTATTGTGTCAACGGGTTAGTCATCGAGTCAAAAATTGACCATTTTGACCAAAGTTGACTTTTTGGTCAAAAGTTAACTTAATGGTTTAATGGGTGGTCATTAGGTCAAAAATTGATTATTTTGACCAAAATTGAATTTTTTGGCAAAAGTTAACCTATAGGGTCAATGGGTTTGTCATATGGTCAAGGATTGATAATTTTGACCAAAGTTGACCTTTTGGTCAGAGAGTGACTTATTGTGTCAATAATTGGTCATTAGGTCAAAAATTTATTATTTTGGCCACAATTAAATTTTTGGTCAAAAGTTAACCCATTGGGGGTAACGGGGAGGTCATTGGCTCAGAAATTGACCATTTTGACCAAAGTTGACTTTTTGGTCAAAGGTTGACCTATTTGTTCAATGAGTTGGTAATTGGGTCAAGAATTTGACCATTTTGACCAAAGATGATTTTTTAGTTAAAATTTGACCTTTTGGGTCAATAGGTTGGTCATTGGGTAAAAATTGACCATTTTGACCAAAGTTGACTTTCTGGTGAAAAGTTGACTTATTGGGTCAATGGATAGTCATTAGGTCAAAAATTGACTATTTTGAACAAAATTAACTTTTTGGTCAAAGTTGACCTATTAGGTCAACGGGTTTGTCGTTGGGTCAAGGATTGATCATTTTGACCAAAATTCAATTTTGGGTCAGAGATTGACTTATTGGGTCAAAAATTGGTCATTAATTCAAAAATTGACTATTTTGACCAACATTGACTTTTTGGTCAAAAGTTGACATATCAGACTAATGGGTTGGTCATTGGGTCAATGATTGATCATTTTGACCAAAGTTGACCGTTTGGTCAAAATTAACCTATTGTGTCAATGGGTTGGTCATTGGGTCAATGATAGACCATTTTGGCGAAAGTTGACTTTTTTGTCAGAGATTAGCTTACTGGATCAATAATTGGTCATTAGGTCAAAATTGACTATATTGATCAAAATTGATTTTTTGGTCAAAAGTTGGCTTATTAGGTCAACGAGTTGGTCATTGGGTTAACAATTGACCATTTTGATCAAAGTTAACTTTTTGGTCAAATGTTGACCTATTGGGTCAATGGGTTGGTCATTGGGTCAAGGATTGACCATTTTGACCAATGTTGACTTTTTGGTCAGAGATTGACTTTTTGGGTCAATAATTGGTCGTTAGGTCAAAAATTGATTATTTTGACCAAAATTAAATTTTTGGTCAAAAGTTTATGCATTGGGATAAAGGTGTAGTCTTTGGGCCAGAAATTGATCATTTTGACCATTTTGACCAAAGATAACTTTTTTGTCAAAAGTTGGCCTATTTGGTCAATGAGTTCGTAATTGGGTCAGGAGTTGACTATTTTGACCGAAGATGACTTTTTGGTCAAAATTTGATCTATTGGGTCAACGGGTTGGTACTTGGGTCAAAAATTAACCATTTTGACCAAATTTATTTTTTTGGTCAAAAGTTGAGTTAATGGGTTAATGGGTGGTCATTAGGTCAAAAATTGACTATTTTGACAAAAATTGACTTTTCGGTCCAAAGTTGACCTATTGGGTCAATGGGTTTGTCATTGGGTCAAGGATTGAATATTTTGACCAAAGTTGACTTTTTGTTCAGAGATTGACTTATTGGGTCAATAATTAGTCATTAGGTTAAAAATTGACAATTTTGACCAAAATTGAATTTTTGGCCAAAAGTTAACCCATTGGGTAAACAGTGTGGTCATTGGGTTAGAAATTGACCATTTTGACCAAAGATGACGTTTTAGTCAAAAGTTGGCCAATTAGGTTAATGTGTTGTTCATTGGGTAAAAAATTGACCGTTTCGACCAAAGTTGACTTTTTGGTCAAAAATTGACCTATTGGGTCTATGGGTGGTCATCAGGTCAAAAATTGACTATTGTGACCAAAAATGACTTTTTGGTCAAAAGTTGACTTATTGGGTCATTGAGTTTGTCACTGGGTCAACGATTGACCATTTTGACAAAAATTAACATATTGGTCAGAGATTGACTTATTGTGTCAATAATTGGTCATTAAATAAAAAATTAACTATTTTGACCAAAATTAACTTTTTGGTCAAAAGTTGACCTATTTGGTCAATGGGTTGGTCATTATGTCAAGGATTGACCATTTTGACCAATGTTGACTTTATGGTCAAATATTGACTTAATGGGTCAATAATTGGTCATTAGGTCAAAAATTGACTATTTTGATAAAAATTGACTTTTTGGTCAAAAGTTGACCTATTGGTCAATGGGTGGTCTTTAAGTCAAAAATTGTCTATTTTGACCAAAATTTACATTTTGGTCAAAAGTTGACCTTTTGGGTCAATGAGTTTGTCATTGGGTCAAGAAATGACCATTTTGACCAAAGTTGACTTTTTCATCAGAGATTGAATTTTTGGGTCCATAATTGGTCATTAGGTCAAAAATTAACTATTTTGACCAAAATTGAATTTTTGCTCAAAAGTTAACCCATTGGGTCAACGGGGTGGTCATTGTGTCAGAAATTAACCTTTTTGACCAAAGATGACTTTTTGGTCAAAAGTTGACCTATTTTGACCAAAATTGAATTTTTGGTCAAAAATTAACCTTTTGGGTCAACCGAATGGTGATTGGGTCAGAAATTGACCATTTTGGCCAAAGTTGACTTTTTGGTCAAAAGTTGACCTATTTGGTTAATGAGTTGGTAATTGGGTCAAGAATTGACCATTTTGAACAAAGATGACTTTTTGGACAAAAGTTGACCTATTGGGTTAATGGGTTGGTCATTGGGTCAAAAATTAACCATTTTGACCAAAGTTGACTTTTTGGCAAAAGTTGACCTATGGCGTCAATGGGTGGTCTATAGGTCAAAAATTGACTATTTTGACCAAAATTAATTTTTTGGTCAAAAGTTGACTGTTTGGTTAATGGGTTTATCATTGGGTCAAGGATTCGCCATTTTGACCAAAGTTGACTTTTTGGTCAGAGATAGACTTATTGGGTCAATAAGTGGTCATTAGGTCAAAATTTTTCTTTTTCGACTAAAATTGAATTGTTGGTCAAAAGTTAAGTCAATGAGTCAACGGAGTAGTCATTAGGGTTTAGGGTTTGACCATTTTGACCAAAGTTGACTTTTTGGTCAAAAGTTGACCTATTTGGCGAATGAGTTGGTAATTGGGTCAAGAATTGACCATTTTGACCAAAAATGACTTTTTAGTCAAAAGTTGACCTTTTGGGTCGATGGGTTGGTCATTGGGTAAAAAATTGACCAATTTGACAAAAGTTGACTTTTTGGTCAAAAGTTGACCTATTAGGTCAATGGGTTTGACCTTGGGTCAAGGATTTACCATTTTAACCAAAGTTTACTTTTTGTACAAAAATTGACATATTTGGTAAATGGGTTGGTCATTTTGTCAAGGATTGACCATTTTGACCAAAGTAGACTTTTCGGTCAGAGATTGGCTTACTGGGTCAATAATTGGACTTTAGGTCAAAAGTTGACTATTTTGACCAAAATTGACTTTTTGGTCAAAAGTTGACCTATTGGGTCAATGGGTGGTCATTATATCAAAAATTGACTATTTTGGCCAAAATTAACTTTTTAGTCAAAAGTTGACTTATTGGGTCAATGGGAATGTCATTGGGTCAAGGATTGACAATTTTGACCAAAGTTGACTTTTCAGTTAGAGATTGACTTATTGGGTCAATAATTTGTCACTAGGTCAAAAATTGACTATTTTGACCAAAATTAAATTTTTGGTCAAAAGTTAACCCATTGAGTCAACAGGGTGGTCATTGGGTCAGAAATTGACCATTTTGACGAAAGACGACTTTTTGGTCAAAATGACCTATTTTGACCAAAATTAAAATTAATTTTGGTCAAAAGTTAACCCATTGGGTAAACGACATGGTCATTGGGTCAGAAATTGACCATTTTGACCAAAGTTGACTTTTTGGTTAAAAGTAAACCTATTTGGTCAATGTGTTGACCTATTTGGTCAATAAAGCTGGTAATTGGGTCAAGAATTGACCATTTTCGCCGAAGATGACTTTTTGGTTAAAAGTTGATCAATTGGGTCAATGGGTTAGTCATTGGGTCAAAAATTGACCATTTTGACCAGAGTTAACTTCTTGGTCAAAAGTTGACCTATTAGGTCAAAGGGTAGTAAGTAGGTAAAAAATTGTCTTTTTTGACCAAAAATGACTTTTTGGTCAAAAGTTGACCTATTGGGTAAATGGATTTGTCATTGGGTTAAGGATTGACCATTTTGACCAAAGTTAACTTTTTGGTCAAAGAATAACTTATTGGGTCAATAATTGGTCATTAGGTCAAAAATTGACTATTTTGGTCAAAAGTTAATCCATTGGGTCAGAATTTGACCATTTTGACCAAAGTTGGCTTTTTAGTCAAAAGTTGACCTATTTGGTCAATGAGTTTATAATTGGGTCAAGAATTGACCATTTTGACCAAAGATGACATTTTAGTCAAAAGTTGACCTATTGGGTCAATGGGTAAAAAATTGTCCATTTTGACCATAGTTGACTTTTTGGTCAAAAGTTGACCTATTGGCTCTATGGGTGGTCATTAGGTCAAAAATTAACTATTTTTACCAAAATTGACTTTTTGGTCAAAAGTTGACCTATTGGGTCATTGGGTTTGTCTTTGGGTCAAGGATTGACCATTTTGACAAAAATTAACTTTTATGTCAGATATTGACTTATTGTGTCAATAATTAGTCATTAATTAAAAAATTGACTATTTTGACCAAAATTGACTATTTTGACCAAAATTGACTTTTTGGTCAAAAGTTAACCTATTAGGCAAATGGGTTCGTCCTTGGGTCAAGGTTTGATCGTTTTGTCCAAAATTGACTTTTTGACCAAAATTGACTATTTTGACCAAAAGTTGACTATTTTGACAAAAGTTGACTATTTTGACTAAAATTGACTATTTTGACCATTTTGACCAAAGTAGACCTTTTTGACCAAAGTTGAACATTTTGACCAAAATTGACTATTTTGACTGTTTTGACCAAAGTTGACCATTTTGACTAAAGTTGACCATTTTGACCAAAATTGACTTTTTTGACCAAAATTGACTTTTTGGTCAATAGTAAACCTATTAGGCAAATGGGATGGTCTTTGGGTCAAGGCTTTATCGTTTTGTCCAAAGATGACTTTTTAGTCAAAATTTGACCTATTGGGTCAATGGGTTGGTCATTGCGTAAAAAATTGAACATATTGACCAAAGTTGACTTTTTGGTCAAAAGTTGATCTATTACGTCAATTGGTGGTCATCAGGTCAAAAAATGACTATTTTGAACAAAAATGACTTTTTGGTCAAAAGTTAACCTATTGGGTCAATGGGTTTGTCATTGGGTCAAGGATTTACCATTTTGACCAAAATTCACTTTTTGGTCAGAGATTGAATTATTGGGTCAATAATTGGTCATTAACTCGAAAATTGACTACTTTGACCAAAATTGACTTTTTGGTCAAATGGTGACTTATTAGGCCAATGGGTTGGTCGTTAGGTCAATGATTGATCATTTTGACCAAAGTTGACATTTTGGTCAAAAGATAACCTATTGGGCCAATGGGTTGTTCATTGGGTCAAGGATAGACCATTTTGACCAAAGTTGACTTTTTGGTTAGAGATTGGCTTACTGGGTCAATAATTGGTCATTAGGTCAAAAATTGACTATTTTGACCAAAGTTGATTTTTTGGTCAAAAGTGCACCTATTGGGTAAATGGGTTGGTCATTAGATCAACAATTGACAATTTTGACCAAAGTTGACTTTTTGGTCAAATGTTGACCTATTGGGTCAATGGGTTAGTCATTAGATCGAGGATTGACCATTTCGACCAAAGTTGAGTTTTGGTGAGAGATTGACTTATTGGATCAATAATTTTTCATTAGGTCAAAAAGTTTAACCATTGGATTAATGGGGTGGTCTTTTGGTCAGATATTGACCATTTTGGCCAAAGTTTACTTTTTGGTCAAATGTTTACCTATTTGGTCAAACGTTGACCTATTTGGTCAATGAGTTGGTAATTGGGTCAAGAATTGACCATTTTTACCGAAGATTACTTTTGGGTTAAAAATTGATCTATTGGATCAACGGGTTGGTCATTTGGTCAAAAATTGACCATTTTGACCAAAGTTTACTTTTTGGTTAAAAGTTGACCTATTGGGTTAATGTGTGGTCATTAGGTCAAAAATTGACTTTTTAGACCAAAATTGACATTTTGGTCAAAAGTTGACCTATAAGGTTAATGAGTTTGTCATCGGGTCAAAGATTGACTAATTTGACCAAAGTTAACCTTTTGGTCAGAGATTGACTTATTGTGTCAATAATTGGTCATTAGGTCAAATATTTACTAATTTGAGCAAAATTGAATTTTTGGTCAAAAGTTAACCCATTGTGTGAACGGGGAGGTCATTGGCTCAGAAATTGACCATTTGGACCAAAGTTGACTTTTTGGTCAAAGGTTGACCTATTTGGTCAATGAGTTGGTAACTGGGTCAAGAGTTTGACCATTTTGACCAAAGATGAATTTTTGGTTAAAATTTAACCTATTGGGTCATTGGGTTAGTCATTGTGTAAAAAATTAACATTTTTGACCAATGTTGACTTTTTAGTCAAAAGTTAACTTATTGGGTCAATGGGTAGTCATTAGGTCAAAAATTGACTATTTTGAACAAAAATTGACTTATTAGGTCACTAATTGGTCATTAATTCAAACATTGACTATTTTCACCAAAATTGATTTTTTGAACAAAAGTTGACCTATTAGGCCAATGGGTTGGTCATTGGGTCAATGATTGATCATTTTTACCAAAGTTGACCGTTTGGTCAAAAGTTAACCTATTGGGTCAAGGATAGATTATTTTTACAAAAGTTAACTTTTTGGTCAGAGATTGGCTTACTGGATCAATAATTGGTCATTAGGTCAAAAATTGATTCTTTGGTCAAAAGTTGACTTATTGGGTCAACGGGTTGGTCATTGGGTCAACAATTAACCATCTTGTCCAAAGTTGACTTTTTGGTCGAAAGTTGACCTATTGGGTCGATGGGTTGGTCATTGGATCGAGGATTGACCATTTTGACCAAAGTTGACTTTTTTGTCAGAGATTGACTTATTAGTTCAATAATTAGTCAATAGGACAAAAATTGATTATTTTGACCGAAATTAAATTTTTGGTCAAAAGTTTATCCATTGGGTTAAAGGGGTGGTCATTGTGTCAGAAATTGACCATTTTGACCCAAGTTGACTTTTTGGTCAACTTTGGCCTATTTGGTCAATGAGTTGGAAATTAGGTCAAGAATTGACTATTTTGACCCAAGATGACTTTTTGGTCAAAAGTTGACCTATTGGGTTAATGGGTGGTCATTAGGTCAAAATTGACTATTTTGACAAAAATTGACTTTTTAGTCAAAAGTTGACATATTGGGTCAATGGGTTTGTCATTGGGTCAATGATTGACTATTTTGACCAAAGTTGACTTTTTCGTCAGAGATTGACATATTGGGTTAATAATTGATCATTAGGTCAAAAATTGACTAGTTTGACCAAAATTGAATTTTTGGTCAAAAGTTGACCTATTGGGTCAATCGGGTGGTCATTGGATCAGAAATTGACTATTTTGACCAAAGTTGAGTTTTTGGTCAAAAGTTGACCTATAGGGTCAATGGTTGTTCATTAGGTCAAAAATTGTCTATTTTGACCAAAATTGACTTTTTGGTCAAAAGTTGACTTATTAGGTCAATGAGTTTGTCATTGGGTCAATGATTGACTATTTTGACCAAAGTTGACTTTTTGATCAGAGATTGACTTATTGGGTCAATAATTGGTTATTAATTAAAAAATTGACTATTTTGACCAAAATTGACTTTTTGGTCAAAAGTTGACCTTTTAGGCCAATGGGTTGGTCCTTGGGTCAAGGATTGATCATTTTGACCAAAGTTGACTTTTTGGTCAAAAGTTGATCCATTGGGTCAATGGGTTGGTCATTGAGTCAAGGACAGACCATTTTGACCAAAGTTGACTTTTTGGTCAAAAGTTGATCCATTGGGTCAATGGGTTGGTCATTGAGTCAAGGACAGACCATTTTGACAAAAGTTGACTTTTTGGTCAGAGATTGGCTTACTGGGTCAATAATTTAGTTTTAGGTAAAAAATTGACTATTTTGACCAAAATTGACTTTTTGGTCGAAAGTTGACCTATTGGGTCAATGGGTGGTCATTCACTCAAAAATTGATTATTTTGACCAAAATTGACTTTTTAGTCGAAAGTTGATCTATTTGGTCAAAAGTTTTTGGTCAAAAGTTGACCTATTAGGTAAAAAATTGACTATTTTGACCAAAATTGACTATTGGTCAAAAGTTGACTTATTGGGTCAATGGGTTTGTCATTGGGTCAAGGATTGACCATTTGACCAAAGTTGAGTTTTTGGTCTGAGATTGACTTATTGGGTCAATAATTGGTTAATAATTCAAAAATTGATTATTTTGACTAAAATTGACTTTTTCGTCAAAAGTTGACCTACTAGGGTAATGGGTTGGTCATTGGGTCAAGAATTGATCATTTTGACCAAAGTTGACTTTTTGGTCAAAAGTTGACCTATTGTGTTAATGGGCTGGTGATTGGGTCAAGGATTGACCATTTTGACCAAAGTTGACTTTTTGTTCAGAGATTGACTTATTGGGTCAATAATTGGCCATTAGGTCAAAAATTGACTATTTTGACCAAAATTGAATTTTCGGCCAAAAGTTAACCCATTGGGTAAACAGGGTGGTCAATGGGTCAGAAATTGACCATTTTGACCAAAGTTGACTTTTTGTTCAGAGATTGACTTATTGGGTCAATAATTGGCCATTAGGTCAAAAATTGACTATTTTGACCAAAATTGAATTTTCGGCCAAAAGTTAACCCATTGGGTAAACAGGGTGGTCGATGGGTCAGAAATTGACCATTTGGACCAAAGTTGACTTTTTGGTCAAAAGTTGACATATTAGGTCAATGGGTTTGACCTTGGGTCAACGATTTACCATTTTAACCAAAGTTTACTTTTTGTACAAAAATTGACATATTTGGTAAATGGGTTGGACATTGGGTCAAGGATTGACCATTTTGACCAAAGTAGACTTTTCGGTCAGAGATTGGCTTACTGGGTCAATAATTGGTCTTTAGGTCAAAAGTTGACTATTTTGACCAAAATTGACTTTTTGGTCAAAAGTTGACCTATTGGGTCAATGGGTGGTCATTATATCAAAAATTGAATATTTTGGCCAAAATTGACTTTTTAGTCAAAAGTTGACCTATTGGGTCAATGGGAATGTCATTGGGTCAAGGATTGACAATTTTGACCAAAGTTGACTTTTCGGTTAGAGATTGACTTATTGGGTCAATAGTTTGTCACTAGGTCAAAAATTGTCTATTTTGACCAAAATTAAATTTTTGGTCAAAAGTTAACCCATTGGGTCAACGGGGTGGTCATTGGGTCAGAAATTGACCATTTTGACGAAAGACGACTTTTTGGTCAAAAGTTGACCTATTTTGACCAAAATTAAAATTATTTTTGGTCAAAAGTTAACCCATTGGGTAAACGACGTGGTCATTGGGTCAGAAATTGACCATTTTGACCAAAGTTGACTTTTTGGTTAAAAGTTGACCTATTTGGTCAATGTGTTGACCTATTTGGTCAATAAAGCTGGTAATTGGGTCAAGAATTGACCATTTTGGCCGAAGATGACTTTTTGGTTAAAAGTTGATCTATTGGGTCAATGGGTTGGTCATTGGGTCAAAAATTGACCATTTTGACCAGAGTTAACTTTTGGTCGAAAGTTGACTGATTAGGTCGAAGGGTAGTAAGTAGGTAAAAAATTGACTATTTGACCAAAATTGACTTTTTGGTCAAAAGTTGACCTATTGGGTCAATGGGTTTGTCATTGGGTTAAGGATTGACCATTTTGACCAAAGTTGACTTTTTGGTCAAAGATTAACTTATTGGGTCAATAATTGGTCATTAGGTCAAAAATTGATTATTTTGACAAAAATTGAATTTTTGGTCAAAAGTTAATCCATTGGGTCAGAATTTGACCATTTTGACCAAAGTTGACCTTTTAGTCAAAAGTTGACCTATTTGGTCAATGAATTTATAATTGGGTCAAGAATTGACCATTTTGACCAAAGATGACATTTTAGTCAACAGTTGACCTATTGGGTCAATGGGTAAAAAATTGACCATTTTGACCAAAGTTGACTTTTTGGTCAAAAGTTGACCTATTGGCTCTATGGGTGGACATTAGGTCAAAAATTAACTATTTTTACCAAAATTGACTTTTGGTCAAAAGTTGACCTATTGGGTCATTGGGTTTGTCTTTGGGTCAAGGATTGACCATTTTGACAAAAATTAACTTTTAGGTCAGATATTGACTTATTGTGTCAATAATTAGTCATTAATTAAAAAATTGACTATTTTGACCAAAATTGACTTTTTGGTCAAAAGTTAACCTATTAGGCAAATGGGTTCGTCCTTGGGTCAAGGTTTGATCGTTTTGTCGAAATTGACTTTTTGACGAAAATTGGTATTTTGACCAAAAGTTGACTATTTTGACAAAAGTTGATTATTTTGACCAAAATTGACTATTTTGACCATTTTGACCAAAGTTGACCTTTTTGACCAAAGTTGAACATTTTGACCAAAATTGACTATTTTGACTGTTTTGACCAAAGTTGACCATTTTGACTAAAGTTGACCATTTTGACCAAAATTGACTATTTTGACCAAAATTGACTTTTTGGTCAATAGTTAACCTATTAGGCAAATGGGATGGTCTTTGGAGTCAAGGCTTGATCGTTTTGTCAAAGATGACTTTTCGATCAAAATTTGACCTATTGGGTCAATGGGTTGGTCATTGGGTAAAAAATTGAACATATTGACCAAAGTTGACTTTTTGGTCAAAAGTTGATCTATTACGTCAATTGGTGGTCATCAGGTCAAAAAATGACTATTTTGAAAAAAATGACTTTTTGGTCAAAAGTTAACTTATTAGATCGATGGGTTTGTCGATGGATCAAGGATTTACCATTTTGACCAAAATTCACTTTTTGGTCGAGATTGAATTATTGGGTCGATAATTGGTCATTAACTCGAAAATTGACTACTTTCACCAAAATTGACTTTTTGGTCGAATGTTGAATCTATTAGGCCGATGAGTTGGTCGTTAGGTCGATGATTGATCATTTCGACCAAAGTTGACATTTTGGTCGAAAGTTAACTCTATCGGCCGATGGGTTGTTCATTTGGTCAAGGATAGCACCATTTTGACCAAAGTTGACTTTTTGGTCGGAGATTGGACTTACCGAGGTCGATAATTGGTCATTAGGTCGAAATTGACTATTTTGACCAAAGTTGATTTTTTGGTCAAAAGTGCACCTATTGGGTAAATGGGTTGGTCATTAGATCAACAATTGACAATTTTGACCAAAGTTGACTTTTTGGTCAAATGTTGACCTATTGGGTCAATGGGTTAGTCATTGGGTCAAGGATTGACCATTTTGACCAAAGTTGAGTTTTTGGTCAGAGATTGACTTATTGGATCAATAATTTTTCATTAGGTCAAAAAGTTTAACCATTGGATTAATGGGGTGGTCTTTTGGTCAGATATTGACCATTTTGACCAAAGTTTACTTTTTGGTCAAATGTTGACCTATTTGGTCAAACGTTGACCTATTTGGTCAATGAGTTGGTAATTGGGTCAAGAATTGACCATTTTTACCGAAGATTACTTTTGGGTTAAAAATTGATCTATTGGATCAACGGGTTGGTCATTTGGTCAAAAATTGACCATTTTGACCAAAGTTTACTTTTTGGTTAAAAGTTGACCTATTGGGTTAATGTGTGGTCATTAGGTCAAAAATTGACTTTTTAGACCAAAATTGACATTTTGGTCAAAAGTTGACCTATAAGGTCAATGAGTTTGTCATCGGGTCAAAGATTGACTATTTTGACCAAAGTTAACCTTTTGGTCAGAGATTGACTTATTGTGTCAATAATTGGTCATTAGGTCAAATATTTACTATTTTGAGGAAAATTGAATTTTTGGTCAAAAGTTAACCTATTGGGTGAACGGGGAGGTCATTGGCTCAGAAATTGACCATTTGGACCAAAGTTGACTTTTTTGGTCAAAGGTTGACCTATTTGGTCAATGAGTTGGTAACTGGGTCAAGAGTTTGACCATTTTGACCAAAGATGACTTTTTGGTTAAAATTTAACCTATTGGGTCAATGGGTTAGTCATTGTGTAAAAAATAAACATTTTTTACCAATGTTGACTTTTTAGTCAAAAGTTAACTTATTGGGTCAATGTGTAGTCATTAGGTCAAAAATTGACTATTTTGAACAAAAATTGACTTATTAGGTCACTAATTGGTCATTAATTCAAAAATTGACTATTTTCACCAAAATTGATTTTTTGATCAAAAGTTGACTTATTAGGCCAATGGGTTGGTCATTGGGTCAATGATTGATCATTTTGACCAAAGTTGACCGTTTGGTCAAAAGTTAATCTATTGGGTCAATGGGTTGGTCATTGGGTCAAGGATAGATTATTTTTACAAAAGTTGACTTTTTGGTCAGAGATTGGCTTACTGGATCAATAATTGGTCATTAGGTAAAAATTGATTCTTTGGTCAAAAGTTGACTTATTGGGTCAACGGGTTGGTCATTGGGTCAACAATTAACCATTTTGACCAAAGTTGACTTTTTGGTCAAAAGTTGACCTATCGGGTCAACGGGTTGGTCATTGGGTCAAGGATTGACCATTTTGACCAAAGTTGACTTTTTTGTCAGAGATTGACTTATTAGTTCAATAATTAGTCAATAGGACAAAAATTGATTATTTTGACCAAAATTAAATTTTTGGTCAAAAGTTTATCCATTGGGTTAAAGGGGTGGTCATTGTGTCAGAAATTGACCATTTTGACCCAAGTTGACTTTTTGGTCAACTTTGGCCTATTTAGTCAATGAGTTGGAAATTAGGTCAAGTATTGACTATTTTGACCCAAGATGACTTTTTGGTCAAAAGTTGACCTATTGGGTTAATGGGTGGTCATTAGGTCAAAATTGACTATTTTGACAAAAAATGACTTTTTAGTCAAAAGTTGACATATTGGGTCAATGGGTTTGTCATTGGGTCAATGATTGACTATTTTGACCAAAGTTGACTTTTTCGTCAGAGATTGACATATTGGGTTAATAATTGATCATTAGGTCAAAAATTTACTAGTTTGACCAAAATTGAATTTTTGGTCAAAAGTTGACCTATTGGGTCAATCAGGTGTCATTGGATCAGAAATTGACTATTTTGACCAAAGTTGAGTTTTCTGTCAAAAGTTGACCTATAGAGATTGATGGTTGTTCATTAGGTCAAAAATTGTTTATTTTGACCAAAATTGACTTTTTGGTCAAAAGTTGACCTATTAGGTCAATGAGTTTGTCATTGGGTCAATGATTGATTATTTTGACCAAAGTTGACTTTTTGGTCAGAGATTGACTTATTGGGTCAATAATTGGTTATTAATTAAAAAATTGACTATTTTGACCAAAATTGACTTTTTGGTCAAAAGTTGACCTTTTAGGCCAATGGGTTGGTCATTGGGTCAAGGATTGATCATTTTGACCAAAGTTGACTTTTTGGTCAAAAGTTGATCTATTGGGTCAATGGGTTGGTCATTGGGTCAAGGATTGACCATTTTGACAAAAGTTGACTTTTTGGTCAGAGATTGGCTTACTGGGTCAATAATTTAGTTATTAGGTAAAAAATTGACTATTTTGACCTAAATTGACTTTTTGGTCAAAAGTTGACCTATTGGGTCAATGGGTGGTCATTCACTCAAAAATTGATTATTTTGACCAAAATTGACTTTTTGGTCGAAAGTTGATCTATTTGGTCAAAAATGTTTGGTCAAAAGTTGACCTATTAGGTAAAAAATTGACTATTTTGACCAAAATTGACTATTGGTCAAAAGTTGACTTATTGGGTCAATGGGTTTGTCATTGGGTCAAGGATTGACCATTTGACCAAAGTTGATTTTTTGGTCTGAGATTGACTTATTGGGTCAATAATTGGTTAATAATTCAAAAATTGACTATTTTGACTAAAATTGACTTTTTTCGTCAAAAGTTGACCTATTAGGGTAATGGGTTGGTCATTGGGCCAAGAATTGATCATTTTGACCAAAGTTGACTTTTTGGTCAAAAGTTGACCTGTGTGTTAATGGGTTTAGTCATTGGGTCGAGGATTGACCATTTTGACCAAAGTTGACTTTTTGTTCGGAGATTGACTTATTGGGTCGATAATTGGCCATTAGGTCGAAAATTGACTATTTCGACTAAAATTGAATTTTTGGCAAAAGTTAACTCATTGGGTAAACAGGGTGGTCAATGGATCAGAAATTGACCATTTGGACCAAAGTTGACTTTTTTGGTCAAAAGTTGACATATTTGGTCAATGAGTTGGTGATTGGGACAAGAATTGACCATTTTGACCAAAGATGACATTTTAGTCGAAAGTCGACTGTTAGATTGATGGGTTGGTCGATCAGGTAAAAAATTGACCATTTTGACCAAAGTTGACTTTTTAGTCAAAAGTTGATCTATTAGGTTAATGGGTTTGTCATTGGGTCTAGGATTGACCATTTTGACAAAAATTAACTTTTTGGTCAGAGATTGACTTATTGGATCAATAATTGGTCATTAATTCAAAAATTGACTATTTTGACCAAAATTGACTTTTTGGTCAAAAGTTGACCTATTAGGCAAATGGGTTGGTCTTTGGGTCAAGGATTGATCGTTTTGTCCAAAGTTGACTTTTTGGTCAAAATTTGACCTATTATGTCGATGGGTTGGTCATTGGGTCGAGATTGACCATTTTGACCAAAGTTGACTTTGTGGTCGAAGATTGAACTTACTTGGGTCGATAATTGGTCATTAGATCAAAATTGACTATTTTGCGAAAATTGACTTTTTGGTCGAAAGTTGACATTTTGGGTCAATGGGTGGTCGTTAAGTCAAAAATTGACTATTTTCACCTAAATTTAGTTTTTGGTCAAAAGTTGACCTATTGGGTCAATGGGTTTGTCATTGGGTCAAGGATTGACCATTTTGAGCAAAGTTGACTTTTTGGTCAGTGACTGAATTTTTGGGTCAATAATTGGTCACTAGGCCAAAAATTGACTATTTTGACCAAAATTAAATTATTTGTCAAAAGTTAACCCATTGGGTCAATGGGGTGGTCGTTAGGTCAGAAATTGACCATTTTGACCAAAGATAACTTATTGGTCAAAAGTTGACCTATTTGACAAAAATTGAATTTTTGGTCAAATGTTAACCTATTGGGTCAATGAGATGGTCATTGGGTCAGAAATAGACCATTTTGACCAAATTTGACTTTTTGGTCAAAAGTTGACCTATTTGGTCAACAGTTGGTAATTTGGTCAAGAACTGACAATTTTGTACAAAGATGACTTTTTGGACAAAAGTTGACCATTGGGTTAATGGGTTGGTCATTGGGTAAAAAATTGACCATTTCGACAAAATTTGAATTTTTGGTCAAAAGTTGACCTATTAGGTCAATGGGTGGTCATTAGGTTAAAAATTGATTATTTTAACTAAAATTGACTTTTTGGTTAAAAGTTGACTTATTGGGTCAATGAGTTTGTCATTGGGTAAAGGATTGACCTTTTGATCAAAGTTGATTTTTTGGTCTGAGATTGACTTATTGGGTCAATAATTGGTCAATAATTCAAAAATTGACTATTTTGACTAAAATAGACTTTTTGGTCAAAAGTTGACCAATTAGGGCAATGGGTTAGTTATTGGGTTAAGGATTGATCTTTTTTACCAAAGTTGACTTTTTTGTCAAAAATTGTCCTATTGGGTTAATGGGTTGGTCATTGGGTCAAGGATTGACCATTTTGACCAAAGTTAACTTTTCGGTCAGAGATTGGCTTACTAGGTCAATAATTGGTCATTAAGTCAAAAATTGACTATTTTGACCAAAATTGACTTTTTGGTTAAAAGTTGACCTATTAGGTCAAGGATTGACCATTCTGACAAAAGTTAACTTTTTGGTCAGAAATTGACTTATTGGGTCAATAATTGGTCATTAGGTCATAAAATTGACTATTTTGACCAAAATTGAATTTTTTGTCAAAAGTAAACCCATTGGGTTAACGAGGGGGTCATTGTGTCAAAAATTGACCATTTTGACCAAAGATGACTTTTTGGTAAAAAGTTGAACTATTTTGATCCAAATTGAATTTTTGGTCAACAGTTAACCCACTGGGTGAACGGGGTGGTCATTGGGTCAGAAATTGTCCATTTTGTCAAAAAATTGACTTTTTGTTCAAAAGTTGACCTATTATGTAAATGAGTTGGTAATTGGGTCAAGAATTGACCATTTTTACTGAAGATGACTTTTTGGTCAAAAGTTGATCTATTGGGTCAATGGGTTGGTCTTTGGGTTCAAAAGTCAACCATTTTGACAAAAGTTGACTTTTTTGTTGTAAGTTGACCTATTGGGTCAATGGGTGCTCATTATGTCAAAAATTGAATATTTTGACTAAAATTGACTTTTTGCTAAAAAATTGACCAATTGGGTCAATGGGTTTGTCAGTGGGTCAACGATTGACCATTTTGACTAAAGTTGACTTTTTGGTCAGAGATTGACTTATTGGGTCAATAATTGGTCATTAGGTGAAAAAATGATTATTTTGACCAAAATTGAATTTTTGGTCACAAGTTAACCCATTGGGTGAATGGGGTGGTCATTGGGTCAGGAATTGACCATTTTGACAAAATTTGACTTTTTGTTTAAAAGTTGACCTATTTGGTCAATGAGTTGGTAATTGGGTCAGGAATTGACCATTTTGCCCAAAGATAACTTTTTAGTCAAAATTTGACCTATTGGGTCAATGGGTTGATCATTGGGTAAAAAGTTGACCATTTTGACAAAAGTTGACTTTTTGGTCAAAAGTTGACCTATTGGGTCAATGGGTGGTCATTAGGTCAAAAATTCACTATTTTGAACAAAATTGACTTTTTTTGTCAAAAGTTGACCTATTGGGTCAATGGGTTTGTCATGGGTTAAGGATTCACCAATTTGACCAAAATTCACATTTTGGTCAGAGATTGACTTATTGGGTCATTAATTAGTCATTAATTCAAAAATTGACTACTTTAACCAAAATTGACTTTTTGGTCAAATGTTGACCTATTAGGCCAATGGGTTGGTCATTGGGTCGATGATGGATCATTTCGACCAAAGTTGACCTTTTGGTCAAAAGTTGACATATTCGGCCAATAGGTCGGTCATTTGGTCAAGGATAGACCATTCTGACCAAAGTTGACTTTTTGGTCTGAGATTGACTTACTGGGTCAATAATTGGTCATTAGGTCAAAAATTGACTATTTTGACCAAAGTTTATTTTTTGGTCAAAAGTGCACCTATTGAGTAAATGGGTTGGTCATTGGATCAACAATTAACCATTTTGACCAAAGTTGACTTTTTTATCAAAAGTTGTCATTGGGTCAAAGATTGACCATTTTGACCAAAGTTAACTTTTTGGTCAGAGATTGACTTATTGGATCAATAATTCGTCATTAGGTCAAAAATTGATTATTTTGACCAAAATTAAATTTTTGGTCAAAACTTTATCCTTTGGGTTAACGCTGTTGTCATTTTGTCAGAAATTGACCAATTTGACCAAAGTTGACTGTTTGGTCAAAAGATGACCTATTTGGTCAATGTGTTGGTAATTGGGGTAAGTATTGACCATTTGACCGAAGATGACTTTTTGGTTAAAATTTGATTTATTGGATCAACGGGTTGGTCATTGGGTCAATAATTGACCATTTTGAGCAAAGTTTACTTTTTGGTCAAAAGTTGACCTTTTGGGTTAATGGGTGGTCATTAGGTCAAAAATTGACTATTTTGACCAAAATTGACTTTTTGGTCAAAAGTTAACCTATAGGGTCGATAGGTTTGTCATATGAGTCGAGATTGATAATTTTGACCAAAGTTGAACTTTTGGTCAGAGATTGACTTATTGTGTCAATAATTGGTCATTAGGTCAAAAATTCACTATTTTGACCAAAATTGAACTTTTGGTCAAAAGTTAACCCATTGGGTTAACGGGGAGGTCATTGGCTCAGAGATTGACCATTTTGACCAAACTTGACTTTTTGGTCAAAGGTTGACATATTTGGTCAATGAGTTGGTAATTGGGTCATGAATTTGACCATTTTGACCAAAATGACTTTTTAGTTAAAATTTGACCTATTGGATCAATGGGTTGGTCATTGGGTAAAAAATTGACCATTTTGACCAAAGTTGACTTTTTGGTCAAAAGTTGACTTTTTGGGTCAATGGATAGTCAGAAGGTCAAAAATTGACTATTTTGAACAAAATTGACTTTTTCGTCAAAGTTGACCTATTGTGTCAATGGGTTTGTCATTGGGTCAAGCATTGACCATTTTGACCAAAATTCACTTTTTGGTCAGAGATTGACTTATTGGGTCAAAAATTGGTCATTAATTCAAAAATTGACTATTTTTACCAAAATTGACTTTTTCGTCAAAAGTTGACCTATCAGGCCAATGGGTTAGTCATTGGGTCAATGATTAATCATTTTGGCCAAAGTTGACCGTTTGGTCAAAAGTTAACCTATTGGGTCAATGGGTAGGTCATTGGGTCAAAGATAGACCTTTTTGGCGAAAGTTGACTTTTTGGTCAAAGATTGACTTATTGGATCAATAATTGGTCATTAGGTCGAAAATTAACTATTTCGACCAAAATAGATTTTTTATTCAAGAGTTGACTAATTGGGTCAACTGGTTGGTCATTAGGTCAAGGATTGACCATTTTGAACAAAGTTGACTTTTTGGTCGAAAGTTGACTGTTAGATTCGATGGGTTGGTCATTGGGTCGAGGATTGACCATTTTGACCAAAGTTGACTTTTTGGTCGGAGATTGACTTATTGGGTCGATAATTGGTTATAAGGTCGAAAATTGATTATTTTGACGATAGATGACTTTTTGTTCAAAAGTTTATGCATTGGGTTAAAGGGGCAGTCATTGGGCCAGAAATTGACCATTTTGACCAAAGTTAACTTTTTGGTCAAAAGTTGGCCTATTTGGTCAATGAGTTGGTAATTGGGTCACGAATTGACTATTTTGACCGAAGATGACCTTTCGGACAAAATTTCATCTATTTGGTCAACGGGTTGGTCAGTGGGTCAAAAATTAATCATTTTGACCAAAGTTGACTTATTGGGTTAGTGGGTGGTCATTAGGTCAAAAATTGACTATTTTGACAAAAATTGACTATTTTGATAAAAATTGACTTTTTGGTCAAAAGTTGACCTATTGGGTCAATGGGTTTGTCATTGGGTCAAGGATTGACTATTATGACCAAAGTTGACTTTTTGTTCAGAGATTGAGTTATTGGGTCAATAATTGGTCATTAGGTCAAAAATTGACTATTTTGACCAAAGTTGAATTTTTGGCTAAAAATTAACCCATAGGGTCAACAGGGGGGTTAATGGGTCATAAATTCTCCATTTGGACCAAAGTTGACTTTTTGGTCAAAAGTTGACCTACTTGGTCAAGGAGTTGGTAGTTGGGTCAAGAATTGACCATTTTGACCAAAGATGACGTTTTAGTCAAAAGTTGACCTATTAGGTTAATGGTTGGTCATTGGGTAAAAAGTTGACCATTTGACCAAAGTTGACTTTTTAGTCGAAGTTGACTATTAGATGCATGGGTGGTCATCAGGTCAAAAATTAACTATTTTGACCAAAATTGACTTTTTGGTTAAAAGTTGACCTATTGGGTCAATGGGTTTGTCATTGGGTCGAGGATTAACCATTTTGACAAAAATTAACTTTTTGGTTAGAGATTGACTTATTGGGTCAATAATTGGTCATTAAATCAAAAATTAACTATTTTGACCAAAATTGATTTTTTGTCAAATGTTAACCCATTGGGTCAATGGGTGGTCGTTGGGTCAGAAATTGGCCATTCTGACCAAAGATGACTTATTGGTCAAAAGTTGACCTATTTGTCCAAAATTGAATTTTTGGTCAAATGTTAACCTATTGGGTTAACGGGATGGTCACTGGGTCAGAAAAAGACCATTTTGACCAAAGTTCACTTTTTGGTCAAAAGCTGACCTATTTGGTCAACTAATTGGTAATTTGGTCAAGAAATTACAATTTTGAACAAAGATGACTTTTTGGACAAAAGTTGACCAATTGGGTTAATGGGTTGGTCATTGGTAAAAAATTGAGCATTTTGACCAAAGTTGACTTTTTGGTCAAAAGTTGATAAATTGAGTCAATGGGTGTTCATTAGGTCAAAAATTGAATATTTTAATCAAATTGATTTTTTGGTCAAAAGTTGACCTTGAGTCAATGGGTTTGTCATTGGGTCAAGGATCACCATTTTGACCAAAGTTGACCTTTTAATCAAAGATTGACTTATTGGGTCAATAATTGGTCATTAGGTCAAAAATTAACTTTTTTGACTAAAATTCAATATTGGATCGAAAGTTAACCTAATGGGTCGACGGAGATGGTCATTGGGTCGAGAATTGTCGATTTTGACCAAAGTTGACTTTTTGGACAAAAGTTGACCTATTTGGCGATGAGTTGGTAATTGGATCGAGAATCGACTATTTTGACAAAGTTGACTTTTTAGTCGAAAGTTGACCTATTAGGTCGATGGGTTGGTCGTTAGGTCGAAAAATTGAACATTTTGACTAAAGTTGACTTTTTGGTCAAAAGTTGACCTATTGGGTCAAAGGGTGCTCATTAGGTCAAAAATTGACTATTTTGACCAAAATTGACTTTTTGGTCAAAAGTTGACTTATTTGGCCAATGGGTTGGTAATTGGGTCAAGAACTGTTTATTTTGACCAAAGATAAGTTTTTAGTCAAAAGTTAACCTATTGGTTCAACGGGGTTATCATTGGGTCAGAAATTGACCATTTGGACCAAAGTTGAGTGTTTGGTTAAAGGATGACCTATTTGGCCAATGAGTTGGTAATTGGGTCAAGAATTTATCATTTTGACCAAAGATGACTTTTTAGTCAAAAGTTATTCTATTGGTCAATGGGTTGGTCATTGGGTCAAAAATTGACCATTTCGACCAAAGTTGAATTTTTGGTCAAAAGTTGACCTATTAGGTAAATGGGTGGTCATTAGGTTAAAAATTGATTATTTTGACCAAAATTGACTTTTTGGTTAAAAGTTGACTTATTGGGTCAATGAGTTTGTCATTAGGTAAAGGATTGACCATTTGAACAAAGTTGATTTTTTGGTCTGAGATTGACTTAATTGGGTCAATAATTCAAAAATTGACTATTTTGACTAAAATTGACTTTTTGGTCAAAAGTTGACCTATTAGGGTAATGGGTTGGTTATTGGGTCAAGGATTGATCTTTTTGACCAAAGTTGACTTTTTGGTCAAAAGTTGACCTATTGGGTTAATGGGTTAGTCATTGGGTCAAGGATTGACCATTTTGACCAAAGTTGACTTTTTGGTCAGAGATTGGCTTACTGGGTCAATAATTGGTCATTAAGTCAAAATTAGCTATTTTGACCAAAATTGACTTTTTGGTTAAAAGTTGACCTGTTAGGTCGATGGGTTTGTTATTGGGCCGAAGATTGACCATTCTGACAAAAGTTGACTTTTTGGTCAGAGATTCACTTATTGGGTCAATAATTGGTCATTAGGTCAAAAATTGACAATTTTGACCAAAATTGAATTTTTTTGTCAAAAGTAAACCAACTGGGTTAACGAGGGGGTCATTAGGTCAAAATTGACAATTTTGACCAAAGATGACTTTTTGGTCAAAAGTTGACCTATTTTGATCAAAATTGATTTTTTTGTCAACAGTTAACCCATTGGGTGAATGGGGTGGTCATTGGGTCAGAAATTGTCTGTTTTGTCAAAAGTTGACTTTTTGGTCAAAAGTTGACCTATTTGGTAAATGAGTTGGTAATTGGGTCAAGAATTGAACATTTTTACTGAAGATGACTTTTTGGTCAAAATTTGATCTATTGGGTCAATGGGTTGGTCTTTGGGTTCAAAAGTTGATCATTTTGACAAAAGTTGACTTTTTGGTCATAAGTTGACCTATTGGGACAATGGGTGGTCATTATGTCAAAAATTGACTATTTTGACTAAAATTGATTTTTTGCTAAAAAGTTGACCAATTGGGTCAATGGGTTTGTCAGTGGGTCAACGATTGACTATTTTGACCAAAGTTGACGTTTTGGTCAGAGATTGACTTATTGGGTCAATAATTGGTCATTAGGCGAAAAATTGATTATTTTGACCAAAATTGAATTTTTGGTCAAAAGTTAACCCATTGGGTAAACGGGGTGGTCATTGGGTCAGAAATTGACCATTTTGACCAAATTTGACTTTTTGTTCAAAAGTTATCCTATTTGGTCAAAGAGTTGGTAATTAGGTCAAGAATTGATCATTTTGCCCAAAGATAACGTTTTTGTCAAAATTTGACCTATTAGGTCATTGGGTTGATCATTGGGTAAAAAATTGACCATGTTGACGAAAGTTGACTTTTTCGTCAAAAGTTGACCTATTGGGTCAATGGATGGTCATTAGGTCAAAAATTGACTACTTTGAACAAAATTGACTTTTTGGTCAAAAGTTGACCTATTGGGTCAATGGGTTTGTCATGGGTTAAGGATTGACCATTTTGACCAAAGTTCACCTTTTGGTCAGAGTTTGACTTATTGGGTCATTATTTAGTCATTAATTCAAAAATTGACTACTTTGACCAAAATTGACTTTTTTTGTGAAATGTTGACCTATTAGGCCAATGGGTTGGTCGTTGGGTCAATGATTGATCATTTCGACCAAAGTTGACCTATTGGGCCAATGGGTCGGTCATTGGGTAAAGGGTAGACCATTTTGACCAAAGTTGACTTTTTGGTAAGAGATTGGCTTACTAGGTCAATAATTGGTCATTAGGTCAAAAATTGACTATTTTGACGAAAGTTTATTTTTTGGTCAAAAGTGCACCTATTGAGTCAATGGGTTGGTCATTGGATCAACAATTAACCATTTTGACCAGAGTTGACTTTTTGATCAAAAGTTGTCATTGGGTCAAGGATTGACCATTTTAAGCAAAGTTGACTTTTTAGTCAGAGATTGACTTATTGGGTCAATAATTCGTTGTTAGGTCAAAAACTGATTATTTTGACCAAAATTAATTTTTTGGTCAAAAGTTTATCAATTGGGTTAACGGAGTGGTCATTTGGTCAGAAATTGACGATATTGACCAAAGTTGACTGTTTGGTCAAAAGTTGACATATTTGGTCAATGAGTTGGTAATTGGGGCAAGAATTGACCATTTGACCAAAGATGACTTTTTCGTTAAAATTTAATTTATTGGATCAACGGGTTGGTCATTGGGTCAAAAATTGACCATTTTGAGCAAAGTTTACTTTTTGGTCAAAAGTTGACCTATTGGGTTAATGGGTGGTCATTTGGTCAAAAATTGACTATTTTGACCAAAATTGACTTTTTGGTCAAAAGTTAACCTATAGGGTCAATAGGTTTGTCATAAGGTCAAGGATTGATAATTTTGACCAAAGTTGACCTTTTGGTCAGAGATTGACTTATTGTGTCAATAATTGGTCATTAGGTCAAAAATTCGCTATTTTGACCAAAATTGAATTTTTGTTCAAAAGTTAACCCATTGGGTTAACGGGGAGGTCATTGGCTCAGAAATTGACCATTTTGACCAAAGTTGACTTTTTGGTCAAAGGTTGACCTATTTGGTTAATGAGTTGGTAATTTGTTCAAGAATTTGACCATTTTGACCAAAATGACTTTTTGGTTAAAATTTGACCTACTTGGTCAATGGGTTGGTCATTGGGTAAAAAATTGACCATTTTGACCAAAGTTGACTTTTTGGTCAAAAGTTGACTTACTGGGTCAATGGATAGTCATTTGGTCAATAATTGACTATTTTGAACAAAATTGACTTTTTGGTCAAAGTTGACCTATTGGGTCAAGGATTGACCATTTTGACCAAAATTCACTTTTTGGTCAGAGATTGACTTATTAGGTCAAAAATTAGTCATTAATTCAAAAATTGACTATTTTTACAAAAATTGACTTTTTGGTCAAAAGTTGACCTATCAGACCAATGGGTTGGTCATTGGGTCAATGATTAATCATTTTGGCCAAAGTTGACCGTTTGGTCAAAAGTTAACCTATTGGGTCAATGGGTTGGTTATTGGTGAAGGATAGGCCATTTTGGCGAAAGTTGTCTTTTTGGTCTGAGATTGGCTTACTGGATCAATAATTGGTCATTAGGTCAAAAATTAACTATTTTGACAAAAATTGATTTTTTGGTCAAAAGTTGACTTATTGGGTCAACTAGTTGGTCATTGGGTCAACAATTGACCATTTTGACCAAAGTTGACTTTTTGGTCAATAGTTGACTTATTGGGTCAATGTGTTGGTCCTTGGGTCAAGGATTGACCATTTCGATCAAAGTTGACTTTTTGGTCAGAGATTGACTTATTGGGTCAATATATGGTCATTAGGTCAAAAATTGATTATTTTGACGAAAGATGAATTTTGGTCAAAAGTTTATGCATTGGGTTAAAGGGGCAGTCATTTGACCAAAATTGACTATTTTGACCGTTTTGACCAAAGTTGACCATTTTGACCAAAATTGACTATTTTTGACTAAAATTGACTTTTTGTTCAAATGTTAACCTATTAGGCAAATGGGTTGGTCTTTGGGTCAAGGCTTGATCGTTTTGTCCAAAGATGACTTTTCTGTCAAAATTTGACCAATTGGGTCAATGGGTTGGTCATTGGGTAAAAAATTGAACATTTTGACCAATGTTGACTTTTTGGTCAAAAGTTGACCTATTAGGTCAATGGGTGGTCTTTAGGTCAAAAAAAGACTATTTCGAACAAATTTGACTTTTTGGTCAAAAGTTGACGTATTGGGTAGTGATTGGATCAAGGATTGACCATTTTGACCAAAACTCACTTTTTGGTCAGAGATTGACTTATTGGTTCAATAATTGGTCATTAATTTGAAAATTGACTACTTTGACTAAAATTGACTTTTTGGTCAAATGTTGACCTATTAGGCCAATGGGTTGGTCATTGGGTCAATGATTGATCATTTTGACCAGAGTTGACCTTTTGGTCAAAAGTTGACCTATTGGGCCAATGGGTTGGTCATTGGGTCAAGGATAGACCATTTTGACCAAAGTTGACTTTTTGGTCAGAGATTGGCTTACTGGGTGAGTAATTGGTCATTAGGTCAAAAATTGACTATTTTGACCTAAGTTGATTTTTTGGTCAAAAGTGCACCTATTTGGTCAATGCGTTTGTCTTTGGATCAACAATTACCATTTTGACTAAAGTTGAGTTTTTGGTCAAAAGTTGACCTATTGGGTCAATGAGTTTGTCATTGGGTCAAGGATTGACCATTTTGACCAAGGTTGACTTTTTGGTCAGAGGTTGACTTATTGGGTCAATAATTGGTCATTAGGTCAAAAATTGATTATTTTGACCAAAATTAAATTTTTGGTCAAACGTTTATCCAATGGGTTAATGGGGTGGTCTTTTGGTGAGAAATTGACCATTTTGACCAAAGTTTACTTTTTGGTCAAACGTTGACCTATTTTATCAATGAGTTGGTAATTGGGTCAAGATTTGACCATTCTTACCGAAGATGACTTTTGGGTTAAAAATTGATCTATTGGATCAACGGTTTAAAAATTAATCTATTGGAACAATAGACCATTTTGACAAAAGTTGACTTTTTGGTTAGAGATTGGCTTACTGGATCAATAATTGGTCATTTGGTCAAAAATTGATTCTTTGGTTAAAAGTTGACTTATTGGGTCAACGGGTTGGTCATTGGGTCAACAATTGACCATTTTGACCGAAGTTTACTTTTTGGTTAAAAGTTGACATATTGGGTTAATGTGTGGTCGTTAGGTCAAAAATTGACTATTTTGACCAAAATTGACATTTTGGTCAAAAGTTGACCTATAGGGTCAATGAGTTTGTCATCGGGTCAAGGATTGACTATTTTGACCAAAGTTGACCTTTTGGTCAGAGATTGACTTATTGTGTCAATAATTTGTCACTAGGTCAAAAATTCACTATTTTAAGCAAAATTGAATTTTTGGTTAGAAGTTAACCCATTGGGTGAACGGGGAGGTCATTGGAGCAGAAATTGACCATTTTGACCAAAGTTGACTTTTTGGTCATTAACCTATTTGGTTAATGAGTTGGTAATTGGGTCAAGAATTTGACCATTTTGACCAAAGATGACTTTTTGGTTAAAATTTAACCTTTTGGGTCAATGGGTTAGTCATTGGGTAACAAATTGACCTTTTTGACCAATGTTGACTTTTTGGTCAAAAGTTGACTTATTGAATCAATGGGTAGTCATTAGGTCAAAAATTGACTATTTTGAACAAATTGAATTTTTGGTCAAAAGTTGACCTATTGGGTCAATGGGTTTGTCTTTGGGTCAAGGATTGGCCAATTTGACAAAAATTCACTTTTTGGTCAGAGATTGACTTATTGGGTTAATAAATGGTCGTTAATTCCAAAATTGACTATTTTCACCAAAATTGACTTTTTGACCAAAATTTGACCTATTAGGCCAATGGGTTGGTCATTGGATCGATGATTGATCATTTTGACCAAAATTGACCGTTTGGTCAAAAGTTAACCTATTAGGTCAATGGGTTAGTCATTGGGTCAAGGATAGACCATTTTGACAAAAGTTGACTTTTTGGTCAAAGATTGGCTTACTGGATCAATTATTGGTGATTAGGTCAAAAATTGATTCTTTGGTCAAAAGTTGACTTATTAGGTCAACGGGTTTGTCTTTGGGTCAACAATTGACCATTTTGTCCGAAGTTTACTTTTTGGTTAAAAGTTGACCTATTGGGTCAATGGTTGGTCATTGGGTCAAGGATTGACCATTTCGACCAAAGTTCACTTTTTGGTCAGAGATTGACTTATTAGGTCAATAATTGGTCATTAGGACAACAATTGATTATTTTGACCAAAATTAAAATTTTGGTCAAAAGTTTATCCATTGGGTTAAAGGGGTGGTTATTGTGTCAGAAATTGACCATTTTGACCTAAGTTGACTTTTAGTTCAAAAGTTGGCCTTTTCTGTCAAAGAGTTGGTAATTGGGTTAAGAATTGACTATTTTAACCGAAGATGAGTTTTTGGTCAAAAGTTGACCTATTGGGTTCATGGGTGGTCATTAGGTCAAAAATTAACTTTTTTGACAAAAATTGACTTTTTGGTCAAAGTTGACCTATTGGGCCAATGGGTTTGTCATTGGGTCAACGATTGACTATTTTGAACGAAGTTGACTTTCTGGTCAGAGATTGGCTTATTGGGTCAATAATTGGTCATTAAGTCAAAAATTAACTAGTTTGACCAAAATTGAATTTTTTGTCAAAAGTTAACGTATTGGGTCAATCGGGTGGTCATTGGGTCAGAAATTAACTATTTTGACCAAAGTTGAGTTTTCTGTCAAAAGTTGACCTATAGGGTCAATGGTTGTTCATTAGGTCAAAAATTGTCTATTTTGACCAAAATTTACTTTTTGGTCAAAAGTTGACTTATTGGATTAATGAGTTTGTCATTGGGTTAAGGATTAACTATTTTGACCAAAGTTGACTTTTTGGTCAGAGATTGACTTATTGAGTCAATAATTGGTTATTAATTTAAAAATTTACTATTTTGACAAAAATTGACTTTTTGATCAAAAGTTGACCTATTAGACCAATGAGTTGGTCATTGGGTCAAGGATTGATCATTTTGACCAAAGTTGACTTTTTGGTCAAAAGTTGACCCATTGGGTCAATTGGTTGGTCATTGGGTCGAGGATCGACCATTTTGACTAAAGTTGACTTTTGGTCAGATATTGGCTTTCTGGGTCAATCATTTAGTTATTAGGTCAAAAATTGACTATTTTGACCATAATTGACTTCTTGGTCAAAAGTTGACCTATTGGGTTAATGGGTGGTCGTTAAGTCAAAAATTGATTATTTTGACCAAAATTGACTTTTTGCTCGAAAGTTGATCTATTTGGTCAACGGTTTGGTCATTGGGTAAAAAATTGACCATTTTGACCAAAGTAAAATTTTTGGTCAAAAGTTGACCTATTAAGTAAAAAATTGACTATTTTGACCAAAATTGAGTTTTGGTTAAAAGTTGACTTATTGGGTCAATGGGTTTGTCATTGGGTCAAGGATTGACCAATTGACCAAAGTTGATTTTTTGGTCTGAGATTGGCTTATTGGATCAATAATTGGTCAATAATTCAAAAATTGACTATTTTGACTAAAATTGATTTTTTGGTCATAAGTTGACCTATTAGGGTAATGGGTTGATCATTAGGTCAAGAATTGATTATTTTGACCAAAGTTGACTTTTTGGTGAAAGGTTGACCTATTGGGTTAATGGGTTGGTCATTGGGTCAAGGATTGACCATTTTGACCAAAGTTGACTTTTTGGTCAGAGATTGGCTTACTAGGTTAATAATTGTAATTAAGTAAAAAATTTACTATTTTGACCAAAATTGACTTTTTGGTTAAAAGTTGACTTATTGGGTAAATGAGTTTGTTATTGGGTCAAGGATTGACCATTTTAACCAAAGTTGACTTTTTTGTCAGAGATTGACTTTTTGTGTCAAAAATTGACTTTTTGACCAAAATTGTATTTTTGGTCAAAACTTAACCTATTGGGTCAACGGGGTGGTCATTGGGTCAGAAATTGACCATTTTGACCAAAGTTGACTTTTTCGTCAAAAGTTGACCTATTTGGTCAATGAGTTGGTAATTCGGACAAGAATTGACCATTTTGACAAAAAATGACATTTTAGTCAAAAGTTGACATATTGGGTCAATGGGTTGGACAGTGGGTAAAAAATTGACCTTTTGACCAAAGTTGACTTTTGGTCAAAAGTTGACCTATTGGGTCTATGGGTGGTCATTCGGTCAAAATTAACTATTTTGACCAAAATTGAATTTTTGGTCAAAAGTTTATCTATTGGGTCAATGGGTTTGTCATTTGGTCAAGGATTGACCATTTTGACAAAAATTAACTTTTTGGTCATAGATTGACTTATTGGGTTAATAATTGGTCATTAATTCAAAAATTGACTATTTTGACCAAAATTGACTTTTTGGTCAAAAGTTGACCTATTAGGCAAATGGGTTGGTCTTTGTGTCAAGGATTGATCGTTTTGTCCAAAGTTGACTTTTTGGTCAAAAATTGACTATTGGATCTAATGGGTGGTCATTCGGTCAAAGTTGCTTATTTTGACCAAAATTGAATTTTTGGTCGAAAGTTTATCTATTGGATCGATGGGTTTGTCATTTGGTCAAGGATTGACCATTTTGACTAAAGTCAACTTTTTGGTCGTAGATTGACTTATTGGGTTAATAATTGGTCATAAATTCGAAGATTGATTATTTTGACCGAAATTGACTTTTTGGTCGAAAGTTGACATATTAAGGCGAATGGGTTGGTCTTTGTGTCGAGGATTGATCGTTTTGTCGAAGTTGACTTTTTGGTCGAAAATTGACTGTTAGATCGATGGGGTTGGTCATTGGGTCGAGATTGACCATTTTTACCAAAGTTGACTTTGTGGTCAAAGATTGACTTCATTGGGTCAATAATTGGTCATTAGATCAAAAATTGACTATTTTGACAAAAATTGTCTTTTTTGTCGAAAGTTGACTTATTGGAGTCGATGGGTAGTCGTTAACTCAAAATTAGTTATTTTGACCAAAATTTACTTTTTAGTCGAAAGTTGACTGTTAGATTGATGAGTTTGTCATTGGGTCGAGGATTGACCATTTTGAGTAAAGTTGACTTTTTGGTCGGAGATTAACTTTTTAGATTGATAATTGGTCATTAGGTCAAAAATTGACTATTTTGACCCAAATTGAATTTTTTGTTAAAAGTTAACCCATTGGGTCAATGGGGTGGTCGTTGGGTCAGAATCTGACCATTTTGACCAAAGAAGACTTATTGGTCAATTGTTGACCTATTTTGACCAAAATTGAATTTTTGGTCAAATGTTAACCTCTTGGGTCAATGGGGTGGTCATTGAGTCAGAAAAAGACCATTTTGACCAAAGTTGACTTTTTGGTCAAAAGTTGACCTATTTGGTCAACGAGTTGGTAATTTGTTCAAGAAATAACAATTTTGAACAAAGATGACTTTTTGGACAAAAGTTGACCTATTGGGTTAATGGGTTTGTCATTGGGTCAAAAATTGAGCATTTGACCAAAGTTGACTTTTGGTCAAAAGTTGACTGATTGAGTCAATGGGTGTTCATAGGTTAAAAATTGAATATTTTGATCAAATTGATTTTTTGGTCAAAAGTTGACCTATTGGGTCAATGGAGTTGTCATTGGGTCAAGGATTCACCATTTTGACCAAAGTTGACTTTTTATTTAGAGATTGACTTATTGGGTCAATAATTGGTCATTAGGTCAAAAATTAACTTTTTGACTAAAATTGAATATTGGGTCAAAAGTTAACCTAATGGGTCAACGGGGTGGTCATTGGGTCAGAAATTGACCATTTTGACCAAAGTTGACATTTTGGTCAAAAGTTGACTTATTTGGTCGATGAGTTGGTAATTGAGGTCAAGAATCGACCATTTTGACCAAAGATGACTTTTTAGTCAAAAGTTGACCTATTGGGTCAATGGGTTGGTCATTGGGTCAAAAATTGACCATTTTGACTAAAGTTGACTTTTTGGTCAAAAGTTGACCTATTGGGTCAATGGGTGCTCATTAGGTCAAAAATTGACTATTTTGACCAAAATTAACTTTTTGGTCAAAAGTTGACCTATTTGGCCAATGAGTTGGTAATTTGGTCAAGAACTATCCATTTTGAACAAATACGACTTTTTAGTCAAAAGTTAGCCTATTAGTTCAACGGGGTTGTCATTGGGTCAGAAATTGACCATTTGGAGCAAAGTTGAGTTTTTGGTTAAAGGTTGACCTATTTTGCTAATGAGTTGGTAATGGGGTCAAGAATTGATCATTTTGACCAAAGATGACTTTTTAGTCAAAAGTTGGTCTATTGGGTCAATGGGTTGGTCATTGGGTAAAAAATTGACCATTTCGACCAAAGTTGAATTTTTGGTCGAAAGTTGACCTATTAGGTCAATGGGTGGTCATTAGGTTAAAAATTGATTATTTTGACCAAAATTGACTTTTTGGTTAAAAGTTAACTTATTGGGTCAATGAGTTCGTCATTGGGTAAAGGATTGACCATTAAACGAAAGTTGATTTTTTGGTCTGAGATTGACTTATTGGGTCAATAATTGGTCAATAATTCAAAAATTGACTATTTTGACTAAAATTGACTTTTGGTCAAAAGTTCACCTATTAGGGCAATGGGTTGGTCATTGGGTCAAGGATTGATCTTTTTGACGAAGTTGACTTTTTGGTCGAAAGTTGACTTATTGGGTTAATGGGTTGGTCATTGGGTCGACGATTGACCATTTTGACCAAAGTTGACTTTTTGGTCGGAGATTGGCTTACTAGAGTCGATAATTGGTCATTAAGTCGAAAATTGACTATTTTGACCAAAATTGACTTTTTGGTTGAAAGTTGACTGTTGGATTCGATGGGTTTGTTATTAGGTTAAGGATTAATCATTCGACGAAAGTTAACTTTTTGGTCGAAGATTGACTTATTGGGTCGATAATTGGTCATTAGGTCAAAAATTGACTATGTTGACGAAAATTGAATTTTTGTTCAACAGTTAACCCATCGGGTTAACGAGGGGGTCATTGGGTCAGAAATTGACCATTTTGACCAAAGATGACTTTTTGGTCAAAAGTTGACCTATTTGGTAAATGAATTGGTAATAAGGTCAAGAATTGACCATTTTTACTGAAGATGACTTTTTGGTCAAAGGTTGATCTACTGGGTCAATGGGTTGGTCTTTGGGTTCAAAAGTTGACCATTTTGACAAAAGTTGACTTTCTGGTCATAAGTTCACCAATTGGGTCAATGGGTGGTCATTATGTCAAAAATTGTCAATTTTGACTAAAATTGACTTTTTGCTAAAAAGTTGACTGTTGAGTCGATGGGTTTGTCAATGGGTCGGTGATTGACCATTTTGACCAAAGTTGACTTTTTAGTCAGAGATTGACTTATTGGGTCAATAATTGGTCATTAGGTGAAAAATTTATTATTTTGACCAAAATTGAATTTTTGGTCGAAAGTTTACCCATTGGGTCAACAGGGTGGTCATTGGGTCAGAAGTTGACCATTTTGACCAAATTTGACTTTTTGTTCAAAAGTTGACTTATTTGGTCAATGAGTTGGTAATTGGGTCAAGAATTGACCATTTTGCCCAAAGATAACTTTTTAGTCAAAGTTTGACCTATTGGGTCAATGGGTTGATCATTCGGTAAAAAATTGACCATTTTGACCAAAGTTGACTTTTTAGTCAAAAGTTGACATATTGGGTCAATGGGTGGTCATTAGGTCAAAAATTGACTAGTTTGAACAAAATTGATTTTTTGGTCAAAAGTTGACCTATTGGGTCAATGGGTTTGTCATGGGTCAAGGATTGACCATTTTGACCAAAATTCACTTTTTGGTCAGAGATTGACTTATTGGGTCATTAATTAGTCATTAATTCAAAAATTGACTACTTTGACCAAAATTGACTTTTTGGTCAAATGTTGACCTATTAGTCCAATGGGTTGGTCATTGGGTCAATGATTGATCATTTCGACTAACGTTCCTTTTGGTCAAAAGTTGACCTATTGGGCCAATGGGTCGGTCATTGGGTCATTAGGTCAAAAATTGACTATTTTGACCAAAGCTTATTTTTTGGTCAAAAGTGCACCTATTGAGTCAATGGGTTGGTCATTGGATCAACAATTAACCATGTTGACCAAAGTTGATTTTTTGATCAAAAGTTGTCATTGGGTCAAGGATTGACCATTTTGACCAAAGTTGACTGTTTGGTCAGAGATTTACTTATTGGGTCAATAATTCGTCATTAGGTAAAAAATTGATTATTTTGACCAAAATTAAACTTTTAGTCAAAAGTTTATCCATTGGGTTAACGAGGTGGTCATTTGGTCAGAAATTGACCATTTTGACTAAAGTTGATAGTTTGGTCTAAAGTTGACCTATTTGGTCAATGAGTGGGTAATTGGGGCAAGAATTGAACATTTGACCGAAGTTAACTTTTTGGTTAAAATTTAATTTATTGGATCAATGGGTTGATCATTGGGTCAAAAATTAACAATTTTGACCAAAGTTTACTTTTTGGTCAAAAGTTGACCTATTGGGTTAATGGGTGGTCATTAGGTCAAAAATTGACTATTTTGACCAAAATTGACTTTTTGGTCAAAAGTTAACCTATAGTGTCATTAGGCTTGTCATATGGTCAAGGATTGATAATTTTGACAAAAATTGAATTTTTGGTCAAAAGTTAACCCACTAGGTTAACGGGGAGGTCATTGGCTCAGAAATTGACCATTTTAACCAAAGTTGACTTTTTGGTCAAAGGTTGACCTATTTGGTCAATGAGTTGGTAATTGGGTCAAGAATTTAACCCTTTTGACCAAAATGTCTTTTTACTTAAAATTTGATCTATTGGGTGAATGGGTTGGTCATTGGGTAAAAAATTGACCATTTTGACCAAAGTTGACTTTTTGGTCAAAGGTTGACTTATTGGGTCAATGGATAGTCATTAGGTCAAAAATAGACTATTTTAAACAAAATTGACTTTTTGATCAAAGTTGTCCTATTGGTCAATGGGTTTGTCATTGGGTCAAGGATTGATCATTTTGACCAAAATTCACTTTTTGGTCAGAGATTGCTTTATTGGGTCAAAAATTGGTTATTAATTAAAAAATTGACTATTTTGACCAAAATTGACTTTTGGTTAAAAGTTAACCTATCAGGCCAATGGGTTGGTCATTGGGTCAATGATTGATCATTTTGACCAAAGTTGACTGTTTGGTCAAAAGTTAGCCTATTGGGTCAATGGGTAGGCCATTGGGTCAAGGATATACCATTTTGGCGAAAGTTGACTTTTTGGTCAGAGATCGGCTTACTGGATCAATAATTGGTCATTAGGTAAAAAATTGACAATTTTGACCAAAATTGATTTTTTGGTCTAAAGTTGACTTATTGGGTCAACGGGTTGGTCATTGGGTCAACAATTGACCATTTTGACGAAAGTTGACTTTTGGTCAAAAGTTTACCTATTGGGTCAATGGGTTGGTCATTGGGTCAAGGATTGATTATTTTGACCAAAGTTGACTTTTTGGTCAGAGATTGACTTATTGGGTTAATAATTGGTCATTAGGTTAAAAATTGATTATTATGACGAAAGATGACTTTTTGGTCAAAAGTTTATGCATTGGGTTAAAGGGGAGTTCATTGGGCCAGAAATTGACCATTTTAACCAAAGTTAACTTTTTGGTCAAAAGTTGGCCTATTTGGTCAATGAGTTGGTAATTGGGTCAAGAATTGACTATTTTGACCGAAGATGACTTTTTGGTCAAAATTCGATCTATTGGGTCAACGAGTTGGTCATTGGGTAAAAAATTAACCATTTTGACCAAAGTTGACTTTTCGGTCAAAAGTTGACTTATTGGGTTAATGGGTGGTCATTAAGTCAAAAATTGACTATTTTGACAAAAATTGACTTTTTGGTCAAAATTTGACCTGTTGGGTCAATAGGTTTGTCTTTGGGTCAAGGATTGACTATTTTGACCAAAGTTGACTTTTTGTTCAGAGATTGACTTATTGGGTCAATAATTGGTCATTAGGGCAAAAATTGACTATTTTGACCAAAATTGAATTTTTGGCCAAAAGTTAACCCATTGGGTCAACAGGGTGGTCAATGGGTCAAAAATTGACCATTTGGACCAAAGTTGACTTTTTGGTCAAGGAGTTGGTAGTTGGGTCAAGAATTGACCATTTTGACCAAAGATGACGTTTTAGTCAAAAGTTGACCTATTAGGTTAATGGTTGGTCATTGGGTAAAAAATTGACCATTTTGACCAAAGTTGACTTTTTAGTCAAAAGTTAACCTATTGGGTCTATGAGTGGTCATTAGGTCAAAAATTGACTATTTTGACCAAAATTGACTTTTTGGTCAAAAGTTGACCTATTGGGTCAATGGGTTTGTCATTGGGTCAAGGATTGACCATCATGACAAAAAATTAACTTTTCGGTCAGAGATTGACTTATTGGGTTAATAATTGGTCATTAAATAAAAAATTAACTATTTTGACCAAAATTGACATTTTTTGTCAAAAGTTGACCTATTAGGCTAATGGGTTGGACATTGAGTCAAGGATTGATCATTTTGTCCAAAGTTTGACTTTTTGGTCAAAAGTTGACTTATTGGGACAATGGGTTGGTCATTGGGTCAAGGATTGACTATTTTGACCAAAGTTGACTTATGGTCAAAGATTGGCTTAGTGGTTCAATAATTGGTCATTAGGTTAAAAATTGACTATTTTCATAAAAATTGACTTTTTGGTCAAAAGTTGAGCTATTGGGTCAATGGGTGGTCTTTGAGTCAAAAATTGTCTATTTTGACTAATATTTACATTTTAGCCAAAAGTTGACCTTTTGGGTCAGTGGGTTTGTCATTGGGTCAAGGATTGACCATTTTGACCAAAGTTGACTTTTTGGTCAGAGACTGACTTTTTCGGTCCATAATTGGTCAGTAGGTCAAAATTTGACTTTTTTGACCAAAATTGAATTTTTGGTCAAAAGTTAACCCATTGGGTCAACGGGGTGGTCATTGGGTCATAAATTAAACCTTTTGACCAAAGATGACTTTTTGGTCAAAAGTTGACCTATTTTGACCAAAATTGAATTTTTGGTCAAAAGTTAACCTTTTGGGTCAACAGGGTGGTCATTGGGTTAGAAATTGACCATTTTCACCAAAGTTGACTTTTTGGTCAAAAGTTGACCAATTTGATCAATGAGTTGGTAATTGGGTCAAGAATTGACCATTTTGAACAAAGATGACTTTTTGGACAAAACTTGACCAATAGGGTTAATGGGTTGGTCATTAGGTCAAAAATTGACCATTTTGACTAAAGTTGACTTTTTAGCAAAAGTTGACCTATTGGGTCAATGGGTGGTCATTAGGTCAAAAATTGACTATTTTGACCAAAATTAATTTTTTTGTCAAAAGTTGACTATTGGGTTAATGAGTTTGTCATTGGGTCTAGGATTCACCATTTTGACCAAAGTTCACTTTTTTGTCATAAATTGACTTATTGAGTTAATAAGTGGTCATTAGGTCAAAAATTGACTTTTTTGACTAAAATTTAATTGTTGGTCAAAATTTAACCCAATGTGTCAACGGTGTAGTCATTATGTCAGAAATTGACCATTTTAAAAAAAGTCAACTTTTTGGTCAAAAGTTGACTTATTTGGCCAATGAGTTGGTAATTGGGTCAAGAACTGACCATTTTGACCAAAGATGACTTTTTAGTCAAAAGTTAACCTTTTGGGTCAATGGGTTGGTCATTGGGTCAAAAATTGACCATTTTGACTTATGTTGACTTTTCGGTCAAAAGTTGACCTATTGGGTCAATGGGTGCTCATTAGGTCAAAAATTGACTATTTTGACCAAAATTGACTTTTTGGTCATATTAGGTCAATGGGTTTATCATTGTGTCAAGGATTGACCATTTTGATCACAGTTGACTTTTTGGTCAGAGATTGACTTATTGGGTCAATAATTGGTCATTAGGTCAAAAATTGACATTTTTTACCAAAATTGAATTTTTAGTCAAAAGATAACCCAATGAGTGAACATGGTGGTCATTGGGTCAGAAATTGTCCAATTGGACCAAAGTTGACTTTTCGGTCAAAGGTTGACCTATTTGGCCAATCAGTTGGTAATTGGGTCAAGAATTGACCATTTTGACAAAAGATGACTTTTTAGTCAAAAGTGGATCTATTGTGTCAATGGGTTTGTCATTGGGTCAAAAATTAACCATTTTGACCGCGTATTAGGTTAAAGAGTGGTCATTAGGTCAAAAATTGACTATTTTGACCAAAATTGACTTTTTAGTCAAAAGTTGACCTATTGGGTCAATGGGTTTGTCATTGGGTCAAGGATTGACCATTTTGACTAAAGTTGACTTTTTGGTCTGAGATTGACTTATTGGGTCCATAATTGGTCAATAATTTAAATTTTACCATTTTGACCAAAATAGACTTTTTGGTCAAAAGTTCACCTATTAGACCAATGGGTAGGTCATTGCGTCAAGGATTGATCATTTTGACCAAAGTTGACTTTTTGGTCAAAAGTTGACCATTTTGACCAAAGTTGACTTTTTGGTCAGAGATTGGTAATTGGGTCAAGAATTAATCATTTTGACTGAAGATGACTTTTTGGTCAAAAATTGATCTATTGGGTCAATAAGTTAGTCATTGGGTCAAAAATTGACCATTTTGACTAAAATTTACTTTTTGGTAAAAAGTTGACCTATTAGGTCAATAGGTTTGTCATTGGGTGAAAGATTAACCATTTTGACCAAAGTTGACTTTTTTGTCAGATATTGACTTATTGGGTCAATAATTGGTCATTAGGTCAAAAATTGACTATTTTAACCAAAATTGAATTTTTTGTCAAAAGTCAACCCATATTGCGTCAACGGGGTGGTCATTGAGTCAAAAATTGACCATTTTGACCAAAGTTGACTTTTTGGTCAAAAGTTGACATATTTGGTTAATGAGTTGGTAATTGGGTTAAGAATTGACCATTTTGACCAAAGATGACTTTTTAGTCAAAATAGGACCTATTGGGTCAATGGGATGGTCATTGGGTAAAAAATTTACCATTTTGACCAAAGTTAACTTTTTGGTCAATGGGTGGTCATTAGGTCAAAAATGACTATTTTGAACAAAATTGACTTTTTGTTCAAATGTTGACTTGTTGGGTCATTGGGTCAAGGATTGACCATTTTGACCAAAATTGACTTTTTGGTCAGAGATTGACTTATTAGGTCAATAATTGGTCATTAGGTCAAAGATTGATTATTTTGACCAAAATTGACTTTTTGGTCAAAAGGTGACCTATTAGGCCAATGGGTTGGTCTTTGGGTCAAAAATTGACCATTTTGACTTATGTTGACTTTTCGGTCAAAAGTTGACATATTGGGTCAATGGGTGCTCATTAGGTCAAAAATTGACTATTTTGACCAAAATTGACTTTTTGGTCGATAATTAGGTCGATGGGTTTATCATTGTGTCAAGGATTGACCATTTTGATCCGATGATTGACTTTTTGGTCGAAGATTGACTTATTGAGTCGATAATTGGTCATTAGGTCGAAATTGACATTTTTTACCAAAATTGAATTTTTAGTCGAAAAGATTGATAGTGAATCATGGTGGTCATTAGGTCGAAAGATTGTCAAATTGGACCAAAGTTGACTTTTCGATCGAAGAGTTGATCTATTTAGTCGATCGGTTGGTAATTGGGTCGAAATTGACCATTTTGACAAAAGTTGACTTTTAGTCGAAAGTGGATCTGATTGTGTCGATGGGTTTGTCATTTGGGTCGAAATTAACCATTTTGACGCGTATTGTGGTCAATAGAGTGGTCATTAGGTCAAAGAATTGACTATTTTGACCAAAATTGACTTTTTAGTCGAAGTTGACCTATTAGGTCAATGGGTTTGTCATTGGGTCGAAGATTGACCATTTTGACTAAAGTTGACTTTTTGGTGCGAGATTGACTTATTGGGTCCATAGTTGGTCGATAATTTAAATTTTACCATTTTGACCAAAATAGACTTTTTGGTCGAAAGTTGACTATTAGACTGATGGGTAGGTCATTGCGTCAAGGATTGATCATTTTGACCAAAGTTAACTTTTTGGTCAAAAGTTGACCATTTTGACCAAAGTTGACTTTTTGGTCAGAGATTGGTAATTGGGTCAAGAATTAATCATTTTGACAGAAGATGACTTTTTGGTCAAAAATTGATCTATTGGGTCAATAAGTTAGTCATTGGGTCAAAAATTGACCATTTTGACTAAAATTTACTTTTTGGTAAAAGTTGACTAGTTAGGTCGATGGGTTTGTCATTGGGTGAAAGATTAACCATTTTGACCAAAGTTGACTTTTTTGTCAGATATTGACTTATTGGGTCAATAATTGGTCATTAGGTCAAAAATTGACTATTTTAACCAAAATTGAATTTTTTGTCAAAAGTCAACCCATATTGAGTCAACGGGGTGGTCATTGAGTCAAAAATTGACCATTTTGACCAAAGTTGACTTTTTGGTCAAAAGTTGACATATTTGGTTAATGAGTTAGTAATTGGGTTAAGAATTGACCATTTTGACCAAAGATGACTTTTTAGTCAAAATAGGACCTATTGGGTCAATGGGATGGTCATTGGGTAAAAAATTTACCATTTTGACCAAAGTTAACTTTTTGGTCAATGGGTGGTCATTAGGTCAAAAATGACTATTTTGAACAAAATTGACTTTTTGTTCAAATGTTGACTTGTTGGGTCATTGGGTCAAGGATTGACCATTTTGACCAAAATTGACTTTTTGGTCAGAGATTGACTTATTAGGTCAATAATTGGTCATTAGGTCAAAAATTGACTATTTGACCAAAATTGACTTTTTGGTCGAAAGGTGACTCGTTAGGTCGATGGGTTGGTCTTTGGGTCGAGAATTGACCATTTTGACTAAAGTTGACTTTTCGATCGAAAGTTGACATATTGGGTCGATGGGTGCTCATTAGATCGAAAAATTGATTATTTTGACCAAAATTGACTTTTTGGTCAGTTATTAGGTCGATGGGTTTATCATTGTGTCGAGATTGACCATTTTGATCGATTGATTGACTTTTTGGTCGGAGATTGACTTATTGGGTCGATAATTGGTCATTAGGTCGAAAAATTGACATTTTGACCAAAATTGAATTTTTAGTCGAAAGTTAACCTGATGAGTGAACATGGTGGTCATTGGGTCGGAAATTGATCGATTTGGACCGAAGTTGACTTTTCGGTCGAAGGTTGACCTATTTGGTCGATCGAGTTGGTAATTGGGTCAAGAATTGACCATTTTGACAAAAGTTGACTTTTTAGTCGAAAGTGGATCTATTGTGAGTCGATGGGTTTGTCATTGGGTCGAAAATTGACCATTTTGACCGCGTATTAGGTTAAAGAGTGGTCATTAGGTTAAAAATTGACTATTTTGACCAAAATTGACTTTTGAGTCGAAAAGTTGACCTATTGGGTCGATGGGTTTGTCATTGGAGTCGAAGATTGACCATTTTGATCTAAAGTTGACTTTTTGGTCGAGATTGACTTATTGGGTCCATAATTGGTCGATAATTTAAATTTTACCATTTTGACGAAATAGACTTTTTGGTCAAAAGTTCACTATTAGACGATGGGTAGGTCATTGCGTCGAGGATTGATCATTTTGATCAAAGTTAACTTGTTGGTCGAAAGTTGACCATTTTGACAAAGTTGACTTTTTGGTCGGAGATTGAGTCAATTGGGTCAAGAATTAATCATTTTGATGAAGATTGACTTTTTGGTCGAAAATTGATCTATTGGGTCAATAAGTTAGTCATTGGGTCGAAAATTGACCATTTTGACTAAAATTTACTTTTGGTAAAAAGTTGATCTATTAGGTCGATAGGTTTGTCATTAGGTCGAAAGATTAACCATTTTGACGAAGTTGACTTTTTTGTCGATATTGACTTATTAGATCGATAATTGGTCATTAGGTCGAAAATTGACTTATTTTGACCAAAATTGAATTTTTTGTCAAAAGTCAACCCATATTGAGTCAACGGGGTGGTCATTGAGTCAAAAATTGACCATTTTGACCAAAGTTGACTTTTTGGTCAAAAGTTGACATATTTGGTTAATGAGTTGGTAATTGGGTTAAGAATTGACCATTTTGACCAAAGATGACTTTTTAGTCAAAAGTTGACCTATTAGGTCGATGGGATAGTCATTGGGTAAAAATTTACCATTTTGACCAAAGTTAACTTTTGTGAGTCGACTTATTGGGTGGTCGTTAGGTCGAAAATTGACTATTTTGAACAAAATTGACTTTTTGTCGAATGTTGACTTTGATTGGGTCATTGGGTCGAGAATTGACCATTTTGACCAAAGTTGACTATTTGGTCAGAGATTGACTTATTGGGTCAATAATTGGTCATTAGGTCAAAAATTGACTATTTTGACCAAAATTGACTTTTTGGTCAAAAGTTGACCTATTAGATCAATGGGTTGGTCATTGGGTCAAGGATTGATCATTTTGACCAAAGTTGACTTTTTGAACAAAAGTTGACATATTGGGTCAATGGGTTGGTCATTGGGTCAAGGATTGACCATTTTGACCAAAGTTAACTTTTTGGTCAGAGATTGACTTACTGGGTCAATAATTGGTCATTAGGTAAAAATTGACTATTTTGACCAAAATTGACTTTTTGGTCAAAAGTTGACCTCTTGGGTCAATATGGTGGTCATTAATGTCGAAAATTAGCTATTTTGACCGAAATTGACTTTTTGGTCGAAAGTTGACGTATTAGATCAATGAGTTGTCATTAGGACGAGGATTGACAATTTTGACCAAAGTTGACTTTTTGGTTAGAGATTGACTTATTGGGTCGATAAGTTGGTCATTAGATCAAAATTGACCATTTTGACTAAAATTAAATTTTTGGTCGAAAGTTAACCCTATTGGATCGACGGGGTGGTCATTGTGTCGAGAAATTGACCATTTTGACGAAAGATGACTTTTTGGCCAAAAGTTAACCTATTTTGACCAAAAATAAATTTTTGGTCAAAAGTTAACCCATTGGGTAAACGGGGCAGTAATTGGGTCACAAATTAACCATTTTGACCAAAGTTGACTTTTGTGTCAAAAGTTAACCTATTTGGTCAATGAGTTGACCTGTTTGGTCAATGAGTTGACCTGTTTGGTCAATGAGTTGGTAATTAGGTCAAGAATTGACTATTTTGACTAAAGATGACTTTTTGGTTAAAAGTTGATCTATTGGGTCTATGGGTTAGTCATTTGGTCAAAAATGGATCATTTTGACCAAAGTTAACTTTTTTGTCAAAAGTTGACCTATTGGGTCAATGGGTGGTCATTAGGTCAAAAAATTGACTATTTTGACCAAAGGTCACTTTTTTGGTCGAAAGTTGACCTATTAGATCGATGGGTTTGTCATTTGGTCGAGATTGACCATTTTGACTAAAGTAGACCTTTTTGTCAAAGATTTACTTATTGGGTCAATATTTGGTCATTAGGTCTAAAATTGACTATTTTGACAAAAATTGAATTTTTGGTCAAAAGTTAACCCATTGGGTGAACGGGGTGGTCATTGGGTCAGAAATTGACCATTTTGACCAAAGTTGACTTTTTAGTCAAAAGTTGACTATTTGGTCGATGAGTTGGTAATTAGGTCGAGAATTGACCATTTTGACCAAAGATGACATTTTAGTCGAAAGTTGACTGTTAGAGTCGATGGGTTGATCATTTAGTCAAAATTGACCATTTTGACTAAAGTTGACTTTTTAGTCAAAAGTTGACCTATTGGGTCTATGGGTGCTAATTAGGTCAAAAATTAACTATTTTGACAAGAAATGACTTTTTGGTCAAAAGTTGACCTATTGGGTCAATGGGTTTGTCTTTGGGTCAAGGATTGACCATTTTGACAAAAATTAACTTTTTGGTCAAAGATTTGACTTATTAGGTCAATAATTGGTCATTAATTCAAAAATTGACTATTTTGACCAAGATTGACTTTTTGGTCAAAAGATGACCTATTAGGCAAATGGGTTGGTCTTTGAGTCAAGGTTGAATTGTTTTGGCCAAAGTTGACTTTTGGTCAAAAGTTGACCTATTGGGTCAATGAACTGGTGATTAGGTCGAGATTGATCATTTTGACCAAAGTTGACTTTTTGGTCGAAATTGACTTATTGGGTCGAAAATTAGTCGTTAGGTCGAGAATTGATTATTTTGACAAAAATTGATTTTTTGGTCGAAAGTTGACCTATTAGATTGATGGGTGGTCATTAAGTCAAAAATTGACTATTTTGACCAAAATTTACTTTTTTGTCAAAAGTTGATCTATTGGGTTAATGGGTTTATCATTGGGTCAAGGACTGACTATTTTGACTAAGGTTGACTTTTTGGTCAGAGATTGACTTTTTAGGTCAATATTTGGTCATTGGGTCAATGGGTTGGTCATTGGGTCAAAAATTGACCATTTTGACAAAAGTTGACTTTTTGGTCAAAAGTTGACTTATTAGATTGATGGGTGGTCTTTATGTCGAAAATTGACTATTTTGACTAAAATTGACTTTTTGGTCAAAAATTGACTGTTGATTGATGGGTTTTTCATTAGGATCAGGATTGATCATTTTGAACAAAGTTGACTTTTTGGTCAGAGATTGACTTATTGGGTCAATAATTGGTCATTAGGTGAAAAATTGACTATTTTTACTAAAATTGAATTTTTGGTTAAAAGTTAACCCATTGGGTCAACGGGGTGTCATTGGGTCATAAATTGACCATTCCGACCAAATTTGACTTTTTGGTCAAAAGTTGACTTATTTGGTCAATGAGTTTGTAATTGAGTCGAAGATTGACCATTTTGACCAAAGATGACTTTTTAGTCGACATTTGACTATTAGATCGATGGGTTAGTCATTAGGTCAAAATTGAAAATTTTGACAAAGTTGACTTTTTGCTCAAGTTGACTATTAGGTCAATTGGTGAGCATTAGGTCAAAAAATGTTATTTTGACCAAAATTGACTTTTTAATCGAAAGTTGACTATTGGGTCAGATGGGTTTGTCATTTAGTTGAGGATTGACCATTTTGACAAAAGTTCACTTTTTGGTTAGAGATTGACTTATTAGATTGATAATTGGTCATTAGATTCAAAAATTAACTACTTTGACCAAAATTGAACTTTTGGTCGATTGTTGACCTATTAGGCCGATGGGTTGGTCATTGGGTCGATGATTGATCATTTTGACCAAAGTTGACCTTTTGGTCGAAAGTTGACTGTATTGGTTGATCGAGTTGGTCATTGGGTCGAGATTGACCATTTTGACTAAAGTTGACTTTTTGGTCGAAAGTTGACTTATTAGAGTCGATAATTGGTCATTAGATCGAAAATTGACTATTTTGACCAAAGTTGATTTTTTGGTCGAAAGTTGACTTATTAGATCGATGGGTTGGTCATTGGATCGAACAATTGAACATTTTGACCAAAGTTGACTTTTCGGTCGAAAGTTGACGCTATTGGATCGATGAGTTGATCATTGGGTCGAGATTGACTATTTTGACCAATGTTGACTTTTTGGTCAGAGATTGACTTATTGGGTCAATAATTGGTCATTAGGTCAAAAATTGATTATTTTGACCAAAATTAAATCTTCAGTCAAAAGTTTGTCCATTGGGTTAATGGGTTGGTCATTTGGTCAGAAATTGACCGTTTTGACCAAAGTTGACTTTTTGGTCAAACGTTGACCTATTTGGTCAATGGGTTGGTAATTGGGTCAAGAATGGACCAATTTTACCAAAGATGACTTTTTGGTTAAAAGTTGATCTATTGGATCAACGTGTTGGTCATTGGGTCAAAAATTGACCATTTTGACCAAAGTTTACTTCTTAGTTTAAAGTTATCCTATTGGGTTAATGTGCGGTCATTAGGTCAAAAATTTACTATTTTGACCAAAATTGACATTTTGGTCAAAAGTTGACCTATAGGGTCAATGAGTTTGTCATCGGGTCAATGGTTGACTATTTTGACCAAAGTTGACCTTTTGGTCAGAGATTGACTTATTGTGATAATAATTGGTCATTAGGTCAAAAATTCAATATTTTGACCAAAATTTAATTTTTGGTCAAAAGTTAACCCATTGGGTCAACGGGGAGGTCGTTGGCTCAAAAATTGACCATTTTGACCAAAGTTTACTTTTTGGTCAAAGAGTTGGTAATTGGGTCAAGAATTTCACCATTTTGACCAATGATGACTTTTTGGTTAAAATTTAACCTATTGGGTCAATGGGTTGGTTATTGGGTAAAAAATTGACCATGTAGACCAATGTTAACTTTTTGGTCTAAAGTTGACTTATTGGGTCAATGGGTAGTCATTAGGTCAAAAATTGACTATTTTGAACAAAATTAACTTTTTGGTCAAAATTTAACCTATTGGGTTAATGGGTTTGTCATTGGGTCAAGGATTGACCATTTTGACCAAAATTAACTTTTTGGTCAGAGATTGACTTATTGGATCAATAATTGGTCATTAATTCAAAAATTGACTATTTTGACCAAAATTGACTTATTGATCAAAAGTTGACCTATTAGGCCAAAGGGTTGGTCATTGGGTCAATGATTGATCATTTTGACAAAAGTTTACTGTTTGGTCAAAAGTTAACCTATTGGGTCAATGGGTTGGTCATTGGGTCAAGGATATACCATTTTGACGAAAGTTGACTTTTTGGTCAGAGATTGGCTTACTGGATCAATAATTGGTCATTAGGTAAAAAATTGATTCTTTGGTCAAAAGTTGACTTATTTGGTCATTGGGTCAAGGATTGACCATTTTGACCAAAGTTGACTTTTTCGTCAGAGATTGACTTATTGGGTTAATAATTGGTCATTAGGTCAAAAATTGATTATTTTGACCAAAATTAAATTTTTTGTCAAAAGTTTATTTATTGGGTTAAAGGAGTGGTCATTGGGCTAGAAATTGACCATTTTGACCGAAGTTGACTTTTTGGTCGAAGTTAGCTGTTGAATTGATGAGTTGGTAATTGAGTCAAGAATTGACTTATTTTGACCAGATGATGACTTTTTGGTCAAAAGTTGACCTATTGGGTTAATGTGTGGTCATTAGGTAAAAAATTGAATATTTTGACAAAAATTGAATATTTTGACAAAAATTGAATATTTTGACAAAAATTGACTTTTTCGTCAAAAGTTAACCTATTGGGTCAGTGGGTTTGTCATTGGGTCAAGGATTGACTATTTTGACCAAAGTTGACTTTTTGGTCAAAGATTGACTTATTGAGTCAATAATTGGTCATTAGGTCAAAAATTAACGAGTTTGGCCAAAATTGAATTTTTGGTCAAAAGTTAACCTATTGGGTCAATCGGGTGGTTATTGGGTCAGAAATTGGCTATTTTGACCAAAGTTGACTTTTTGGTCGAAAGTTGACTATAGAGTCGATGGTTGTTCATTAGGTCAAGAATTATCATTTTGACCAAAATTGACTTTTTGTCGAAAGTTGACTTATTGGGTCGATGGGTTTGTCATTGGGTCTAGGATTGACCTTTTTGACGAAGTTGACTTTTTGGTCGGAGATTGACTTATTAGGTCGATAAGTTGGTTATTAATTGAAAATTAGTTATTTTGACCAAAATTGTCTTTTTGGTCGAAAGTTGACTATTAGGTTGAATGGGTTGGTCATTAGTGTCGAAGGATTGATCATTTCGACCAAAGTTGACTTTTTGGTCAAAAGTTAGCTTATTGTGTCAATGGGTTGGTCATTGGGTTAAGGACTGACCATTTTGACTAAAGTTAACTTTTGGTCAGAGATTGGCTTACTGAGTCAATAATTTGGTCATTAGGTCAAAAATTTACCATTTTTACAAAAATTGACTTTTTGGTCATAAGTTGACCTATTAGGTCGATGAGTTGGTCATTAGGATCAAATTGATCATTTTGACCAAGATTAACTTTTTGGTGAAAGTTGATCTGTTTGGTCGATGGGTACGGTCATTGAGACTAAAATTGACATTTTGACGAAAGTTGACTTTTTTGTCGAAAGTTGACTATTGGGTTAATGGGTGGTCATTATGTCGAAAATTGACTATTTTGACCAAATTTGACTTTTTAGTCGAAGGTTGACTTTATTGGGTCAATGGGTTTAGTCATTGGGTCGAAGGATTGACTATTTTGACTAAAGTTGACTTTTGGTAAGAGAATGATTATTAGATTGATAATTGGTCATCGGTGAAGTTGTTATTTTGGCCATTGATTTTTGACCGAATTAAATTTTTGATCGAAAGTGGACCCATTGGGTCGACAGGGATGGTCGATTGGGTGCAGAAAATTAACCATTTTGACGGAGTTGACTTTTTGGTCGAAGTTGACATATTTGAGTCGATGGATTGGTAATTGGATCGAAAATTGACCATTTTGACCGATGATTGACTTTTTGGTCAAAAGTTGATCTATTGGGTCGATGGGTTGGTCATTGGGTCGAAAATTGATCAATTTTGACCCGAAGTTGACCTTTTGGTCAAAAGTTGACCTATTGGGTCAATTGGTGATTATTAAGTCAAAAATTGACTATTTTGACCAAAATTGACTATTAAGTCAAAAGTTGACCAATTGGGTCAATTGGTGATTATTAAGTCAAAAATTGACTATTTTGACCAAAATTGACTATTAAGTCAAAAGTTGACCAATTGGGTCAATGGGTTTGTCATTGGGTTAAAGATTGAATATTTTTACCAAAGCTGACTTTTTGGTTAGAGATTGACTTATTTGGTCAATAATTGGTCATTAGGTCAAAAATTGACAATTTTGACCCAAATTGAATTTTTGGTCAGAAGTTAACCCATTAGGTCAACGGGGTGGTCATTGGGTCAGAAATTGACCATTTTGAACAAAGTTGACATTTTGGTCTAAAGTTGACCTATTGGGTCAATTAGTAATCATTAAATAAAAAATTGACTATTTTGAGAAAAATTAACTATTTGGTCAAAAATTGACCTAGTGGGTCAAAGGGTTTGTCATTGTGTCGAGATTGATTATTTTGACGAAGTTGACTTTTTGATGCGAGATTGACTTATTAGATCGATAATTGATCATTAATTGAAAATTGACTATTTTGACCAAAATTGACTTTTTGGTGAAAAGTTAACTTATTAGATTTAATGGGTTGGTCATTGGGTCGAGATTGATCATTTTGATCAAAGTTGACTTTTTGGTCGAAAGTTGACTATTAGATTCGATGGATTGGTCATTGAGGTCGAGGATTAGACCATTTTGACCGATGTTAACTTTTTAGGTCGAGAGATTGGCTTCTTGGGATCAATAATTGGTCATTAGGTTGACAAGCCTAAAAATTTTGACCGAAGTTGACTTTTTGGTCGAAAGTTGACTTATTGGGTCAATGGGTTGGTCATTGGGTCAAGGATTGACCATTTTGACCAATGTTGACTTTTTGGTCAGAGATTGACTTATTGGGTCATTAATTGGTCATTAGGTTAAATTTTATTATTTTGACCAAAATTAAATTTTTTGTCAAAAGTTGACAGATGGATCGACTTAGTGAGTCGATGAGGTCGAAATTGACCATTTTGACCAAAGTTGACTTTTTGATCGAAAGTTTACATATTTTGTCGATGAGTAGAGTTATTAGAGTCGAATTTGACCATTTATACCGAAGATGACTTTTTGGTCAAAATTTAATCTTTTTGGTCAATGGGTTGGTCATTGGGTCAAAAATGACCATTTTGACCAAAGTTGACTTTTTTTATCAAAAGTTGGCCAATTGGGTTAATGGGTGGTCACTAGGTAAAAAATTGAATATTTTGACCAAAATTAACTTTTTGGTCAAAACTTGACATATATGGTCAATGAGTTTGTCATTGGGTCAAGGATTGACCATTTTGACTAAAGTTGACTTTTTGGTGAGAGATTAACTTTTTGGGGTCAATATTTGGTCGTTAGGTCGAAATTCTTATTTTGGCCAAAATTGAATTTTTTTGTCGAAAGGATTTATTGAGAGTAGATCGGCGAAGTCATTGGGTCGAGAAATTGACCATTTTGAAGCCGAAAGTTGACTTTTAGATCAAAAAGTTTATACTTATTTGAATTGATGAGTTGAGTCATTGCGGTTCGAAAAGTAGCTTATTTTGATGAAGTTGAAACACTTTTTGTCGACAGTTTACTTATTAGGTCGATGAATTGGTCATTAGATTGTTGAAATTAGTATTTCTTGCGAAATAGACTTTTCGGTTCAGGTGTCTATTAGATCGATCGGTTTGTCGTTAGATCAAAGGATTGACCATTTTGACCAAACTTGAGCTTTTTGATCCAATGTAGACTATTAGGTCGATCGATTGGTCATTGGATTCGAGGATTGACCATTTTGCACTAAAGATCTAACGTTTTGGTCGGAGGGTGGTTTCTTTAGATCAATGGTTGGTCGTTAGGATCCGAAATTGACAATTTTGACCAAAATTGATTTTTATCGAATGTTGACTTTATTAGTGCGTGGGTTAGTTAATGCGTTAACGATTGACCATTTTGACCAAAGTTGACTTTTTGGTCAAAGTGGACCTATTGGGTCAATGGGTTGGTCATTGGATCAAGGAATGACCATTTTGACCAAAGTTGAGTTCTTGGTTAGAGATTGACATATTGGGTCAATAATTAACATTAGGTAAAAAATTGATTATTTTGACAAAATTAAATTTTTTGACAAAAGTTGACGCATTGGGTCAGAAATTGTCCATTTTGACAAAAGTTGACTTTTTGGTAAAAAGTTGATCTATGTGGTCAATGAGTTGGTAATTGGGTTAAGAATTGATCATTTTGAACGAAGATGACTTTTTGTCAGAGATTGACTTATTGGGTTAATAATTGGTCATTAGGTAAAAAATTGACTATTTTTGACCAAAATTGAATTTTTGATCAAAAGTTAACCTATTAGGACAACCGAGAGGTCATTGGGTCAGAAATTGGTCATTTTGACCAAAGTTGACTTCTTGGCTAAAGGTTGACCTATTTGGTCAATGAGTTGATAATTGGGTCAAAAATTGACCTATTGGGTCAATGGGTTAGTCATTGGGTCAAAAATTGACTATTTTGACCAAAGTTGACTTTCGGTCAAAAGTTGATTTATTAGATCAATGGGTGGTTATTAACTCAAAAATTTACTTTTCTGACCAAAACTGACTTTTTGGTCAAATGTTGACTTATTGGGTCAATGTGTTTGTCATTGAGTCAAGGTTAAAAATTGACTATTTAGACCAAAATTGACTTTTTGGACCAAAGTTTACCTTTTTAGTCTATGGGTTGGTCATTGGTTCAAGATTGACCATTTTGACCAAAGTTGACTTTTTTGTAAAATTAGCTTTTGGTCAAAAGTTGACCTTATTGGGTCAATAGGTTGGTCATTGGGTCAAGGATTGATCTTTTTGACAAAAGTTGACTTTTTGGTCAAAAGTTGACATATTGGGTCCATGGGTTGGTCATTGGGTGAAAGATCGACCAATCCGACCAAAGTTGACTTTTTGGTCAGAGATTGACTTATTGGGTCAATAATTGGTCATTCAGTTAAAAATTGATTTGTTTTGACCAAAGTTGAATTTTTGGTCAAAATTTGACCCATTTGGTCAATTGGGTGGTCATTGTGTCAAAAATTGACCATTTTGACCAAAGTTGACTTTTTGTCAAAAGTTGATCTATTGGGTCAATGAGTTGGTCATTGGGTCAGAAATTGACCGCTTTGACCAAACTTGACTTTTTTGTTAAAGTTAACTTATTGGGTCAAGGATTGATCATTTTGACCAAAGTTGACTTTTTAGTAAGAGATTGACTTGTTGGGTCAATAATCTTTCATTTGGTCAAAAATTGACTATTTTGACCAAAACTGACTTTTTTGTCAACTATTGATATATTAGGTCAATGGGCTGGTCATTGGGTCAATGATTGACCAATTTGATCAAAGTTGACTTTTTGGTCAAAAGTTAGCATATTGGGTCAATTGGTTATTCATTGGGTCAGAAATTGACTATTTTGACCACTATTGACTTTTAGGTCAAAAGTTGACATATTGGGTCAATGAGTTTGTCATTTGGTCAAAGATTAACCGTTTTGACAAAAGTTGACCTTTTGGTTCGAGATTGACTTATTGGGTCAATAATTGGTCATTAGGTCAATAATTGACTATTTTGACAAAAATTAACTTTTGGTCAAAATTTAACCTATTGGGTTAATAGGTTGGTAATTGGGTCAAGGATTGATCATTTTGCCCGAAGTTGACTTTTTGGTCAAAAGTTGACCATTGGGTCAATGGGTTCGTCATAGGGTTAGAAATTGACCATTTTAACCGAAGTTGACTTTTTGGTCAAAAGTTGAACTATTGGGTCAATGAGTGGTCATTAGGTTAAAAATTGACTATTTTGACCAAAATTGACATTTTGGTCAAAAGTTGACTTATTGGGTCAATGGTTGGTCATTGGGTAAAGGAATGGGCATTTTGACCAAAGTTATGTTTTTGATCAAGTGTTAACCTATTGGGTCAATGGGGTGGTCATTGGGTCAATGATTGACTATTTTGACCAAAGTTGACTTTTTGGTCAGAGATTGACATATTTGGTCAATAATTGGTCATTATGTTAAAAATTGATTTTTTTTGACAAAAATTGACTTTTTGGTCAAAAGTTGACACATGTCATTGGGTCAAGGATTGATCATTTTGACCAAAGTTAATTTTTTGGTAAAAAATTAACCTATTGGGTCAATGGGTTGGTCAATGGGTCAGGGATTGACCATTTTGACCAAGGTTGACTTTTTAGCCAAAGATTGACTCATTGGGTTAATGGGGTGGTCATTAGGTCAAAAATTGAATATTTTGACCAAAAATGACTTTTTGTTCAAAAGTTAACCTACTGGGTTTTTCGGTCACGGATTGACCATTTTGACAAAGTGGACTTTTTGGTCAAAAGTTGAACTATTGGGTCACTGGGTCAATGATTGAACATTTTGACTAAAGTACAATTTTTTGTCAGAGATTGACTTATTAGGTCAATAATTGGTCACTAGGTCAAAAATTGAATTTTTTGACCAAATTTGACTTTTTGTATCAAAGTTGACCTATTGGGTAAATGGGTTGGAAATTGGGTCGTAGATTTAGCCATTTTAACAGAAAGTTGACTTTTTGGTCGAAGTTGACTGATTAGGTCGATGGATTGAGTCATTATGTCGAGCATTATTTATTATTGACCAAATTTTACTTTAGTAGAGATTAACTTGTTGGGTCGATTGGGCGGTCATTAGGTCGAAAATTGACTATTTTGACCAAAATTGACTTTTTGGTCAAAGTTGACTCTATTAGGTCATTTGGTCGAGGATTGACCATTTTGACGAAAGTTGACTTTTTGGTCGAAAGTTTACTGTTGGATCGATGGGTTAGTTATTCGGTTGAGATTAATCATTTTTACCAAAGTTGACATTTTGGTCAGAATTTGACTTATTGGATCAATAATTGGTCATTAGGTCGAAAATTAATTATCTTAATAGATATTAAATTTTTAATTGAAATTTGACCCATCAGATTGATGGGTCTTCATTAGGTTCGGAAATTAACCATTTTGACCAAAGTTAACTTTTTCGTCAATAGTTGACCTATTGGGTTAATGGGGTGGTCATTTGGTTAAAAATTGATTATTTTAACCAAAATAGACATATTGGTCAAAGTTGACCTATTGGGCCAATGGGTTGGTCATTGGGTCAAGGATTGACCATTTTGACCAAAGTTGACTTTTTGGTCAAAAGTTGACTGTCAGATCGATGGGTTGGTCATTAGGTCGAATTGATCATTTTGACCAAAGTTGACTTTTTGGTCGAATGTTGGCCTATTCGATTCGATGGGTTAGGTCGATTAGGTCGTAAATTAGTACCATTTTTACCAAAGTTGACTCTATTGGGTCATTGGGGTGGTCATTAGATTCGAAAATTGATTTACTTTGTCCAAAATTGATTTTTTTGTCAGAAATTAGCTGTTAGGTCGATGGGTTGGTGATTGAGTCGAGGATTGACTATGTTGACCAAAGTTGACTTTTTGGTCGAAGGTTGACTTATTGGGTTAATGGGTTGGTCATTTGGTTGAAAATTGTCGATTTTAACAGAAGTGGACTTTTTGGTCGACGGTTGACCTATTAGGTCGATGGGGTGGTCATTAGAGTCGAAAATTCAGCTATTTTGACCAAAATTATCTTTTAGTTAAAAGTTGACTGTTAGATTGATGAGTTGGTCATTGGGTGAAGGATTGACCATTTTGACCAAAGTCGAATTTTTTTGGTCAAAAGTCGACCTATTGGGTCAATAGCTTGGTCATTGGATAAAAAATTGACCATTTTGACCAAAGTTGACTTTTTGGTCAAAAGTTGACCTATTGGGTCAATTGGGTGGTCAATAAGTTAAAAATTGTCTATTTTGACCAAAATTGGCTTTTTTGGTCAGAAGTTGGCTCTATTGGGTCGAGGGTTGGTCATTGGGTCAAGGATTGACCATTTTGACCAAAGTTTACTTTATGGTCAGAGATTGACTTATTTGGTCAATAATTGGACATTATGTCAAAAATTGACTTTTTTGGTCAAAAGTTTACCTACTGGGTCTATGAGTTGGTCATTGGGTCAAAGTTTGCCTATCTTGACCAAAGTTGATTGCAATGTTTCAAATGAGGGTTCTTCATCTACATGTGAGACTATGAGTTCCTCGAGTCAATTTGATGCAATGTTTGGGTTTCAAGATTTTGTTGTAGCTTCTGGATTTGTGGAACCGTCAAAACTTGATTTACATGTATACCTTGAGGAGGGATTATTTGTGTGCTCGAGTGAAAATTTTGATGCGCTTGATTGGTGGAAAATGAATACATTTAATTACCCTCAACTTTCAATTATGGCTCAAGATATTCTATCAATACATATAACCACGGTTGCTCAGAATCTGCTTTTAGTGCCGGCGGTAGGGTTTTAGATGATTACGAAGTAGTTTATCTACTAAAGCTGTTAATGCATTGATATGTGCATCTAGTCGTATCGATCTACTCAAAAAATGTAAAAACACTTATGGTAATCTTTTCATTTTAGTATATTTCATTTATTCTCAATGAAAGATATCAATATTTCATTTCATTGTTTCTTTTTAGCAAAAGATTATTGACGGGGAGAAGCTTAATATTCAACTACCACACTTATGAAGCCAACTTAATATTCTAAGAAATTATGTTATTATTGTACTTTTAACTATAGACACTTGCTTTAGCTGTCCTTCTTGGGGCCTGTTTTCTTTGTTGTTTATATATGTTGTATCAGCCCTTTCTGACTTTTTATTATGTATATATTGACACTTCAATGCTTGGGAGTTGGGAGAAGCAGCAACTCCCATAATTGGTGAGAGGGCTGTTAATTGAAAAGAAATCTACAATTTGTGGCTCTAATTTTAGAGGTTTTGGGAGAGGTGTAGCAAAACCCAAAATTGGTGAGAGGGCTGTTCACCTGTCTCCTCCTTCCTGATTTTTAGCATTAATTTTACAATATGGACTGAAATTGGTACTACCTGAAGTTTTTGAAATGTAATTTTGAAGGCTAGCATTGATACATCTTCGATTTATGAAAATCGATTAGCCGAGTTTGAAGTGTAGTTTTGAAGGCTAGCATTGAAGGCTAGCGTTCACGAAAATCAATGCTTCAGTTTTTGAAGTGTAGTTTTGAAGGCTAGCATTAAAGGCTGCATGTGGTATTCTGCACTCTTTAGGGCTGTTTGTATTTCTTTTGCTGAAATTTCATACATACCATCCATTTTGCTATAACTCATGTTGGGAGACACGTTTAACTAGAGCTTCGATTGAAAGGTTATTGTGAAACGAGCTGAAAGCTTTGTGTTAAATATGTGGAACAGTGAAAGCTTTCAATTTTGTGGAATAGTGAAAGCTTTTTGTTGGTATGTCTATATATGTGGGAGACACTTTTAACTAGAGCTTCAATTGAAAGGTTATTGTGGAACATTGAAAGCTTTGGGTTAAATATGTGGAACAGTGAAAGCTTTCAATTTTGTGGAACAGTGAAAGCTTTGTGTTGGTATGTCTATATATGTAAATGCCTCTTTGTGTAGCAGTGAAATTTTTGTGCAGCAATGCTTATGGTGCAATAATGCTTATGGTGCAGCAATGCTTACGGTGCTCAGTAAGTTCAGTAAGAAAGTTCAGTAAGAAATTTTATTAATTTGGCCATTTGTTTTTTTAATTTCAGGGTTGCTGTAAAGGATTCATTTCGTGGTGACTTAGGGGAAGTGAAACCCTGAAAAATCCATGTCTCTTGGATATGATCAGTATGCTTTTTCTGTGAATAGGGGTGCAAAGAGAGACCCTGAAAAACTAAAGCAAGAGAGGGAGAAACTTGAGAGGCAACAGAGGGAGGGTATGCAATTCTTGTTTTTGTGACTTTCAAGCAGTTTTTTCCTTCTTTTTCTAGCGATTTGATTGAAATTTGCTCGAAAAATCATTGCGAGAAGCTCGGTCTGCAAGCATAAGCTAAAGTTGCTGAGGATGCTCGATCTCGAAAGTAGAGGCGAGAAGTTTCTGTCTTGAAGCAAAACGAAGACTAGAGCTTGAGAGAGAAGCATCACGACAAGCTTTATTGCATGTAAATTCTTGCGTATATGCATACTGCTTGTCTCTCTTCTCCTCCCACCTTAAAATTGATGTTTAATCTTTTATGGGTGCTGTAACAGATGGAGAAAACAGTAGAAATCAATGAAAACAACTTATTTTTTCTTTGAGAAAAGTTTAATATATTCATTCAGCACTCTTTCAGTTTTACTGTTGTTGTGATTTAATTCAAACTCTTTTGAGTTAGGTTGAAGAAAGGTTGTCTTTCTTAGCTTCCACAAAGTATATCCATTCTTTTGAAATTTCATTATTAGCTTCCACACAGTTGTGGTATTAGTTCTTTATGTCTGTGTTGGTGACTTTCAAATGGTACATGGCTACCTTTGTTTTTCTATGTTTTAAATTTCATAGTTTCTTTTACACTATTGGAATTAATAGTGGGAAAATGTTTATGAAGCTGAATGCATTTGTTAGGATAGGGTTGCTTGCTACTTAATGTTATGTGGTTCTCGTTGTTGCTCTGTTTATGCATATAGTGGGATCTAGGTTTATGCGGAAATTATTATATGTATTTTTGGATAGAACATTACAACTGTGAAGAAATATTAGTCTAGAAAATCAATGCAAAATATTAGGTCGTCTAACCTGAATTGATTTCAACTAAGTTTTATGTTTGTCATCTTCTTCTTTATTTTAGTTGGGACATTACTATTATTATTGCTATGCATCAACATGCTTGATAAAAGATATATATAGATGTTTAGAATTGTGCAGCTATATATCAATTTTTTGTAGGTGTTACTTTAGAAGACCTAAAGACGGAGGATCTAAGCCAAGAAATTAGACGATTTATATTCTCCAAAATCTTGGTTTGTTCTGCAGTTCTTGAAATCATGGGACTTTTCAGATAAGTTTATATATTTTGAACAAATAATTCAAATGGTAATTATGTCCATCATCATTCTTTGAATTTCAAGAACGCAAACCAGATCTGACTGGTGACATTATGGCTTTCCGAGATTTCTTATTATCATCAACTATATCGGACACTCTTGAAGTTTGGGAGACTGAAAGACAAAGTTTCTTTTAACATTGTGCTTATCGTTTTTATTGAGAATAATATACGATACTCGCAGACGAACAACAACTTCAGTAACCCTTCCCACTTAATAAAATTTATGTGCCTCTTATCAAATGGTTATGTACGATTATTCTTGTAGATGCGGGCCATCGAATTGCTCGAAAGAATTGTGCATGCATTGGATTCCTTGCGGACAATGCGGGAAATCAACCGAATTTTCCAAGTATTGTTTCCTTGTTGTCTCGAATGAAGGTGAGTCTGCGCGACGAGCGAGAAAAATCTGTGTTCGGGTGGCGATTTCCAATCTGTGTTCGGTTGAAATATATTATCTGCTTAGCTTTTGATGCTGAACATTTTTATTTTTTAGGTTCTTTCTACTATTGAAGAAGATGCCTGAACATATATGCTCTCCATTTAGGTAGTATATACTTACAATTTGAGTATAAGTTTTGTTTATTTAATTGCATCATTTATATTTGTAACTACTTTGGAAATTATAGTTGAAGAAAAAGTGTGAATTTTTGCAGGTCTTGATCCTGAAAAATCTGGATCTACTCCCAGTGGAACAGAGGACCTTTATCAAACTCTGTTGCTACTTTTATTTATCTAGGAAGTTTGATCATTTATCTTGTTTTTAAGACATTTTTATATTTTTAATGTTTCTATTTATGATGTCTTCAGCCCCAACTTTAAATATGTTAGGAGCATGGAATGCTGCTTAACTTATGTATGTTTTATTATCCAAGATATTAAGTAAGGTTATGTTTGATGAGAGGGTACTTATGAAGGTTGATTTGGGATGTTTGTTCTAAATTTTAATTTGTTTTGGGACCTGTAAGTATAATAGATTTTTCACTCTCATATTAGATTCTGGAGGACGATGGTGACTCATAATCTTCTTTAATTTTTTTAAGCTTGAATTTGTGAAAATTCATATATAATATAAATAGTTTCGAACAATTCGAACAATTCGAACAAGGCAAATGATTCGAACATTTCAAACATTTCGAACGATTCGAACATTCTGAACATTTCAAACAAGTCGAACAATACGAACATTCGAAATAATTCGAACTAATTTCGAACAAATTGAACCGAACACGAGCATTAACCACACAAATAATTTCGAACACGAACCGAACACGAACAAATCGGATTTCGAATGAGCCGAGACACGAACACTAGTTACGTTCTTTCGTGTTCGGTTCGTTTACACCTTAGTGGTCATATGGTCGAAAATTGACAATTTTGACTAAAATTGACTTTTTGTCGAAAGTTGACTGTTGGATCGATGAGTTGGTCATTGGGTCGAGGATTGACCATTTTGAACAAAGTTAACTTTTTGTAAAGTTGACTATTAGGTCGATGGGTTGGCCATTAGGTCGAAGGATTGATATTTTGACCGAAATTGACTTTTTGTCGAAAGTCGATCTTTTTAGTCGATTGGGTTGGTCATTGGATCGAGGATTTACCAATTTGACCAAAGTTATCTTTTTGTTCGAAAGTTAACCTTATTTGACCATTCGTGTCGAAGATTGATCGATATGGCTGAAGTTGACTTTTTGGTCGAGATTTACTATTGGAGTCGATAATTGGTCATTAGGTCGAAAATTAACTATTTTGACCCAATTGACTTTTCGTTCAGAAGTTAGCTTATTGGAGTCGATGCGTTGGTCGATGGGTCGAGAATTGACCGGTTTGACTAAAGTTGACTTTTTGTCGAAAGTTGATCTATTAGGTCAAAGGGTTGGTCATTGGGTCGAAAATTGACCATTTTGACCAAAGTTGGTTTTTAGTCGAAGTTGACTTATTTGTTCGATGGAGGATTATTAGGTCGAAATTTAACATATTTGACTAAAATTGACATTTTGTACAAAGTCGAACTCCATCAGGTCAACGGGCTTCGCTATTCGGTCGAGGTTCGACCAATTTAACCAAAATCAGACTTTCGGTCAAAAGTCAATTGACTCGACAAGAGTTCATTGGGTTTGCAGGTAGATTAACTCTTGTCACCAAAGTCGACTTATTGGTCGAGATCGCCTTCTCGCGGTCGCAAATCGGTCATTATGTCAGAAATCGACTTTTCGCCAAAATCAATTTTGTCGGAAAGTCGATCTATTGGCTCCATGGGTCGAGTCGTCGGGTCGAGGATCGACTCATTTCGTTAAAAGTTGAGTTACAGTTTAAAAGTTCGATCTGTCGGGTCGATGTGTTCGCCATCGTCTAGCTGAGTCGGCTCATTTCGGCCATAGAAGACGAATTTTTCGTTAAAAGTCGATCTGTCGGGTCGATGTGGTCGGGTCGTTCTGGCTCGAAAATCGGCCAATTTCGCCAGAGTTGAGCTTTTTGGTCGAAAGTCGACTGCTAGATCGATGGGCAGCGTGCGTTATTAAGTCAAAAATCGATCATTTGCACCAAAATCGACTTTTCGTCAAAAGTAGTACATCTTATCGCGTCGATGGGTCGTCCATCGGGGTCGAAGGATCACTCATTTTGGCTCGAGTTGAATTTTTGGTCTTAGATCGACTTATCGGGTGTCTATAATCGGTCGTTAGTGTCAAAATCGACTATTTCACCAGAATCAGACCACCGTCGCAAAAGTTAGCTGCATTGGGTAAGCGGGGCGGTCATCAGATCAGAAATCGACCATTTGCACCTAAGATGACATTTTGAGTCAAAATTGACCTATTTTGACCAAAAGTCGATTTCCCGTGCAAAATTTCACCCATCAGTGTCAGCGGGCGGTTATCGTCGAGATCGAGAAATTGACCATTTTGATCGAAGTCGTCTTTTTGCCGAAAAGTCAATTTTGTTGCGTCGATGAGTTGGTAATTGGGTCAAGTATTACCATTTGACTAAAGATGGCTTTTTGGTGAAAGTTGATATTATTAGGTTGATAGGTCGGTCATTGTGGTAAAAAATTGATCCATTTTGACCAAAGTTAATTTTTAGTCCAAAAGTTAATCTGTTAGGTCGATGGGTGATCATTAGGTTAAAATTTGACTATTTTGACACAAAATTGACTTTTTGGTCGAAAGTTGACTCGATGAGTCGATGGGTTTGTCATTCGGGTCGATGATTGACCATTTTGACCAAAGTTGACTTTTTAGTCGAGAGATTGACGTATTAGCGTCGAGAATTTGCCATTAATTCAAAAAATTACTATTTTGATCATTGGTGAAAATTAATTTTTTGACTAAAATTAAATTTTTGTCGAAAGATGACCTATTGGGTCAGCGGGGTAGTCATTATGGTCGAGAAATTGATCATTTTGACCAAAGTCGACTTTTTGGTCGAAACTTGACCTATTTGGTCGATGAGTTGGTAATTGGGTCAAGAATTGACCATTTTGAGCTAAAGATGACTTTTTGGTCGGAATTGATCTGTTAGATTGACTGTGGGTATTTGGTCGAAAATTGACCATTTTGACTAAAAGTTGACCTTTTGATCAAAAGTTAGCCTATTGGGTCGATATGTGGTCATTAGGTCGAAAATAGCTGATTTTGATCAAAATTGACTTTTTGGTTAAAAGTTTTTATTAGATTGACGGGTTGACATTGGGTGAGATTAGCTATTTTACGAAAATTGAATTTTTGGTGGTGACTCATTAGATTGACAGGTGGTCGTGGGTAAAAAATTGACAATTTTGACGCAAGATGACATTTTAATTAGTTGACTATTTGGTGATGAGTTGGAAATTGGGTAAATTAATAATTTTGACCAAGGTTGACTTTTGGTGAAGTTGACTGTTAGCAGATGGGTCCTACATTGCAATGATGATAGAGAAATGATATTGATAAGCATGGGTTGGCCGTGTGTGTGTGTGTGTAAGATCCATCATTTGTGTGTGTGTGTGTGTGTGTGTGTGTGTGTGTGTGTGTGTGTGTGTGTGTGGGGGGGGGGGGGGGGGGGGGGGGGGGGGGGGGGGGGGGGGGGGGGGGGGGGGGGGGGGGGGGGGGGGGGGGGGGGGGGGGGGGGGGGGGGGTAGCCCAGCCCATGTGGCAACGCGCGCGCGCGCGCGGCATGGCAT
>CM040438.1:16593597-16671445 GCA_022702705.1 Papilionanthe hookeriana x Papilionanthe teres
TTTGGTCAAAAGTTGACCTTTTGGGTCAATGGGTGGTCATTAGGTCAAAAATTAACTATTTTGACCAAAATTGACTTTTTGGTTAAAAATTGACCTATTTGGTCAATGAGTTGGTCATTGGGTCAAGGATTGATCATTTCGACCAAATGTCGACTTTTGGTCAAAAGTCGACTTATCGGGTCAATCGGTCGTTCATCGGGTCTAGGGATAAACTTATTAGGTCAACAATTGGTCATTAGGTCAAAAATTAAATATTTTGAGCAAAATTGACTTTTTGGTCAAATGTTGACATATTGGGTCAATTGGTGGTCATTAAGTCAAAATTGAATATTTTTCGGTTAATTTTGACCGAAATTGACTTTTTTGTTAAAAGTTGACCTATTGGGTCAATGGGTTTGTCTTTGGGTCAAGGATTGACCATTTTGACCAAAAGTGACATTTTGGTCAGAGATTTACTTATTGGGACAAAAATTGGTCACTAGGTCAAAAATTGACAATTTTGACCAAAATTGGATTTTTGGTCAAAATTTAACCCATTGGGTCAACAGAGTGGTCATTGGGTCAGAAATTGACCATTTTGACCAAAGATGACTTTTTGGTCAAAAGTTGACCTATTTTGACCAAAATTGATTTTTTTGTCAAAAGTTAACCCACTGGTGAACGGGGTGGTTGTTGGGTCAAAAATTGACCATTTTGACTGAAGTTGACTTTTTGGTTAAAAGTTCACCTATTTACTCAATGAGTTGGTAATTTGGCCAAGAATTGACCATTTTGACCGAAGATTACTTTTTGGCCAAAAGTTGATCTATAGGGTCAAGGGGTTGTTCATTAAGTGTAAAATTAACCATTTTAACCAAAGTTGACTTTTTTGTCAAAAGTTGACCTATTGGGTCAATGGGTGGTTATTAGGTCAAAATCGATTATTTCGACCAAAATCGACATTTTGGTCAAAAATCGACTCTATTAGGCCACGGGTTTGTCGTTGGGTCACTGGATTGACCATTTTAACTAAAGTTTGACTTTTTGGTCGGAGATTGACTTATTGGGTTAATAATTGGTCATTAGGTCAAAAATTGACTATTTTTACCAAAATTAAATTTTTGGTTAAAAGTTAACCCAAAATAGTAAAATTGACTTTTTGGTCAAAAATTAACTATTTGATCAATCGGTTTGTCATTGGGTCAAGGATTGACAATTTTGACCAAAGTTGACTTCTTGGTCAGAGATTGACTTATTGGGTCAATATTTGGTCATTAATTAAAAAATTGACTATGTTGGTCATTAGGTCAAAAATTGACTATTTTGACCAAAATTGAATTTTTGGTTAAAGTTAACCCATTGGGTCAACAGAGTGGTCATTGGGTCAGAAATTGACCATTTTGACCAAAGTTGACTTTTTGGTCAAAAGTTGACCTATTTGGTCAATGAGTTGGTAATTGGGTCAAGAATTGACCATTTTGATCGAAGATGACATTTTGGTTAAAAGTTGATCTATTTGGTCATTAGGTCAAAAATTTACCATGTTGACCAAAGTTAAATTTTTGGTCAAATGTTGACCAATTAGGTCAATGGGTTGGTCATTGGGTCAAAAATTGACCATTTTGACCAAAGTTAACATCTTGGTCAGAGATTGACTTATTAGGTCAATAATTGGTCATTAATACAAAAATTGATTATTTTGGTCATTAGGTTAAAAACTGACTATTTTGACCTAAATTAAATTTTTGGTCAAAAGTTGATCCATTGGATCAACTGGGTGCTCATCGGGTCAGAAATTGAATATTTTGACCAAAGTTGACTTTTTAGTCAAAAGTAGTCCTATTGGTCAATCAGTTGGTAATTGCGTCAAGAACTGACCATCTTGACCAAAGATGACTTTTTGGTCAAAAGTTGATCTTATCGGGTGAATGGGTTGGTAATTTGGTCGAAAATCGACCATTTTGACCTAAGTTGACTTTTTGGTCAAAAGTCGACTTATCGAGTCAATGGGCTATTATTAAGTCATAAATCGACTATTTCGACCAAAATCGACTATTTTGACAAAATCGACTTTTTGGTCAAAAGTCGACTTATTGGGTCAATGGGCTCATCATTAGGTCAAGGATCGATTATTTTGATCAAAGTTACTTTTGGTCAAAGATTGATCTTATTAGGTCAATAATTGGTCATTTGGTCAAAAATTGACTATTTTGACCAAATTTTAATTTTTGGTCAAATGTTAGTACGTTGGGTCTACGGGGTGGTCATTGGGTATGAAATTGACCATTTTGACCAAAGTTGACTTTTTGGTGAAAAGTTAACCAATTTGGTCAATGAGTTGGTAATTTGGTCAAGAATTGACCATTTTGATAAAAGATGACTTTTAGGTCAAAAGTTGACATATTGGGTCAATGTGTTTGTCATTAGCTCAAAAATTGACCATTTTAACCAAAGTTGACTTTTTGGTCAATAGTTGACCTATTGGGTCAATAGGTGGTCATTAGGTCAAAAATTGACTATTTTAACTAAAGTTGACTTTTTAGTCAAAAGTTGATCTATTGGGTCAATGGGTGGTCATTAGGTCAAAATTTAACAATTTTGAGCCAAATTGACTTTTGGGTTAGAAGTTTACTTATTTTGTCAATGAGTTGGCATTGGGTCAAGGATTGATCATTTTGACCAATGTTGACTTTTTGGTCAAAAGTTGACCTATTGGGTAAATGGGTTGGTCATTAGGTCAAGGATTGACCATTTTGACCAAAGTTGATTTTTTTGTCAGTGATTGGCTTATTGGGTCAACCATTGGTCATTAGGTCAAAAATTGAATATTTCGACCAAAATCGACTTTTGGTCAAAAGTCGACCTATTGGGTCAATGGGTTAATAATAAGTCAAAATCGAATATTTCGATCGAAATTAACTTTTCGGGTCAAAAGTCGATCTATCGGGTCAATAGGTTCATCATCGGGTCGAAGGATTGACCATTTTAACCAAAGTTGACTTTTTGGTCAGAGATTGACTTATTAGGTAATAATTGGTCACTAGGTCAAAAATTGACAATTTTGACCAAAATTAAATTTTTTGTCAAAAGTTAACCCATCGGGTCAACGGGGTGGTCACTGGGTCAGAAATTGACCATTTGGACCAAAGATGACTTTTTTGTTAAAAGTTGACATGTTTTTTACCAAAATTGAATTTTTGGTCACATGTTTAACCCATTGGGTCACCCAGGTGGTCATTCGGTCAGAAATTGACCAATTTGACCAAAGTTGACTTTTTGATCAAAAGTTGACCTATTTGGTCGATGAGTTGGTAATTGGGCCAAGAATTAACCATTTTGACTGAAGATGACTTTTTGGTCAAAAGTTCATATATTTGGTCAAGGAGTTGGTCATTGGGTCAAAAATTAACCATTTTGACCAAAGTTGACTTTTTGGTCAAAAGTTGATCTATTGGGTCAATGGGTGGTCAATAGGTCAAAAATTGACTTGTAGGTCAAAAGTTGACCTATTGGGTCAATGGGTTAGTCATTGAGTCAAGGATTAACCATTTTGACTAAAGTTGACTTTTTGGTCGGAGATTAACTTATTTGGTCAATAATTGGTCATCAGCTCAAAAACTGACAATTTTGATCAAAATTGAATTTTTGGTGAAAAGTTAACCCATTGGGTCAATGGAGTGGTCATTGGGCCAGAAATTGACCATTTTGACCAAAGTTGACTTTTCAATCAAAAGTTGACCTATTGGGTAAATGGGTGGTCATTAGGTCAAAATTTGACTATTTTGACAAAAGTTGTCTTTTTGGTCAAAAGTTGACCAATTATGTCAATTAGTTGGTAGTTGGGTCAAGAATTGACCATTTTGACCGAAGATGAATTTTTGGTCAAAAGTTGATCTATTGGGTCAACGAGTTTGTCATTGGGTCAAAAATTGACCATTTTTACCAAAGTTGACTTTTTGGTGAAAAGTTGACCTATTGGGTCAATGGGTTGGTCACTAAGTTAAAAATTTACTATTTCGAGTAAAATTGACTTCTTGGTCAAAAGTCGATCTATTGGGCAGTGAGTTTGTCATTAGGTCAAGGATTTAACATTTTGACCAAAGTTGACATTTTGTTCAACAGTTGACCTATTGGGTCAATGGGTTTGTCATTAGGTCAAGGATTGACCACTATGACCAAAGTCGACTTTTTGGTCAGAGATTGACTTGTCGGGTCAATAATTGGTCATTAGGTCAAAAATCGATTATTTTGACCAAAATTGACTTTTTGTTCAAAAGTTGACTTATTATGTCAATTTGTTGGTCATTGGGTCAAGAATTGACCATTTTGACCAAAGTTGACTTTTTTGTCAAAAGTTGACCTATTGGGTCAATGGGTTGGTCATTTGGTCAAATATTGATCATTTTGACCAAAGTTGACTTTTTGGTCAAAAGTTAACCTATTTGCTCAATGGGTGGTCATTATGTAATAATTTCACTATTTTGACCAAAAATGACTTTTTTGTCAAAAGTTGACCTATTGGGTCAAAGGGTTTGTCAATGGGCCAAGGTTTGACCATTTTGACCAAAGTTTACTTTTTGGTCAAAATTTCACCTATTGGGTCAATGGGTTGGTCATTGGGTCAGAAATTGTCCATTTTGACCAATGTTGACTTTTTGGTCAAAACTTGACCGATTGGGTCAATGGGTTTGTCATTAAGTCAAAGACTAACCATTTTGACCAAAGTTGACTCTTTGTTCAGAGATTGGCTTACTGGGTCAATAATTGGTCATTAAGTCAAAAATTGACTATTTTGATCAAAATTAACATTTTGGTCAAAAGTTGACCTATTAGGTCAAGTTGGTTATTTGGTCAAGAATTGACCATTTTAACCAAAGTTGACTTTTTTATCAAAAGTTGACCTATTGGGTCAATGGGTTGGTCATTGGGTCAAGGATTGACCATTTTGACCTAAGTTTACTTTTTGGTCAGTGATTGACTTGATGAGTCAATAATTGGACATTAGGTCAAAAATTGATTTTTTTGACCAAAATTAAATTTTTGGTCAAAAGTTGAACCATTCGGTCAACAGGGAAGTCATTGGGTCAGAAATTAACAATTTGGACCGAAGTTATTTTTTTAGTCAAAAGTTAACCTATTTGGTAAATGAGTTGGTGATTCGGTCAAGAGTTGACCATTTTGACCGAATATGACTTTTTTGTCAAAGGCTGATCTATGGGGTCAATGAGTTGGTCATTGGGTCAAAAATTGACCATTTTGACCAAAGTCGACTTTTTGGACAAAAGTTGACCTATTGGGCCAATGGGCGGTCATTAGGTCAAAAATTAACTATTTTGACCAAAATTTACTTTTTGGTATAAAATTGACCGATTTGGCCAATGTGTTGGTCATTGGGTTAAGGATTGATCATTTTGACCAATGTTGACTTTTTGGTCAAAAGTTAACCAATTGGGTCAATGGGTTGGTTATTGGTTCAAGGATTGACCATTTTGATTAAAGTTGATTTTTTGGTCAGTGGTTGGCTTATTGGGTCAACAATTGGTCATTAGGTCAAAAATTGAATTTTTTGACCAAAATTGACTTTTTTGTCAACAGTTGACCTATTGGGTCAATAAGTTTGTCATTGGGTCAAGGATTTACCATTTTAACCAAAGTTGACTTTTTGGTCAGAGATTGACTTATTGGGTCAATAATTGGTCACTAGGTCAAAAATTGACAATTTTGATAAAAATTGGATTTTTTGTTAAAAGTTAACCGATTTGGTCAACGGGGTGGTCATTGGGTTAAAAATCGACCATTTCGACCAAAGTCGACCTTTTAGTCGAAAGTCGACCTATCAGATCAATGTGTAGTCATTAGTCAACAATCGACTATTTTTACCTAAATCGATTTTTCGGTCAAAAGTCGACTTATTGGGTTAGTGTGTTTTTTATCTGGTCAAGAATTGACCATTTTGAGCAAAGTTGACTTTTTGGTCAGAGATTGACTTGTTGGGTTAATAATTGGTCATTATATCAAAAAATGACATTTTTGACCAAAATTGAATTTATGATCAAAAGTTAACCCATTGACCCAATTGGTCAACATTTGACCAAAAATTCAACTTTGGTCAACATGGTAAATTTTTGACCCAATGACCAACCCAATGACAAAATAGATCAACTTTTAACCAAAAAGACATCTTCGATCAAAATGGTCAATTCTTGACCCAATTACCAACGCATTGACCAAATAAGTCAACTTTTGACCAAAAAGTCAACTTTGGTCAAAATGGTCAATTTATGATCCAATGACCACTCTGTTGACCCAAAAGGTTAACTTTTAACCAAAAATTCAATTTTGATCAAAATAGTCAATTTTTGACCTGATGACCAAAATAGTCAATTTTTTAATTAATGACCAAATATTGACCCAATAAGTCAATCTCTGACCAAGAAGTCAACTTTGGTCAAAATTGTCAATCTTTGACCCAATGACAAACCGATAGACCAAATAGGTTAACTTTTGACCAAAAAGTCAATTTTGGACAAAATAGTTAATTTTTTTCCTAAAAACCACCCATTGACCCAACTGGTCAACTTTTGACGAAAAGTCAACTTTGGTCAAAATAGTCAAATTTTGACCTAATGGCAACCCATTGACCCAAGAGGTCAACTTTTGACCAATAAGTCAACTTTGGTCAAAATGGTCAATTTCTGACCCAATGGGTTAACTTTTGACCAAAAATTCAATTTTGGTAAAAATAGTCAATTTTTGACCTAATGACCAATTATTAACCCAATAAGTCAATCTCCGACCAAAAAGTCAAACTTTAGTTAAAATGGTCAATCCATGACCCAACGACAAACCCATTGACCTAATAGGTCAATTTTTGACCAAAATGTCAATTTTGGTCAAAATAGTCAATTTTTGACCTAATGACCACCCGTTGACCCAATAGGTCAACTTTTGACCAAAAAGTCAACTTTGGTTAAAATGGTTAATTTTACTCCCAATGACCAACCCCTTGACCCAATATATCAACTTTTGGTGAAAAAGTAATCTTCGGTCAAAATGGTCAATTCTTGGCCCAATTACCAACTCATTGAGTAAATTGGTCAACTTTTGACCAAAAAGTCAATTTCAGTCAAAATGGTCAATTTTTGACCCAATAACCACCCCGTTCACCCAATGGGTTAACTTTTGACCAAAAATTCAATTTTGTTAAAAATAGGTTAACTTTTGACCAAAAGTCATCTTTGGTCAAAATGGTCAATTTCTGACCCAATGACCACTCCGTTGACCTAATGGGTTAACTTTTGACGAAAAATCCAATTTTGGTCAAAATTTTCAATTTTTGACCTAGTGACCAATTTTTGACCCAATAAGTCAATTTTTGACCTAGTGATATATCCTTGACCCAATGACAAACCTATTGACTCAATAGGTCAACTTTTAACAAAAAAGTTAATTTCGGTCAAAATATTCAATCTTGACTTAATGACCACCAATTGACCAAATAGGTCAATATTTGACAAAAAAGTCAATTTTGGTCAAAATATTCAATTTTTGACCTAATGACCAATTGTTGACCTAATAAGTCAATCCCTAGACCCAATGACCAACCCATTGACCCAATAGGTCAACTTTTGACCAAAAAGTCAACACTGGTCGAAATGATCAATCCTTGACCCAATGACCAACTCATTGACCAAATAGGTCAATTTTTGACCAAAAAGTCAATTTTGGTAAAAATATTTAATTTTTGACCTAATGACCACCGATTAACCCAATAGGTCAACTTTAGACCAAAAAGTCAACTATGGTGAAAATAGTCAATTTTTGACCTAATGACCACCAATTGACCTAATGTCGGCAAATTTTTAGGTTATATGTTGTATTGTTAAAAGGGGTCGCCTACTGAAGTTGTTGGCAAATTTTTTAGATTTTAAATTTAATTTATATATATATAATTTAGAAAGTAGCATTTGATTTTTAAAATAATTTTAAATTTGAAACTTTTAAGATAAGAAATCAAACCGATCTCACATCCCGAATAGTTTATATAAACGAGCACAGCACCACAAACCCTGTATTTATCCCGAGGAATAGACATACTGCTTAATGATGGGGCTTGGTTAAATAAACTAGAAGATTTATGACATCTGTTTGGTCTGCGAATCAAATTTATAAGCCGATAAGTTCCCCTGCTTAATATAAATGAATTAAGCAGGGTATATATTACCTGGGTTCTTAAAGTTCCCAATAAGGGCAAGCCCCTATAGTTAATTACATCTTAAATGACAGGAATCATTTAAGAAAACTCTCGATAATGATCAGTGGTTTTTCTCTCAAGAATTTCAAAGTTTAAAGTTTTCAAAGAATTGGATTTTGGAAATTTCAATTGGGAATGGATCAAATTTGGAACAGTTATTTTCAGGAGTCCGAAGGAAGAGAAGTAGGACAAGTTGAGGATCCAAGAAGAATCTTGGTAACTTCCCAAACTATCCTATTGTTTGGCTTCAATTTAAGAGTATGTTTAATATTGTAATCCTGCCAATTTTAGTTAATTAAGACTTATATTCGTATGACACAATCATACAAATGGCCTCGAAGATGTGAGGGTTTATGTCGTACCAAACGACTACCTCAGAGTCCTAAGACCGGTTAGGGCTTAATTTACATGACATGATCATGCAAATGCCTAACAAAAAGTTGAGGATTTATGTTGCACTAGAAAACTACCTCGAAATCCTACAGTTTAGTTGTTTAATTCTAGGAATGTTTAGCTGATGTAGATTTGTTTTGCTGACGAAGATGGTTGTGCTGCCCACCATGCTCCGAGCTCCTTGTTGTTGCAGACGTTTAATTTTAAAAGTCATAAATCAGGAGATAAGAGAAGTGTTTTGGTTTAGAAATCTTAAAATCCAAGTGTTTTTTAATATTTTAATTAAACAAATCTTAAAGTTGGTTAAACATAACCGATTAAGATCCCACTGTTCCGTCATCCCGGCACCGTTATTTTCATTGAATTCACTTAGTCCAGATGAATTTGCTAAACTCAACTGAATGAGTTTCACTCTTTCATTTAGACTGTGGGAAATCCCGTTAGCAACACATGGGTTACATCATCTGAGGTATTCCCGATCATTGAATGAGATGTTTTAATTTAGTTGTAATTATAGTTTTGTTGTTCTGTTTCTGATTAAATTTTGAGTTGTTTTATATTTTGAAATGTTGTGGTGGTGAATTTTATCTTGCAATAACTTTTAATTTTGTTTTGGTTTCAGTTTAGGGACTATCCTAAAGGTTTTGGTTTTCATGCAACAGTTTTATTTACCATGCAAGAAAAAGTAGAGTACAATGCATGTAAGTAAATTGCAATAAAATAAAAACGTACCTGGAGGGTCTTCCCGTCATCCCAAGCTACACTTAAAACACATGTTAAGGCATTTAAATATTTCAACAGATACCTAGGTAAAGCTAAGGGGAAGGCTATTGGTTGTCTACCAAGTTCCTAACCCTATAACTAGTCATCTCCTATGACGTCTAGGTTCTCGTGTTTTTGTTTAAGGATGATTTTCTTCATCAAAGAACAATTAAATTCAGTTATTCTTCTAAAACATCCCGTCATATTGAGGAAGTGCTTAAGACAAGTCCTAAACATCTTTTCAATATTTCTGGGATTGTTTTGAGTCCAAGTAAACTTAGTTGCACAGGTGAATTAATCATCCAGGAGTTTAGTTAAACTTTGTCTCTTGCTCAGTGAACTTGGACATTTGAATATCCTATAAGTGAAGTAACACTTCACTTGATACTTCATTTAAGAGTTATAATAATAAGAGCTTTAAAAGGGCAAATCAACTTATTAAGTATTTTAATGATTTAAACTTAATGATTTAACTTTAATTTTGACTTAATTATAAAAAATTAGTTTAAGTTTGGAATAGTGTTCATGTTTTAAGTTTACTTTAAGTGTTTGGTTTAACTCTTAATGATTTCATTTAGGTTTGTCGTTAAATGATTTTAATTTAATTTAATTTAAGTTTAATTTAATTTAATTTAATTTATTTTAATTTAATTTAATTTAATTTAATTTAATTTAATTTTGATTTAATTTTAATTTTTAAATTTAATTTTAATTTGATTTTTAAATGAATTGAATTTAATTTAATTTAAATTTTGATTTTAATTTAATTTTAATTAATAGTTTTGGTTTAACTTTAATTTTAATTAAATTTTAAATTTAATTTAATTTTAATTTTAATTTAATTTGTTTTAATTTTAGTTTTAATTTTAGTTTTAATTATTAATTTGGATTATTATTTTTATTTTTAATTAAGAATTAAGTATTGTTAAAGTGACTTATTTAGGAATTTTTAAATTAAAGAATAAATGTCCTCTTAATAATATCCCTAATTTAATAATTCCAATTTCTATTATTCTTCCAAAATTTCAATTAATTAATTAATTAAAGTTTTTATATTAATTATATTTGAAATGATTAGTAGGTTTCTACCCTCAATCATTTAAGTTTCAATCATCCAAAATCAGTTTAAAATAAAATATTTTACCCTCCCTTTTTTGATTAATCCTAAAATTTTAATTAAGGGCTGAAATTTTTTAATTACCCTTTTACCCTTAGAGCTTAATAATTCTATAACTCACTAAACTAAGCTCAAATGAACTTGAAATTTTTATGTAACCTCACTCACATGTCAATTAAGACATTAGAGGAGAAAATGTGATTTTTCTGTATTTAATTTATTTATGTAATTATTTTTAGTAGAAAATAAAGGTTTTCAAGGAAAATTCAATAACATCACCAAGTAAATGTTTATGTCCTTAAGAAAATTATGGGATGTTTCTAATAACTAGAGGACCATTTGGACCAATTTTGGTGATTTTTTGAATTATATTTTATTTATTAGAATTATTTTGAATTTTGGAGTATTAATTAATTTAAAAAATGAATTTTATATTTTTCAAAAATCTCTCTGACCTCAGGGAAATTAGAGAATCAAATTTTATATTTTTTTAATTTTTCTTTGATTTATTAGAATTATCTTAGTGGAAATGTTAAAGAAAATCATTTTTTTAATTCAAAAAAAATTGTTTTAAGCCTTTAAAATTCAATATCTTACCCTAGAGACTTAGGAAAAATATTTGGTTTGTTCCTAGGTGATTAGAATTCAGAATGTGACAATTAGGTGATTTTTAATATTTTGTGATTTTTATTATTAAAAATATTAAAATAATGATAAAAATCAACTTTTTTTAGAAAATTACAATTTTAATTTTCCTAAACTCCTCTGATACCAGAGAATCCCCAAAACCATTTTTGTGAATTTTTGAAAAGTATTTTATGAGATATGAATTTTTAAAGTTTAATTTTGGTTATGTGGCTTAATTAGTCCATTTAGTGGGGTTAATCAAGTCTAATTGAATTTAAATTTTTATGTGATGTTCCTCTGATCCTAAAGATCAGTGCAGAATTTTTTCAAGTTTATTTGATGTGTAGTTAGCCCTAATTAATTAAAGTTCAATTTTGGGTGTTTAGGCCAATTAGGGTTGTTCCAAGTGAATTAATCCTAACCATAATTATCTTAGGGTCCTCTAGTCCTAAGAAACTTCACCAAATTTTCCTAGAATTTTATTTCTCAACATGCTAATTATTGAAATTAAAATAATCAAAACAGTAACATGAACTTGGAAAATCAATAACTTCTCATAGGGATGGCCTCTGACCTTGGAAAATTTAGAGAATGTTCCCAAGTTCAGAGGCTTCAAAAGCCCTATGGTCTCATGCCATGGTGAATTGTCCACATGCATAGAGAATTAAAATATTGCAGAGAGTAAATAATTAATTAGAAATAAAATATGCAATGAAATGACTTGATTTTTTTCCACATTATTCTCCTCTGTTCACTGAGCAAGAGGGTATTTTTATTTTATTTTTGTGATTTTTCTATGCAAATATATGGATTTTTGAAGTTCTGGTAATTAAATAAATAGAAAAATGGCCTATTTTCCTACTTATCCACGCGACGCCACGCAATCCTCGACAGCTGCGAAAGGCCACGTGGCACGCTTCGATTCAGCGCCGCCATCTTAGTCAGCTGCCACGGGGCCCGCGGTTCACGTACCATCTCCTGGTCGGATACTATCTGAGCCATCCGTCCGATACACGCGTGAATGGACGACATCAGCTCATCGTCCCCGATCAACCTCACCCGAGAGCCGTCCATCTTCAAGGCTTGATATCTCCTTCGATACTTAACCGATTTCTACATTCTTATACTCTATGGATTCGTCTTAAAGAGATGAACACATCCATATGGTTTATGTGGCATAAAATTGATCCAAACAAAATGAAGAATGTTTAGAAGCTCGGGAAGAAGAGAGAGCTCATACCTTTGCTCAAAGAAGTGTGGCTTTGATCTGAGAGTTGTGTCACCTTCGATCAAGTCCAAGTAAGCTCCAGATGAAGTCTCTGGCCCTGGGGAATGGTCTAGACTTGAATTCGACCAGACCCGATTCCAAAGCTTGGAGGCTAGAGCAAATGGGTGTCCTGGAGAGGGGGCTTCCACTGGGGAACTCCTTCTCTTGATCTTGTGCAGGTGTGGGTGAGTTTAATTTGAGTTTGGTGGAGAATTGGAAAGTGTCCTGGTTTTGGGTGGAATTTTGGCTGAGAAATTGAGCTCTGTGGATGGGGATTATGTCAAATTATCACTGGGGATCAATTGCTCTAAGTGTGGAGGATGGTCTGGAACAATTTTGGCAGAGTTTCTGTATGGTTTGGTGCAACTCTTCTCTTGGCCGAGAGGGGGTGGTGCTTAAATAGGAATGGCTGGAAGGCCTCTCAGGGGGGTTTGATGGCTTGGATCAGCTGCAAGGGAAGAACAGCCATGGCAGCCATTGAGCATGGGGCAGCTCAGCAAGGGAGAATTTCAATGTTGGGCTCACATGGTATTCTCAGCCATGACATTTTCCGGCGGTTGTGGTGGCTGGCCGGCCAGGCATGGGTCACCCTCAGGGTCAGTGAGGTCAGAGCTTGATTCCTATGAGTTCAATTGATGGTTACCATGTGTAAAGGTGGTGAATTGAAATGGAATGGGAAAGGGGTGATTTTGGCTTCGTTTGGGTCAACCCGCTTCGGCATATTTTTAGGTTGTGTTGTATTTTAGAAAAAGGGGTCTCCAAACAGAAATTGTGTGGTGAATTTTAAGATTTTAAATTTAGTTTAAATATATATATATATTGAAAAGTAGTATTTGATTTTTGAAAATAATTTTAAATTTAAAAATTTTTAAGATATGAAATCAAACTGATCTCACATCCCGAATAGTTTACATAAACAAGCACCGCACCACAAACCATGTATCTATCCCGAAGAATAGACATACTGCTTGACGATGGGGCTTGATTAAATAAACTAGAAGATTTGTGACATCCGTTTGATCTGCGAACCAATTTTATAAGCCGACAAGTTCCCCTACTTAATACAAAGGAATTAAGCAGGGTTTATATTACCTGGGTTCTTAAAATTCCCTATAAGGGCAAGCCCTTATAGTTAATTACATCTTAGGTGACGGGATTCACCTAGGAAAACTCTTGATAATAATCAATAATTCTGCTCTCAAGAATTTCAAAGTTTAAGTTTTCAAGGGATTGAATTTTGGAATTTCAATAGGGAATGGATCAAATTTGGAAGATTTTATTTTGGGAATTCAAAGGAAGCCCGACTATCCTATTGTTTGGCTTGAATTTAGGAAAGTCCTAATATTTGTTTAATATTTTGATCTTGCCAATTTTAATTAATTAGGACTTATATTTGTATGGTAAAATCGTACAAGTAACCTTAAAGATGTGAGGGTTTATGTCGTATCGGACGACAACCTCGGAATCCTAAGACCGGTTAGGGCTTAATTTGCAATGCAAATGCCTAACAAAAGGTTGAGGATTTATGTTGCACTAGGCAAACTACCTCGAAGTCCTATAGCTTTGTTGTTTAATTCTAAGAATGTTTAGCTGATGTAGAGTTGTTTTGCTGACGAAGATGGCCGTGCTGCCCACCGTGCTCCAAGCTCCTTGTTGTTGCAGAGGTTTAATTTTAGAAATCATAAGTCAAGAGATGAGAAAGGTGTTTTGGTCTAGAGAAAATCTTAATTTCCAAGTATTTTTATGTTTTATTTAAAACAAATCTTAAAGTTGATTATAACAACACCGGTTAAGATCCCACGGTTCCATCCTTCCGGCATCGTTATTTTTATCGGATTCACTTAGTCTAGATGAATTTTCTAAACTCAACTGAATGAGTTCCACACTTTCATTTAGACCGTGGGAAATCTCGTTAGCAACACGTAGGTTACATCATCCGAGGTATTCCCGATCATCCAACAGAACGTTTTAATTTAGTTGTAATTGCGGCTTTGTGTTCCGTTTGTGATTAAATTTTGAGTTGTTTTATTTTTTGAAATGTTGTGGCGGTGAATTTTATCTTGCAATGACTTTTAATTTAGTTTTGGTTTCAATTTTAGGGACTATCCTAAAGGTGTGGGTTTTCATGCAACGATTGTTTATCATGCAAGAAAAGTAAGTGCGATGCGATTAAATAAATTACAATAAGGTAAATCGCAATAAAATAAAAGCGTACCGGAGGGTCTTCCCGTCATCCCAAGCTGCACTTAAAACACAATTAGAATATTTAAGCAAGTTCCTAGGTAAAGCTAAGGGAAGGGTTATGGTTTTCTACCAAATTCCTAATCCTATAGCTAGTCATTTCCTATGACGTCTAGGTTCTTGTGTTTTGGTTTGAGGACGATTTTCTTCAACAAAGAACAATTAAGTTCAATTGTTCTTATAAGTGTCCTATCATATTGAGGAAGTGCTTAAGGAGAATCTTAAACATCTTTTCAATATTGATAGGATTGTTTTAAGTCCAAATGGATTTAATTAATCAGGTGAAGTAATCGTCCGAGGTTTAGTTTTGTTATCTTGCTCAGTGAACTAGGACATTTGAATATCCTATAAGTGAAGTAACATTTTATTTAACGTTCTATTTAGGAGTTATGGTAGCCAAAGCTTTCGAGGGCAAATTGGTGTTCAAGTGGTTTATGATTTAATTTAAATTAATGGGTTTAAATTTGGAATAGTGTTCAAGTTACTTCATTTTGAATTTCTTTAAATTCTTTATGTCTTAGGTGATGTTATTTAATTCAATTTAATTTAGCTTTAATGTAATTTTAATTTGGTATAGTTTTAATTTTAATTTAATTTTAATTTTTAATTTTAATTTTAATTTTAATTTTAATTTAATTTTATTTTAATTTGATTATTTATTTATTTTTTTAATTAAATTTAATTTAATTTAATATGTTTTAATTTAATTTAATTTAATTTAAATTAATTTAATTTAACCATTATTTTGATTTAATTTTATTTAATTAATTTAATTTAACTTTAATTAAATTTAATTCAATTCAATTTAATTTATTCAATTTAATTTAATTTTATTTTATTGATTTAATTTAATTTAAATTAATTTAATTTGTTTGATTTATTTTAATCTTTAATTTTAATTTTATTTTTAATTTTAATTTAATTGAAAATTTAAAGAAAAGTTTAATAATTTAACTTTTAACTTAATTTTGATGATTAAGTCCATTAATATTTTAAAATTTAAATTTGAATTATCATTTTAATTAGGAATTAAATATTATTGAGATGACTAATTTAAGGATTTTTAAATTAAAGAACAAATCTCTTCCTAATAATATCCCTATTTAATAATTCCAACTTTATTATTCTTCCAAATTTAATCAATTATTTAATTAAGGTTTATTTTAATTATTTTTAAATTATTTAGTAGGTTTCTCCTCTTTAATTATTTAAATTTCAATCATCTAAATCAGATTAAGATCAAATATTTTACTTGTTAATTTTAGTAAGCCTAAAGTTTTAATTAAGGGTTAAAATTTTAATTACCACTTTGCCCTTCAAGCTTAATAATTTCATAACTCACTAAATTGAACTTAAATGAACTTGAAATTTTTATGTGACTTCACTCATATGCCAATAAAGACATGAGAGGAGAAAATGTGATTTTTCTAGTATTTAATTTATTTATGTAATTATTTTTGGTGGAAAATAGGAATTTCGAGGAAAATTTAATAATATGACCAAGGGAAAGTTTACTGTCCTTAAGAAAATTATGAGACATTCCTAATGGCCAGAGGACCACTTGGACCAATTTTGGTGATTTTTTGAATTATATTATTTTTAATATAATTATTTTAACTTTTGGAGTATTAATTAATTTAAAAATAAAATAAAGGTAGAAAAATTAATTTTATATTTTTCAAAAACCTCTCTGATATCAAGGAAATCAGAGAATCAATTTTTACAATTTTCTAATTTTTCTTTGATTTATTAGAATTATTTTAGTGAAAATGCTAAAAAAAATACATTTTTAAATTTTAGAATTACCTTAGGGCTTTAAAATTTAATATATCATTAAATAGGCCTAAGAAAAATATGGGGTTTATTCCTAAGTGATTAATATTCAAAATGTGACATTTTGGTGAATTTTATTATTTTTGTGATTTTTATTATTTTTTAATTATTAAAATATTAAAATAATACCAAAAAATCAACTTTTTTAGAAAATTGAAATTTTAATATTCCTAAATTCCCCTGATATCAGAGAGGCTCCAAAACCAATTTTGTGAATTTTTGAAAAGCATTTTGAAAGTTATGAATTTTTAAAGTGCAAATTGACTAAATGGCTTAATCAACCCCTTTAGTAGGGCTAACCAAGTCCAATTGACTTCAAATTTTTATTGTGAGTTCCTCTGATCCTAAAGGTCAGTGGAGAATTCATTTCAAGTCAATTTGATGTATGGTTAACTCTAATTAATTAGGGATCTATTTTGGGTGTTTAAGCTAATTAGGGTTAGTTTAAATGAATGAACTCAAAACCTATTTTTCCTAGGGTCCACTGGTCATAAGAGACATCAACAAATTTTCCTAGAATTTATTTCACAACATGCTAATTATTGGAATTAAAATACTCAAAACAGCAACATGAATTTGAAAAATCAATAACTTCTCATAGGGATGGCCTCTGACTTTGGAAAATTCAGGGAATGTTCCCAAATTCAGAGGCTTCAAAAGCCCTATGGTCTCATTCCATGGTGAATTTCCTATTTGCATGGAGAATTAAAATAATGCAGAAGGGAAATAAATCATTAAAAATAAAATACTTGATGAAATTAAATGATTTCTTTTCCACATTATTCTCCTCTCATTCACCGAGCAAGAGGGTATTTTTATTTTATTTTTCTGATTTTTCTACACAAAGTTATGGGTTTTTGAAGTTTAGGGAATTAAATAAATCAGAAAATATCCTAATTTTCTATTTAACCACGCGGCGCCGCATCAACCTCGGCAGCTCCGAACGCACACGCGTCGCCTTCTGATTCGGCGCCGCCATCCGACTCAGCGCTCCAGGGGCCCGCTGTGTCATTCCGTCTCCTGATCTGGCGCGATCCTGGCCGTCCGTCTGCTCGTGTATTAAATGAACGACATCCGTTCATCGTCCCCAAGCCTCCTAGCCCGAGAACCGTCCGTCTTCTAGGCCTAATATCTCACTCAATACTTGACCAAATTGAACGTTCTTATGCTCTATGGATTCGTCTCGAGAAGACGAACACATCCATGCGGTTTATGTGGCATGAAATTGACTCAATAAAAATGGAGAATGTTCAGAAGCTCGGGAAGAAGAGTGAGATTATACCTTTGCTCAGAGAAGTGTATCTTCGATCTGAGGGTTGTGTCACCTTCGATTGGATCCCAGCAAGCTCCAGATGAAGTCTCCTGGTCTGGTGAATTGCCTAGCTATGAAAGTGACCACAGCCGATCACAAAGCTTGGAGAGTCGGAACAAGCCTGGGTGACACGGAGATGGGGCTTTCGATGGGAAACTTCTCCTCTTGGTCCAGTGAAGGTGTAGGACCGCTCAATTTGAGGATTGGCTCACCGTGGCAAAGTGTCCTGGTTTTGGCTAAAATTTCGCGTTGAGAAATTGGATTCTGTTGGTGGGGATTAGGGCAAATTGACACTGGGGAGCAACTGCTCTAAGTATGGAGTAGGGTTTGGAACAATTTTGGCAGAGTTTCGGCAAGGTTTGTGCAACTCTCCTCTCATGGCCGTGAGCGGGTCGGGTTTAAATCGAGGTGGTTGGAGGGCCTCACAGGGATGGCCAAGGGTTGGGATCAGCTGCTCTGGGCATAGGAAGAACAGCCATGGTGGCCATTGGGCATGGGGCAGCTCAGCAAGGTGGAATTCCAAAGTTTGGCTCCTCCCAAGGTCTCGGCCATGGTGTTTTCCGGCGACCCGGGCGGCCGGCCGGCGAGCATGGGTCACCCTCGGGTCCGGGTGGGTCGGGGCTGGAGGTTTGTGCGATCAATTGGCCATGGACATGTGTAAAGGGTTTGAATCAAAGTGGAATGGGAAAGGGCTAGTTTTGGGTTTAAATGGGTCAACCCTTGGTTTTGGGTTAAGTCCACCATCCAAGGCCAATTTGGGCTGAAGGGAAAGTCACTTGGATCAGCTTGATTAGTGGGGTCAAGTCACAATCCAAGTACAATTAAGTTTAAGCATGGTTTAGTGGACTCATGGAAGTGGCTAATCCCCCTTAAGAGAATATGGAAAGGTCCTCCTCCTCTTGCCATCTTGGGTATGGTGAGGTGGAAAGTAGATTCCATGGCTCTCATGGCTCCCATGTGGCTTATGCATGGCTTCATGGCTCACCTTTGACTTGGGAAAAGTTAAGTCGATTTCATGGAAATGGATTTAAGAAAAATTTTGGTATTTTGATGGGAATTTGTATGGGGCTTAATTTGGAATGGCTTCATGATGAATTTTCAAACTTAGGGATTGATTTTAATCAAGGGTATGATGAGAAGAATTTGTCATATGGGCTTTAACATGAAATTTGGGCTTTTGGATTTTGATGGAGATGGGCTTTAGGAAGGTTTCATGTAAGTGGGCTTTTGGTTTAAAAAATAAATTTATGGATGGGAATTTTGTGAAGGATTGGGCCAAACAAATGTTGGGTTCAGTTCATGGATGTGTCAAGAGTGATTTGAAGCAAGTTTGGAGTGATTTGGGTTTGAATTGGGTTGGATTTGGGCTTCTCTGGTGAATGGGCCAATATAGGTCAAATTGGGCTAACTTGGGCCAATGTTGGGCTAGGGTTGAAATTGATGTAAAATGAATGTTGGGAAATTTTTATGGGAGTGTTTCAAAGAGGTTTTGGCTTTGGTTGGGCTTTGATTTTGGGGTTTGGGCTTATTTGGGTTAGGTTTGGGTTTAGGTCAAAATTGGGCTTTTTGGTTTTGGATTGAATTTAAGTGGGGTTTGGGTCTAAATGTTGGGCAAATCATGTGAGTGTTTTGTTTGTAGGGATGTTAAGGAAGGTTTAGAAAAGATTTGGGTTTAATTGGAGTTGAATTGGGTGAGTTTTGGTTAGGTTTGGGTCATAGGTCCAAATTGGGCTTTAAGGCCAAAAGTGAAATTGGATCCAAATGTCAATCAAATTGGACTTGGGTTTGGTCTAGATTGGTGTTGGGAATGTTGAATTGAAGTTTAGAATTAAATTGGACCAGAATTTGGGTCAATTGGGTAGGCTTGGTTTGACATTGGGTTCACTTTGGGTTAAAATGGGTCAAATTGGGGGTTTTGATAAAAGTGGGGTAAATTGACAAAATTGGCCCATGGTGTAGTTGAACAAAATGATATTGGGAATATTTGGGATTTTTTGAAATTTTCTGGGAATTTTCTGAATTTTTGGATTTTTGGGTCAAGAGGGGTATTTTGGGTATTTGGAGGGTATTTTTGGAATTTTTAGTATTTTTGGTATTTTTGGCTATGAATGATCAATTTGAGTAATGTGGGAATGTTTGGGAATAATTTTGAGGAATTTTGGGTAATTTAGGTGATTTTGCAAATTTTGGGCAGTTTCGAGGGTTCCAGGTAGAGTTGGCGGGTGTAGGGTCCCGGGGTCAAAATTGAAAATTTGGAAAATTGAAGAGTGGGTAAATGTAAGTGGAATGAAATCATTTTGGTTGAGCTATGAAGCCATATCAAGCCCACATGAGCCATGAAGGGACTCATTTGAGGCATTCAACATGTTGTTCCTAACCACTGTTAGCACAAGGGCTTAGGGGTTAAGGACCATCCATGTGAATCACCTACATGAGTCAGGAGGTCAAGTTGGGTATGGGTGTGGTTTTAGGAGGTGTGTGCAAGTGTAGTGTATGAGTGTAGTGTGTGTGTAAGTCAGCCCTTCACCAGACCAGGCCACCCAGGGCAGTCCTAAGGCCAAAGAGTCCTATAAGAACCCATCCTTTAAATTTCCACATTTGATTTCAACCCTCTAGGTGATTAGGGGTCTATAGTCAAGTTTGTGGAGTTTGCAGGGAGTTAAAAAGTGGTTTGTATTTCTAAGTGGTGGGTCCTAATTCTAATCCTCTAAGATAGTCGAAGGAAAAGCCTAAGGCTAGATCCTAAGTACTAAAGAGAAGAAGAGAAGACCTCATCAAAAATGAGGTCAACAAATGGACCCCCAATAGGTGTGGTGAGCTGACGGAGCACACCACGCGTATTGGTGTTGACCGAAGCGATCAACAAAACTAACATAAACGTCCAAGTGACAAACTTAGGATAAAGTAGAAGAGTTTCCGCTGGGGAGTGTCAAGTATATCTTTGAAACTGGAGATTCCTGAACTCTCGTTGGGGAAAGTAAAAGGAGGTGAATCCCAAATCACATGACCTGGGGGAATTTCAATTTAGATTTTATTTTGTTTTAGTTTAATTTTTGATGTGTGAGCTTAGATTTTAGTTTGGAGTTTCAATTTAGATTGAAGTTTTGTCAAAATTAATTTTAAGGGATTTGATTTTGAAATGAAAAAAAGGAATTTTGTGGTTTTAGATGTGACATCTTCAACCTCAAAAGAAAATTGAATTGATTAGATTGAATCATTACAATGAGGAGAGATCTCAGAGCAATGTGGTATTGGATGTAAAATCCTTAACCTCAAGAGTTTGATTTTGATGTATTTCATCGCAATAGGGAAAGAATCCTAAAGCAATGTAGTTTCGGATGTAAAATCCTCAACCCTAAGAATTTGGTTTTGATGTTGATGTATTTCATTGCGATAGGGAAAGAATCCTAAAGCAATGCAGTCTCGGATGTAAAATCCTTAACTCCAAAAGTTTGAATTTGATGTATTTCATTGCAATAGGGAAAGAATCCTAAAGCGATGCGGTCTCGGATGTAAAATCCTCGACCCAAAAGTTTGATTTTGATGTATTTCATTGCGATAGGGAAAGAATCCTAAAGCAATACGGTCTCGGATGTAAAATCCTCAACCCAAAAGTTTGAATTTGATGTATTTCATTGCGATAGGGAAAGGATCCTAAAGCGATGCGAGTCTCGGATGTAAAATCCTCAACCCCAAGAATTTGATTTTGATGTATTTCATTGCGATAGGGAAAGGATCCTAAAGCAATGCATTCTCGGATGTAAAATCCTCAACCCCAAGAATTTGATTTTTGATGTATTTCATTGCGATAGGGGAAGAATCCTAAAGCAATGCAGTTTCGGATGTAAAATCCTCAACTCCAAAAGTTTGAATTTGATGTATTTCATTGCGATAGGGGAAGAATCCTAAAGCAATGCAGTTTCGGATGTAAAATCCTCAACTCCAAAAGTTTGAATTTGATGTATTTCATTGCGATAGGGAAATGATCCTAAAGCAATGCAGTCTCGGATGTAAAATCCTCAACTCCAAAAGTTTGAATTTGAATGGTCATTGACTTTGCAAAGATTTGTAGTGTTGATTTGAAAAGTGTGGAATCTTGGTGTTTCGAGAATTTCATGAAAGTTGTAAAAGACTTTCATGAAGGAAATAAATTAGAAGGGAATATGTAGATGTTACATACCCCGTTCAAAAGAGTTGATCGGAAGTCACTGATTTGGATTGAATATGATTCCTCGCCATCAGATTTGATCCGTGTCAATGGAATCAACCGCTTCCATCCCAGACAAGGGAAAGAGTAGAACGGATTGGATTTCAGATTTGGGAGATTGAATTTGAATTTGATTGAGATTTGATTTGAAATTTGGAAAGATTGGATTTGAAATTTGATTTAAAATTTGATTTGGAATCTGGAACGATTGAATTTGAATTTGATTTAAAATTTGATTTGAAATTTGTGTTCATTTTGTCTATCCTTTAACGATTCAAATTTATTTTATCGTTTATTTAATGTTCATGTGAATTTGGTGTTCATCATCATTTTTTTTAGGAAAGTTTTTTTCTTTCATTCTTTTTGTTTCTTTTCTGTTCTTTGTTCGAAGTTCATTTAACTTTAATGGCGTTTCCCAGTCAATTTGCACAAAAGAGGTGAAGGCCGAAAATGTGACATGGTCACTTTCATTCCAATCATGTCGAAGATACATCATACAACTCGATCTGGAATACATCTCATACAATCCATGTAGACTCAAAATGACTATGTATGATCTTTGTCGATCCATCGAAAAAGGTATCATCGTCGAAATCCATGTATCGAATAGTGAGGTACATAGTCAATAACATCACCTTCCAAGCCATCCTTGGCAAGGATGTCGTATGGATGTACGTTGGAGGTGTGATATTTTCCATGCAACTCACGGCTCGTAAGGCCGGAGGCTCTCTAGCTCCGGGTCCGGTCGGAAGTGGTAAGGTGTCTTCCCGTCATCCATCCTTCGAAAGTGACTCGAGATCCGCTTCACTGGTACTCCTGGTATGCAATGTTTAGTGACATCTGCTCCGTTTCCCTTCAGTTTCATGATAGAACCTACCGGTAATGGTATCTTCACTGGCCCTCGGAACTCACCTGGGCCTGCTATCCAGAGGTCAGATCCGAACATGATGTTACACTCGTTCAGGAAAGAAACTGTGCAAAAAGGTCTGACAAAGTCGTGGTGATCTATGTGCGGGGGTATGCAGTCACCCTTCTTGTAAATGTTAATAATGCAACTGTTGGGTATGCAATCTGCTGGCAGTACCCTCCATGTTATCAATCTTTTTACCATTCACTTGATGACTAATGGCATTGGATCCACTTGGCCATGACGGAGTATCCCTGGTGGGTTCCCCTTCACCGTCTCTCCGCAAAGTTGTAGCAACATCCGCATTGTATCGTAATTCTACCTTTCCCCGGCATCCATCTCCGAGGTTCGAGTAAGTGTTTTCTCTTAGGCGGCCCGCTCGGCCCATTCTTTTCAAATCCCGGATGCAGTCCACGATTTGTTGTTGTTTGTATTCTGAGAACACGTCTGTATGTAGCTCGAGGCCTTCTAGTATATTGATCCTTCTGCCTCTGATTCTTTCGAAGTATTCAAAAGTTTTCTTTTCGACATTCTGCATTCTCTCTAGCTCGTATTCCGGAATAATCTGCAAATGACGGGGCCTGGTGACGTATTGTGGGATATACGGCTCAATCCCTTCACGTTCTCTTGCATACCTCGGCTCCTCGGGGATGATGTCCGTCGGGACATCCTCCGGGGTTGCTTCTGCAACAAGGTTATGCATTACTGGTGGTTCTATCTGGTGGCGTGGTAGCCTTCTTTCTTCTGATCTTCGTGAGATTTCCCTGGTCCCTTCTGTTATCCTAGGAGCTGGCCTCCTTACCTGGTGAACTGGCATCCTTGAAGTATATGTACTGGCAGTAGCAACTGCCTCATCACGCTGGTTGGCTGCTAGTTTGGTTAACATCTTGCGGATACAGCGATTTTTATTTCTTCGCTGAGTTGCTGTGAGAGTAGCCCTTCGTACTTCCCGAGTTTACGTAGGCGCGGCGCCGACAAGCTCGCCCTCCGCCGTAGCGACTACGGACTTGATTTTCTTGTCTTCTTCGTATTTGTTTTCCTTTCTTCTTGTCGTCGGATTAGTGGCTTGGGCCACCCACTTTCATTATCGCTCGACCGAGCAGCTTCCTCTCGGTCAACTCGGGACCCGACTCACTTTCTTCATATTGCGAGCTCGTCGGTGCGAAGTCCGAGTCAATCTCGATTATTGCTCCATCTTTCACCCTCTTTTCATTGAGTGCAAGGCTTACGCCATTTCTAAAGTTCAGGACCAACCGCCCGTTCGACATTTCCCTGTGAAAAGACAAGGAAAAGGATCAGGGGCTGTACTAAGAACAAGAACATTAAGAAAATGTTTATTAAAGACAGTTTTTTTATTACTTTTTGTATTTTTTTTTTAAATTTAACAGGAATGAAGTGAGATAAGATTAGAAAAGAGATTTTGATGTGGAAGAGAAAACAAGGAAAACTTTATTATCATGATTTTATTTATTTTAGCACATTTTTTATTATCTTTGGGTTCGGACCCAGTCATAAGTAACTACTTCACCCGTGCTTCTAGGGATGAAGAATTCATTCCTTCGAAACATCAGGTAGCATAATACTTCTTCAAGTATCGTCCGTTGATCGGAAGCATATGTCGTTCTCCTTGGCAGTTCACTAGCTGGTAGGAGCCTCCCGAGTAGACTGCCTCAACCACAAACGACCCTTCCCAAGTGGGTTCAAATTTTCCTCCTATCTTGCGGTGTGCAAGAATAAGTCTCTTGAGAACGAGAACTAAGTCACCAACTTTGAAGGTTCTTGGGCGGACCAGTTTGTCATGGGCTTGAACCATCTTAGCTTGGTATAGTTCTAAATTCTCGTCGCGCTGCAAGTCTTTTCCCTTCCGAGGCTTTCCAATTCTTCTAGTCGTAATTTGGCATTCTCTTCCGTCGTGATTCGTTTGCAATCGCAATTCCGAGTGAAGGAAGCTGAACTTCCAAGGGTAACACTCGCCTCGGACCCATACACCGCAGCGTAAGGTGTAGCTTGAGTAGGAGTTCTGAAGGTTGTTCGGTAGGCCCATAAGGCTTCTAATAACTTCTCGTGCCAATTTCTCTTATTATCGTCCAAAGTTTTCTTTAAAATTTGAACAAGAGTTTTATTAAAAGCCTCAGCCAGGTCGTTTTCTCTTGGATAGTAAATTGTTGAATATCGTCAGTCGATTTCGTGTCTCCTGACAAAATTGTTGATTTGTGTGCTTCGAATGCCGACCCATTATCCGAGATGATCCCGCGCGGCACTCCGAAACGGTAGACAAATTGGTTCTTGAAAACCGTAGCACGTGGTGTGCTTTCACTTCTCCGAGTGGAACCGCCTCCGCCCACTTGGAAAAGTAATCCGTAGCCGCAAGAATGAAGCGATGTCCTTTCGAAGATGGTGGTTCTATTGGACCCACTATATCTGTGCCCCAACATTCAAATGGCCACGACGCAATTGTCGGATGTAGCACATTTGGGGGTTGGTGTAGAACCACACCGTGCACTTGGCATTGGTGACAGCTCTTGGCGATTTTCATGCAGTCGGTCATCATCGAGGGCCAGTAGTACCCTAATCTTTTAATTTTCATTTTCATCTTCGGACTCGACTGGTGAGCGCCACAGAGTCCCGAATGCACCTCATTAACAATTTCACGGGCCTCGGTCCCGCTTAGGCACCTTAGCCAAATTTGATCAAAAGACCTTCTGTATAACGTGTTGTTTATTAATGCGTAGGACAGAGTTCTTTTCTTGATCTGATGGGCTAACGACCTATCGTCTGGTAGTTTTCCCGTTTGCGGGTAGTCCATTAATGGCCGTCGCCAATCTTCCGTGTTTTCTACGTCATCGTTGCAACTGATTCTTCTTCTTTTTCGATTTGTGTATTGTGTCTATGTCGAGCCGTGATAGGACTCGACGTCCGTGAACCGACACTTCCATCGATTCATCTCGCAAGCGGGAAAATTCTTTTGCGAGGCGGGCTAGCGCATCTACTAAAGCATTTTCTTTTCAGAATTTTGTAGATCGTCACATTTAGAATCCGTTCCAACAACTCGTATGGCATACCTGGAAGTATTGCTCGAGTCTTGGCTTTAAAATTCCGTACTCGTCCGACGATCCGTTGAATGATTAACTCGCGAATCCCCGTAGATGTTGATGTCTCGTTATCCCCATTTGAATGGTTAATTCCGAGTCCTGTTATGAGGGCTTCGTATTCTGCTTCGTTGTTTGTACACTGTTCTGTCAAGTGGTAGGAGTATCTTAACATCCCCCGCTCTGGTGTTATAAAGATTAATCTGATTCCTGCCTTACCGGGCACTATCACTTGCGATTTTTCGTATTTTTGCGCTGAAGATGCTCCGTCGAAATATAATTCCCAACGTCGATCATCGAGGTCTTCTAGGCTCATTATTTGTTCGTCCGGCAAATCGTCATTGAGAGGAGATTCGCCAGTAAAGGGTGTGTCTGCGAGGAAGTCCGCTGGGACTTGTCCCTTTACGGCATGAAGAGGTACGAAAGTTATATCGAATTGCAATAATATCATCGACCATCCGGCAAGTCCGCCGAAAGCGTTGGACGGGTCATCAAGTATTGCAATGGATTAAATTTCAAGATCAGGTTGACCTTATGAGAAAGCATGTAGTGCCCGAGCTTTTGAGCGGCGAAGATCGGGGCCAAACAATGCTTTTCAATTGCGGGATACCTTATTTCCGTCGAAGTAAACGACGGCTTAGGTAGTAAAGAGCATTTTCTTTTCCCTCATCATTGACCTGGGCTAACAGGGCTCCGAGAGAGTCGTCCAAAGCCGCGGTATAAAGTATCAGCGGTCTACCTGAGACTAGGGCTGCTAAGACAGGAAGTGTCATTAAATATTGCTTAATGTCCTCGAAGGCCTTCTGACATTTCTCTTCCCAAATAAATTTGGCGTCCTTTTTAACTAGTGCCGAGAAAAGCTGACACCTACCTGACAAGTTTGAGATAAAGCGTCGAAGATATGCCGACTTCCTTGAAAGATCGTAGTTATTTTAAGGTTTTGGGAGGCGACATTTCTAAGATAGCTTTAATCTTTTTCGGGTCGATTTCAATTCCACGATGTCGGACAATGAATCCTAAGAATTTCCCGGAGGTGACGCCGAAGGCGCATTTTAAGGGTTTCATCTTAAGGTTAAATTGTCTTAATCGTTCGAAAACAATTCTCAAATCATACGAAGTGGTTTTCCTTTACTTTGCTTTTGATGACCACATCGTCCACGTAGCATTCAACTTGATTGTGGATGAGATCATCAAAAATTCTTGTCATCGCTCTACGGTATGTTGCTCCTGCGTTCTTCGATCCGAATGGCATCATCGTGTAGCAATATACTCCGATCGGCGTTACGAATGTTGTAAGCTTTTCATCTTCTGGAGCCATTTTTATCTGGTTGTATCCTGAAGATCCATCCATGAATGAGAATATTTCATGTGTCGAAGCGATGTCGATCATTAGTTCTGGGATCGGTAGAGGGAATTCATCCTTTGGACATGCCTTGTTTAAATCTCTGAAATCCACACAAATTCTGATCTGACCATTCTTCTTTCTGACCGGCACCACATTGGTTAACCAAGTCGGGTATTGTTCTTCTCGGACAAATTTAGCGTCTATTAGCTTTTTAACTTCAGCTATGACTTGTTGTTCGATTTCTAGACGCATTCTTCCGGGACCTTGTCCGACGGGACGAAGTAGGATCCACTCCTAGCTTATGGACTGCGACCTCTGAAGCTAATCCTGGCATCTCGTCATAGTTCCAAGCAAAACAGTCTTTAAATTCCATTAATAACTTGATTATTTCTTCGGAGTCTTCTTTATTGAGTAAGGAGCTAACAAAGGTAGGTCTAGGCTCTTTGCTAGTACCTAAGTTAACTTCCATTAACTCATCTATCGTAGATTTAATCTCTTCTTCGAATTCTGGTGAAGCGTCTCTAATTTGTAAATCTTCAAATTCTTCTGTAGTTTCCATGCAGTTTTCATTAGATTCGCAAGTGACAACCAAGCAAAATTCGGTATCGTCAGCCGATCCTACTCGTGCCGAATCCGAGACCATGCTTTGAATTGGGTGGACGACCCGAGTTATTCCAAAAATTTTCAAAATGTTCGATTGACCTTTTGTCCATTGTCGAGGTAAGAAACCACGCCGAATTAAATTTTGAACACGGGGAGAGTACCACTCAAAAGGTAATTCCATTAATTCGAAGAAGTGACATCTTCGAGTTGTACATTATTTTCGGTTTTGGAGGAAGGAGCACCATGGTAGAATTTGATGGGCTTTGCACCGCCGCTATGTACCTCTTTGACCACCATACCCTCGATCTTATTAGAATGGATCGGGGTCAGGGTCATAGTATGTACATAGTGGTTAATCTTCTCGTACATTGATTTATATTCTTCATTCTTTTCATCTTCGAGAGGGATCTTGAATTGCGGCTTCTTCCGACTTATTGTCGCTGCTTCTTGCTTGATCTCTTTTTCTTCTTCAGAACTATCTTCCCAATCAACATTGATGGTTGGTTTCTTCTGTCCAACTGTCCTAACGTCTCTGCCACGACCTCGTCCCCGGCCTTGACCTTAGATGCGAGTTGTGGAGAAACCTTCACCATCTCGTCGTAAGGGAGTGGTGAGTGACTGTTGGACTAGAACTTCAGGTTCTTCGTTGTCCCGAATTTTCTTTGCTTCATTCGTTATGGTATCTCTGGAGAAGATTGTTTTCTTCGGAGGTGCATAATAAGCTGCATCTTCATGGATTCCAATTTCATGTACGGAAAACGGTTATAAGTCACCTTTGATGCACTGTTTCCCTCCATCGTAGTATTTGATGCACTGATGTAGAGATGATGGTACCATCCTGTTTTCATGTATCCATGGTCGGCCCAGTAGAGCGTTGAACGACGTTTCTGAATCAATTATGTGAAAGTTTGCGGTTGTCTTTGCTAAGTGACCGGTCTTCATTAGTAATGTTATCGATCTGAGGGCTCTTTCTCCTTTCTGGTTGAATCCTCTTAATAACATTTTGTCGGCTTCGAGCTCACGAGCATCAATTTCCAAGTATGCTAGTGTTCGAAGACTCATTATATTGATTGATGCTCCTAGATCCACCAATACTCTGGAGAGTGTAAACTTCACAATTGTAACTGAAATGTACAACGGTCGGTTGTGGTCTGCTTGTTGACCTCATTTTTGATGAGGTCTTCTCTTCTTCTTTTTAGTACTTAGGATTTAGCCTTAGGCTTTTCCTTTGACTGTCTTAGAGGACTAGAATTGGGACCCACCACTTAGAAATTCAAACCACTTCTTAACTCCCTGCAAACTCCACAAGCTTGACTGTAGACTCCTAATCACCTAGAGGGTTGAAATCAAATGTGGAAGTTTAAAGGATGAGTTCCTATAGGACTCTTTGGCCTTAGGATCGCCCTCGGGTGGCCTGGTCTGGTGAAGGGGCTGACTTACACACACACTACACTCATACACTACACTTTCACACACCTCCTAAAACCACACCCATACCTAACTTGACCTTCTGACTCATGTAGGTGATTCACATGGATGGTCCTTAACCCCTAAGCCCTTGGCTAAGAGGGTTAGGAACAACATAGTGAATGCCTCAAATAAGTCCCTTCATGGCTCATGTGGGCTTGATATGGCTTCATGGCTCAACCAAAATGATTTCATTCCATTTATATTCACCCAATCTTCAATTTTCCAAATTTTCGATTTTTGACCCCCGGACCCTACACCCGCCTAACCTACCAAATGCCCTTGAAACTACCCAAAATTTCCAAAATTCCCCAAAATCAATCCCAAACATTTCCAAATCACTCAAATTGATCATCCATACCCAAAAATACCAAAAATTCCAAAAATACCTCCCAATACCCTCCAAATACCCAAAATACCCCTCTTGACCCAAAAATCCAAGAATTCAGAAAAATCCCAGAAACTTTCAGAAAATTCCAAATATTTCCAATTTCATTTTGTTCAACTACACCATGGGCCAATTTTGTCAATTTACCCTACTTTTATCAAAACCCCCGATTTGACCCATTTTAACCTCTAAGTGAACCCAATGTCAAACCAAACCTACCCAATTGATCCAAATTCTGGTCCAATTCAATTCTAAACTTCAATTCAACATTACCAACACCAATCTAGACCAAATCCAAGTCCAATTTGATTGAAATTTGGATCCAATTTCACTTTTGGCCTTAAAACCCAATTTGGACCAATGACCCAAACCTAACCCAAACTCACCCAATTCAATTCCAATTAACCCCAAATCTTTTCCAAATCTTCCTTAACATTCCCACAAACAAAAAACTAACATGATTTGCCCAAAATTTAGACCCAAACCCCACTCAAATTCAACCCAAAGCTAAAAGGCCCAATTTTGACCTAAACCCAAACCTAACCCAAATGAGCCCAAACCCCAAAATCAAAGCCCAACCAAAGTCAAAACCTCTTTAAAACACTTCCATAGACACTTCCCAACATTAATTTTACATCAATTTCAACCCTAGCCCAACATTGGCCCAAGTTAGCCCACTTTGACCTATATTGGCCCATTCACCAAAGGAGTCCAAATTCAACCCAATTCAAATCCAAATCACTCCCAATTTGCTCCAAGACATCTATGAGCTAAACCCAACAATTATTTGGCCCAAGCCTTTGCCAAAATTCCATCCTAAAGTCCATTTTAAAATTCAAAAAGCCAACTTCCCTTAAACCTTCCTAAAAGCCCACTTCCTTCAAATTCAAAAGCCCAAATTCATCCAAAGCCCACATGACATCTCCATTTGCCATCCACTTAATCAAAGCCATTCCCTAAGTTCTAATCCCATCATCAAATAATTCCAAATCAAGCCTCATGCCAAATCACCCCTAAATACCAAAATTTTTCTTAAATCTATTTCCATGAAATTGACTCCACTTTTCCCAAGCCAAAGGTGAGCCATGCAAGCCATGGACAAGCCACATGAAGCCATGGAAGGCTTGACATGTGATCAAGCCATTAATGGTAAAAGGAGGAGGGCCCCCTTTCCTAATCCTTCTTAAACCCTTTTTTACCTTAAGCATGTCACACACTAAACCATGCTTAGCCACCTCATCATGGATGGAGACCACACCATTCTCTCTTGGCTGACCCAAGTGATCCTTTTCAGCCCAAGACCAGGCCTTGGATGGTGAACCTAGCCCAAAATCATGGGTTGACTCATTTGAACCCAAAATGGCCTCTTCCCCATTCCATTCCAAGCCATCCCCTTTACACATGACAAGGCCCAATTGACTGCACTAAACCCCAGCCCTGACCCACCTGGACCTGAGGGTGACCCATGCCTGCCGGCCAGCAGCCTGGGTCGCCGGAAAACTCCATGGCCGAGAGCTCACATGTGAGCCCAAGCTTGGAATTCTCACCTGCTGAGCTGCCCCATCCCTAGTGGCCATTGTAGCTGTTCTTCTCTTGCCAAGAGCAGTCGATCCCAAGCCCTAACTCTCCACGGGAGGCCCTCCGCCCTCTCCTATTTAAACACCACCCCCTCTCGGCCATGAGAGGTGCTGAAACAAACCTTAAGGAAACTCCGCCAAAATTGTTCCGGACTATTTCCCATACATAGAGCATCCGATCCCCCGAATTCCAGCCCCAATTCCCTCCAGTCGAGCTCGATTTTGAGCTCGAACTTTAGCTCCAAAACCAGGACACTTCTCCACAGTGGATCAATCCTCAAATTGATTGGTCCTACACCTTCACCAGACTAAGAGAAGGTGTCCACCAGCAAAAGCCCCATCTCCAGGCCACCCAGTTGCTCCAGCCTCTAAGCTTTGTGATCAGCTGTGGTCGAAATCCTACCTAGGCAATTCACCATACCAGGAGACTTCATCTGGAGCTTGCTGGGATCCAATCGAAGGTGGAACAACCCTCAGATCGAAGCCACACTTCTCTGAGCAAAGGTATGGCCTCACTCTTCCTTCCGAGCTTCTGAACATTCTCCATTTTTATTGAGTAAATTTCATGCCACATAAACCGTATGGATGTGTTCGTCTTCTCGAGATGAATCCATAGAGCATAAGAATGTTAAATTTGGTCAAGTATTGAGTGAGATCTTAGGCCTAGAAGATGGACGGTTCTCGGGCTAGGAGGCTTGGGGACGATGAACGGATGTCGTTCATTCAATACACGCGCGGACGGACGACTCAGATTAGGTCGGACCGGCAGATGATACGCGGAAGGCAGGACCCGGGCTGCTGACTCAAGCGGCGGAGTCGAATGGTAGCACGCCGCATGGCAGTTCAGAGATACCGAGGATGACGCGGCGCCGACTCGGATAAATAGAAAATTAGGGATTTTTCTATTTATTTAATTCCACGAACTTGAAAAATTCATAACTTTGTGTAGGAAAATCATAAAAATAAAATAAAAATACCCTCTTGCTCGGTGAACGAGAGGAGAATAATGTGGAAAAGAAATCATTTAATTTCATCAAGTATTTTATTTTTAATAATTTATTTACTGTCTGCATTATTTTAATTCTTCATGCATATAGGAAATTCACCATGGCATGAGACCATAGGGCTTTTGAAGCCTTTGAATTTGGGAACATTCCCTGAATTTTCCAAAGTCAGAGGCCATCCCTATGAGAATTTATTGATTTTTCAAATTCATGTTACTGTTTTGAGTATTTTAAATCTAATAATTAGCATGTTGTGAAATAAATTCTAGGAAAATTTGGTGATGTCCCTTATGACCAGAGGACCCTAGGAAAAATAGGTTTTGAGTTAACTCATTTAAAATAACCCTAATTGGCTTAAAAACCCAAAATAGATTGAAATCAATTCTCCACTGACCTTTAGGATCAGAGGAACACACCATAAAAATTTGAAGTCAATTGGACTTGGTTAGCCCTACTAAATGGGTTGATTAAGCCATTTAGTCAATTTGAACTTTAAAAATTCATAACTTTCAAAATACCTTTCAAAAATTCACCAAATTGGTTTTGGTGCCTCTCTGATATTAGGGGAATTTAAGAAAATTAAAATTTCAATTTTCTAAAAAAGTTGATTTTTAATATTATTTTAATATTTTTAATAATTAAAAAATAATAAAAATCACAAAAATAATAAAATTCACCAAAATGTCACATTTTGAATTTTAATCACTTAGGAACAAAACCCCATATTTTTCTAAAGTCTATTTAATGAGATATTAAATTTTAAAGCCCTAGGGTAATTTTAAAATTAAAAAAATGTATTTTCTAGCATTTTCACTAAAATAATTATAATAAATCATAGAAAAATCAGAAAATTGCAAAAATTGATTCTCTGATTTCCTTTATATCAGAGAGATTTTTGAAAAATATAAAATTCATTTTTCAACCTTTACTTTATTTTTAAATTAATTAACTCTCCAAAACTTAAAATAATTATAATAAAAATAATATAATTCAAAAAATCACTAAAATTGGTCCAAGTGGTCCTCTGGTCATTAGGAATGTCCCATAATTTTCTTAAGGACAGAAACTTTCCCTTGGTCATATTATTAAATTTTCCTTGGAAATTCCTATTTTCCACCAAAAATAATTATATAAATAAATTAAATACAGAAAAATCACATTTTTTCCTCTCATGTCCTTATTGACATATGAGTGAAGTCATATAAAAATTTCAAATTCATTTGAGCTCAATTTAGTGAGTTACGAAATTATTAAGCTTGAAGGGCAAAATGGTAATTAAAATTTTAACCCTTAATTAAAACTTTAGGTTTAATAAAATTAACAAGTAAAATATTTGATCTTAATCTGATTTGGATGATTGAAATTTAAATAATTAAAGGGTAAAAACCTACTAAACAATTTGAAAATAATTGACATAAACCTTAATTAAATAATTGATTAAATTTGGAAGAATAATAAAATTGGAATTATTAAAATAGGGATATTATTAGGAAGAGATTTATTCTTTAATTTAAAAATCCCTAAATTAATCATCTCAATAATATTTAATTCCTAATTAAAATGATCATTCAAATTTAAGTTTTAAAATGTTAAAAGGACTTAATCATTAAATTAAATTAAAATTAAATTATTAAACTCTTTTTAAATTTTCAATTAAATTAAAATTAAAATTAAAATTAAATTAAAGATTAAATTAAATTAAATCAAACAAATTAAATAAATTAAACAAATTAAACAAATTAAATAAATTAAATGAATTAAACAAATTAAATAAATTAAATAAATTAAATAAATTAAATAAATTAAATTAAATTAATTAAATTAAATTAAATTAAATTAAAAATTAAATCAAATTAAATTAAATTAAAGGGAATTAAATCAAATTAAATTAAATTAATGTAACATCAAATCAAACTAAATTGAATTAAATTAAGTTAAATTAAAATTAAAATTAAATTAAAAACTAAATTAAATTAAAAATAACATCACCTAAGACATGAAAGAAATTAATTATAAAATAACTTGAACACTATTCCAAATTTAAACCCTTCAATTGAAGTTAAACTAAATCACAAATCATTGGAACATCGATTTGCCTTCGAATACTTTGATTATCATAACTCCTAAACGAAACATTAAATGAAATGTTACTTCACTTATAGGACATTCAAATGTCCTAGTTCACTGAGCAAGATAACAAAACTTGAATTCCCGGACGATTAATTCATTTGATTAATTAAATTCATTTGGACTTAAAATAATCCTAAGGGTATTGAAAAGATGTTTAAGATTCGTCTTAAGCACTTCCTCAGTACGATAGGATGTTTATAAGAACAACTGAACTTAATTGTTCTTTGATGAAGAAATCATCCTCAAACCAAAACACAAGAACCTAGACGTCATAGGAAATGACTAGCTATAGGATTAGGAACTTGGTCGAAAACCATAACCCTTCCCTTAGCTTTACCTAGGAACTTGCTTAAATATTCTAATTGTGTTTTAAGCGCAGCTTGGGATGACGAGAAGACCCTCCAGGTACGCTTTTATTTTATTGCAATTTATCTTATTGCAATTTCTTTAATCGCATCGCACTTACTTTTCTTGCATGATAAACAACTGTTGCATGAAAACTCACACCTTTAGGATAGTCCCTAAAACTGAAACCAAAACTAAATTAAAAGTCATTGCAAGATAAGATTCACCGCCACAACATTTGAAAATATAAAACAACTCAAAATTTAATCACAAACAGAACACAAAACTACAATTACAACTAAATTAAAATGTCCTCGTTGGATGATCGGGAATACCTCGGATGATGTAACCTACGTGTTGCTAACGGGATTTCCCACGGTCTAAATGAAAGTGTGGAACTCATTCAGTTGAGTTTAGCAAATTCATCTGGACTAAGTGAATCCGATAAAAATAACGATGCCGGAAGGATGGAACCGTGGGATCTTAACCGGTGTTGTTATAATCAACTTTAAGATTTGTTTTAAATAAAACATAAAAAACACTTGGAAATTAAGATTTTCTCTAAACCAAAACACTTTTCTCATCCCCTGATTTATGAATTCTAAAACTAAACCTCTGCAACAACAAGGAGCTTGGAGCATGGTGGGCAGCACGGCCATCGTCGTCATGAAAACTTGAATCTACATCAGCAAAACTTTCCTAGAATTAAACAACAAAATCATAGGATTTCGAGGTAGTTTGCCTAGTGCAACATAAATCCTCAACCTTTTCGTTAGGCATTTGCATTGCAAACTAAGCCCTAACCGGACTTAGGATTCCGAGGTAGTCGTCCGATACGACATAAACCCTCACATCTTCCAGGTTATTTGTATGATTCTATCATATAAATATAAGTCCTAATTAACTAAAATTGAGAAGATCAAAATATTAAATAACATTAGGACTTTCCTAATTCAAGCCAAACAATAGGATAGTCGGGAAATTACCGAAGTTCGCTTCGAATCCGTAATTTCTCCTACTTTTCTTCCTTTGAATTCTCAAAACAAAATGTTCCAAACTTGATCCATTCCCTATTGAAATTCCAAAATTCAATCCTTTGAAAACTTAAACTTTGAAATTCCTGAGAGCAGAATTATTGATTATTATCGAGAGTTTTCTTAGGTGATTCCCGTCACTTAAGATGTAATTAACTATAGGGGCTTGCCCTTATAGGGAATTTTAAAGAACCCAGGTAATATAAACCCTGTTTAATGCTTTCATATTAAGCGGGGGAATTTGTCGGCTTATAAAATTGGTTCGCAGACCAAATAGATGTCACAAACCTTTCTAGTTTATCTAATCGAGCCCCATTATCAAGCAGTGTGTCTATTCTTCGGGATAGATACACGGTTTGTGGTGCGGCGCTCGTTTATGTGAACTATTTGGGATGTGAAATCAGTTTGATTTCATATCTTAAAAATTTTCAAATTTAAAATTATTTTCAAAATCAAATACTACTTTTCAATTTATTTAAATTAAATTAAAAAATTTGCCGACAATTTCTGTTAGGCGACCCCTTTTCAAAATAAAACACACGACCTAAAAATAGTGTCGACACTGCTGTCCCAAGTAGTAGATCATTGTCCGTGAAGGTAACACCTCGCTGTTCCTTTAACGAGCAAACCTCATCTAAGGAATCTCCGGCCATTTGAGCCAAGCAAATTTCTGGATCAAGTAAGGCCTTGATCAGAGCTTCTCTCATCTCCTTTGATAAGATGAGGGCTTCGTAGATGCTCAGTTTGGCCGGTAGTTTCCTAAGATGGGCTAGCACGTTGTAGTCCACTTTATTTTCACGTGTCTCGGCTTCTTCCCGAATGGGTATTTCTTCTGCCGGGGTTGGTTCTTCTTAAACAACCACCTGCTTTCCTTTGTCCTTTGGACCCATTCTCGGAGGTAGAACTCTTCCACTTCTTAAGTTAACTTCGTAATTTCTTCCGAATCTAGTATTGAGTTTGCTAGTGTCTCCTCTTGAATTGGAATGACAGGTTCTTCTGGATTAGCCTCGGAGTCTGAAGGCTCTAACTCTATTATGACTGGAGCTCCTCGAAACTCGCAGATAGATTTGTTGCTCATTGAACTCTCTTAGCCTCCTTGATGGATGTCTTCTTCGTCATTGTGATCGTCGAGATTGTGTATGATTTGAGAATTATCGTTGGTATCGAATTCGATGTCCGGATTGTCGCTAGTTACTTAATCGTTAGAAACAATCAAAACGTAGCCAATGCCATAACCCTTATCATTATAAGATCCCACCGGAGTGAGCAGATAATCATACAGAGTCAGAGGTTCGAGGGATTTCTCCCCCGAATCCGAAACAACTATCCTAGGATAAGCAACCCCTAGTCTAGCCTTAAGAGCCTCGGTCTTCTCTTCTTTGTTGATTTTCTTCTTCTCTTCAATCGTCTCCTGTTGAGGTGGTTCTTCTATCGCAAGTGACAGTGTCGGCTTAAAAGGTTTCGAACTCTGAATTGACGCTCGCACCGAAGCGGTTTGGATGTGATCCAAAATCCTTTTTGAAGACCTCGTCCAAGCGGTAGTCCATCCATCATCAGTTGTATAGGGATCTATCGGAACGATGAGATCAGTCGAGACAACATTGACGGAACCTCCTTTCTGGGGTTCCTTCATGTACTCCTTCGGGATTGTTATATTCCCTTTCCGAAGATTATCGTTGAGCCAACTTTTGAAGGTAATACAATCTTCTATCTTGTGTCCAAGCATCCGGTGATAAGGGAAAAAGTTGGGATCTCCTTTCTTGTTGACTTCTTCTGGTCTCTTAGGCTCTGGCAGCTGGAAATTTGGAGTCTCCATCAGACTACAGAACATTTTCGGCACTGCCTCATTCTTGAATGGATATTCCCTACTCAGAAGCTCCCTTAACGTAAGCTGCGGACGAGGCAGTTGTTCATACTGTTGGGATGACTGATAGCTAGGTCGGGGTTGCTGGTAATTCTGTTGAGGTTGTTGCGGTCGTTCGGACGATATTTGTATCGGTTGTTTGCCTTTGTCGACTGCTGCAACAATCCCGAATTTCATTTCAAAAGTCTTCACAGGCTTTTGCTTGTCTGTCTTGTCGGTGAAACTTAATTGCTTCGCCTCCTCTTGCAAGCTTCCGGCCTTGCTTAACAACTTCTCGAAAGTCTTAATGGTAAATCCCTCGAGGAGAAGTGCTATCGGGCCATGAATGCTTTTAAGTAAGATGCCGATTGCATGTTGTTCTTGTAATTGTGGTTCACACTTCATACTTAGATTTCTCCATCGAAGTATGTAATCCACCAAAGTTTCGTTCGGCTTCTGCTTCTCTACCACTAAATCACCTATAGTGATGTGGTGCTGAGCTCCGGCAAATCGCTTGATGAAGAGGTTTTCTAATTCTAAAAATGTCTTCACCGAACCGTTCGGTAATTCCGCATACCAATCAAAGGCGATCCCTGACAGGCTGCTGACGAATTGTTGGAAGAGTAATGTGTCGCTTCTGCCGGCATTGCAACAACTGGCACGAAAGTGTGCAACATGTTGTCGGGGGTTCCCGGTTCCATCAAAGGTCTTGAACAGAGGTGGTACGAAGCCTTTTGGGTATTGAACAGCGTCGAATTTTTCCGGGTAAGGTCTACCCGTCCGAATGGATGTCCCGCTCTTTGATTGTGCTAAGGCTTCTCGCACCCGCTCGTTCCACCAAGCTCTTGATATCTTTTTCTGGAATCATACTTTGTGTTGTATCTTTCTTTAACTGATCATCCCTGTTGACGGACGTAATCTCCTTTCTTCCGTCTACAATGTGAATGACCTCTGGGGGTGTCTCTCTTTGGGGTTGCACTTGACTTTGGAGAGTGGCTAGGGCTACAGCCATCTCTTCCATCCTCTTCGCTATTTGGGCGATCGTATCGTCTTTCTCTTGAAGCTGCCTCCTCATCACTTCCGACTCCTCTCTTTCTGCGGCTGCAGGAGCACCTTGTGAAGCTGACGAAGCTCGAGTTTCGACCATGTTGATTTCTGCATACTCATCGTCCATGAATTCCGACGAATCAATCTCGTCTCCGAATTTCTCTCCTCTTTATTTTGCTAATCGTCGAATATCAGTCCTCAACTTTTCCATAGCATCCTCTAGCGGTCCTTTCTGTGCATCCTCGCAGTTGTCGCGTGATAGCTGCCGGGTTCCCTTCTCACGAGTCCCCTTTACTCGCAGTAGCACTTTCTTCGGATTCAAGTCTCCGACGAGACTTTCCTTTTCGAGTCGTTGTTTCAATCTTAATTGTCCAAGTAGTGGGACGCCACACCATCCTTCTAGCGACAGAAGGTCTCAGGACCGGATGGTCCGTCGGCCAAATGCCGGAAGGTGGTATCCTCCCTAATCCGCAACCCCGAAACAACGACAGGCGGACTAGCCTTCATCCTTTTATTTGGCTTTTACGTAACGATGGCGGGTTCTACTCGTGGCCCAAGACGGGATTTGGCCGGCACCCGCCCTATCCTTCTCAAAATTTACGTCATCGGGCATTTCTCTTTCTTTGCTAGCTTCTCAATCACGATCCGTAGTCGGGCAAATGGTGTGATCCTAGCCCTTTTCTTCTGCTTGTCGTTGTAGTATGCGGTGTCGAGGTAATGTAGAAACAATCTCTGCGGACATTTTCCTCGTCAGCTGCGGCGGAAAGGGGTGGAATCCGCTTCCTTCCAAAAAGGGTATATCTTCGGGCAATGGTATGTATTCGGGTAGTGGTGTGTACTCGGGGATTTCGGGATTTCCTCCGGAAAGCAACTTCGGCGGCTCGGCCTTCCTAGCAATCTTCCTACCTGTTCCTTCTTTGGGTTCATGTTAGTGATGGAATTCTCGAGCTGGACCCGATTTCAAAAACGGAAGGTCTCACGAGAAGGTCCGTACCCTCCACGGTAACGGGATCACCATAGTTTTGGATTTCCTTCCCCTTTAATTTGGCGAGAGGCCGGGGTAGGTGCGGAGACAACTAGACCAGGTGGGGGTAGCAAGAACGGTCCTTCGTGGACAGAGCGAGTACTCTCGTTAGTTGGAATCTTTTGCAGGGGAGGAAACTCTCGAGTTGACCTAAGGTTGAACTCGATCAGCGGCTTCTCAGCTTCAGATACTTTGTTTGTTAGCGCGAAAAGGGAAACATTGGTGATCTTGACATTCGTGTTCTCAAATCCTTGTCCAAACCGGATGATCCCATTATCGGGCAGTTCATCCTTGTAAACAGCGAAGTCCAGTCCATTGGTGAAGGAGAAAATCAGCTTTGGGGCTTCCATTTCGCAGGGTAGATTCGATTGTCGGTCCCAAGTTATGCTTCTTCTCATCAGGATGAAAAGAAAGGGATCGAAAAGAGTCCGAACACATTCTTGTTCATGTATTTATAAGGAGTTATTTGTTAACAGAGCCATTCATTAGAGGGTTTGTTTATTTAGAACGGAATGTTCAATGGTGTAGAGAAGGTAATGAATCTGATTCAGAGTTGGAAGGGAAAAGAAAGTCTTATGCAAGACTTCTCGACTCGAAGGATCACTCCTAAACTAACACCTATCGGGGTCCACCCCACCTCGAAATGAGGTAAAAGGATCTCGGAACCTCTCTATTTAGGGGTGTCTAAACAGTGGCTCCTAAATCCAAGAGAATGTTGGCTATACTCGTTCAAGATAGAAATGAACATAGTATTCCAACGGAAACAAGGGTAGCTTGATCCATTAGGGACATGGATGCATTACCAATTTTTAAAAGCGGAACTATCTGATTAAAAAATGGAGAGAGGAATTGTCCCCATCGGAGTCGCCAGAAGTTGTCGGCATATTTTTAGGTTGTGTTGTATTTTAGAAAAAGGGGTCGCCAAACAGAAATTGTGCGGCGAATTTTAAGATTTTAAATTTAGTTTAAATATATATATATTTTGAAAAGTAGTATTTGATTTTTGAAAATAATTTTAAATTTAAAAATTTTTAAGATATGAAATCAAACTGATCTCACATCCCGAATAGTTTACATAAACAAGCACCGCACTACAAACCATGTATCTATCCCGAAGAATAGACATACTGCTTGACGATGGGGCTTGATTAAATAAACTAGAAGATTTGTGAAATCCGTTTGATCTGCGAACCAATTTTATAAGCCGACAAGTTTCCCTACTTAATACAAAGGAATTAAGCAGGGTTTATATTACCTGGGTTCTTAAAATTCTCTATAAGGGTAAGCCCTTATAGTTAATTACATCTTAGGTGATGGGATTCACCTAGGAAAACTCTCGATAATAATCAATAATTCTGCTCTCAAGAATTTCAAAGTTTAAGTTTTCAAGGGATTGAATTTTGGAATTTCAATAGGGAATGGATCAAATTTGGAAGATTTTATTTTGGGAATTCAAAGGAAGAAAGGTAGGAGAAATCACAGATTCGAAGCGAACATCGGTAATTTCCCGACTATCCTATTGTTTGGCTTGAATTTAGGAAAGTCCTAATATTTGTTTAATGTTTTGATCTTGCCAATTTTAATTAATTAGGACTTATATTTGTATGGTAAAAACGTACAAGTAGCCTTGAAGATGTGAGGGTTTATGTCGTATCAGACGACTACCTCGGAATCCTAAGACCGGTTAGGGCTTAATTTGCAGTGCAAATGCCTAACAAAAGGTTGAGGATTTATGTTGCACTAGGCAAACTACCTCGAAGTCCTGTAGCTTTGTTGTTTAATTCTAAGAATGTTTAGCTGATGTAGAGTTGTTTTGCTGACGAAGATGGCTGTGCTGCCCACCGTGCTCCAAGCTCCTTGTTGTTGCAGAGGTTTAATTTTAGAAATCATAAGTCAAGAGATGAGAAAGGTGTTTTGGTCTAGAGAAAATCTTAATTTCCAAGTATTTTTATGTTTTATTTAAAACAAATCTTAAAGTTGATTATAACAACACCGGTTAAGATCCCACGGTTCCATCCTTCCGGCATCGTTATTTTTATCGGATTCACTTAGTCCAGATGAATTTGCTAAACTCAACTGAATGAGTTCCACACTTTCATTTAGACCGTGGGAAATCCCGTTAGCAACATGTAGGTTACATCATCCGAGGTATTCCCGATCATCCAACAAAACTTTTTAATTTAGTTGTAATCGCAGCTTTGTGTTCCGTTTGTGATTAAATTTTGAGTTGTTTTATATTTTGAAATGTTGTGGCGGTGAATTTTATCTTGCAATGACTTTTAATTTAGTTTTGGTTTCAGTTTTAGGGACTATCCTAAAGGTGTGGGTTTTCATGCAACAGCTTGTTTATCATGCAAGAAAAGTAAGTGCGATGCGATTAAATAAATTACAATAAGGTAAATTGCAATAAAATAAAAGCGTACACTGGAGGGTCTTCCCGTCATCCCAAGCCGCACTTAAAACACAATTAGAATATTTAAGCAAGTTCCTAGGTAAAGCTAAGGGAAGGGTTATGGTTTTCTACCAAATTCCTAATCCTATAACTAGTCATTTCCTATGACGTCTAGGTTCTTGTGTTTTGGTTTCGAGGACGATTTTCTTCATCAAAGAACAATTAAGTTCAATTGTTCTTATAAGTGTCCTATCATATTGAGGAAGTGCTTAAGGAGGATCTTAAACATCTTTTCAATATTGATAGGATTGTTTTAAGTCCAAATGGATTTAATTAATCGTGTGAAGTAATCGTCCGAGGTTTAGTTTTGTTATCTTGCTCAGTGAACTAGGACATTTGAATATCCTATAAGTGAAGTAACATTTCATTTAACGTTCTACTTAGGAGTTATGGTAGCCAAAGCTTTCGAGGGCAAATTGGTGTTCAAGTGGTTTATGATTTAATTTAAATTAATGAGTTTAAATTTGGAATAGTGTTCAAGTTACTTCATTTTGAATTTCTTTAAATTTTTTATGTCTTAGGTGATGTTATTTAATCCAATTTAATTTAACTTTAATGTAATTTTAATTTGGTTTAGTTTTAATTTTAATTTAATTTTATTTTAATTTGATTTTTTATTTATTTATTTTTATTTTAATTTAATTTAATATGTTTTAATTTAATTTAATTTAATTTAAATTAATTTAATTTAACCATTATTTTGATTTAATTTTATTTAATTAATTTAATTTAACTTTAATTAAATTTAATTCAATTTAATTTAATTTATTCAATTTAATTTAATTTACTTTTATTGATTTAATTTAATTTAAATTAATTTAATTTGTTTGATTTAATTTAATCTTTAATTTTAATTTTATTTTTAATTTTAATTTAATTGAAAATTTAAAGAAAAGTTTAATAATTTAACTTTTAACTTAATTTTGATGATTAAGTCCATTAATATTTTATAATTTAAATTTGAATTATCATTTTAATTAGAAATTAAATATTATTGAGATGACTAATTTAGGGATTTTTAAATTAAAGAACAAATCTCTTCCTAATAATATCCCTATTTAATAATTCCAACTTTATTATTCTTCCAAATTTAATCAATTATTTAATTAAGGTTTATTTTAATTATTTTTAAATTATTTAGTAGGTTTCTCCCCTTTAATTATTTAAATTTCAATCATCCAAATCAGATTAAGATCAAATATTTTACTTGTTAATTTTATTAAGCCTAAAGTTTTAATTAAGGGTTAAAATTTTAATTACCACTTTGCCCTTCAAGTTTAATAATTTCATAACTCACTAAATTGAACTTAAATGAACTTGAAATTTTTATGTGACTTCACTCATATGCCAATAAAGACATGAGAGGAGAAAATGTGATTTTTCTGTATTTAATTTATTTATGTAATTATTTTTAGTGGAAAATAGGAATTTCAAAGGAAAATTTAATAATATGACTAAGCGAAAGTTTCTATCCTTAAGAAAATTATGGGACATTCTTAATGACCAGAGGACCACTTGGACCAATTTTGGTGATTTTTTGAATTATATTATTTTTATTATAATTATTTTAAGTTTTGGAGTATTAATTAATTTAAAAATAAAGTAAAGGTTGAAAAATTAATTTTATATTTTTCAAAAACCTCTCTGATATCAAGGAAATCAGAGAATCAATTTTTACAATTTTCTGATTTTCTTTGATTTATTAGAATTATTTTAGTGAAAATGCTAAAAAATACATTTTTAAATTTTAAAATTACCTTAGGGCTTTAAAATTTAATATCTCATTAAATAGACCTAAGAAAAATATGGGGTTTGTTCCTAAGTGATTAAAATTCAAAATGTGACATTTTGGTGAATTTTATTATTTTTGTGATTTTTATTATTTTTTAATTATTAAAATATTAAAATAATACCAAAAAATCAACTTTTTTAGAAAATTGAAATTTTAATTTTCTTAAATTCCCCTGATATCAGAGAGGTTCCAAAACCAATTTGGTGAATTTTTTAAAAGCATTTTGAAAGTTATGAATTTTTAAAGTTCAAATTGACTAAATGGCTTAATCAACCCCTTTAGTAGGGCTAACCAATTCCAATTGACTTTAAATTTTTATTGTGAGTTCCTCTGATCCTAAAGGTCAGTGGAGAATTGATTTCAAGTCAATTTGATGTATGGTTAACTCTAATTAATTAGGGATCTATTTTGGGTGTTTAAGCCAATTAGGGTTATTTTAAATGAATGAACTCAAAACCTATTTTTCCTAGGGTCCTCTGGTCATAAGAGACATCACCAAATTTTCCTAGAATTTATTTCACAACATGCTAATTATTGGAATTAAAATACTCAAAATAGCAACATGAATTTGAAAAATCAATAACTTCTCATAGGGATGGCCTCTGACTTTGGAAAATTCAGGGAATGTTCCCAAATTCAGAGGCTTCAAAAGCCCTATGGTCTCATTCCATGGTGAATTTCCTATATGCATGGAGAATTAAAATAATGCAGAAGGGAAATAAATCATTAAAAATAAAATACTTGATGAAATTAAATGATTTCTTTTGCACATAATTCTTCTCTGTTCGCTGAGCAAGAGGGTATTTTTATTTTATTTTTCTGATTTTTCTACACAAAGTTATGGGTTTTTGAAGTTTAGGGGATTAAATAAATCAGAAAATACCCAAATTTTCTATTTATCTACGCGGCGCCGCGTCAACCTCGGCAGCTCCAAACGCACACGCGTCGCCTTCTGATTCGGTGCCGCCATCCGACTCAGCGCTCCAGGGGCCCGCTGTGTCGTTCCGTCTCCTAATCCGGCGTGATCCTGGCCGTCCGTCCGTGCGTGTATTAAATGAACGGCATCCGTTCATCGTCCCCAAGCCTCCTAGTCTGAGAACCGTCCTTCTTCTATGCCTAATATCTCACTCGATACTTGACCAAATTGAACGTTCTTATGCTCTATGGATTCGTCTCGAGAAGACGAACACATCCATACGGTTTATGCAGCATGAAATTGACTCAATAAAAATGGAGAATGTTCAGAAGCTCGGGAAGAAGAGTGAGGCCATACCTTTGCTCAGAGAAGTGTGGCTTCGATCTGAGGGTTGTGTCACCTTCGATTGGATCCCAACAAGCTCCAGATGAAGTCTCCTGGTCTGGTGAATTTCCTAGCTATGAAAGTGACCACGGCTCGATCACAAAGCTTGGAGGCTGGAACAACCGGGTGGCCTCGGAGATGGGGCTTTCGATGGGAAACTTCTCCTCTTGGTCTAGTGAAGGTGTAGGACCGGTTAATTTAAGGATTGGCTCACCGTGGTAAAGTGTCCCGGTTTTGGGTGAAATTTCGGCTGAGAAATTGGATTCCGTTGGTGGGGATTAGGGCAAATTGACACCGGGGATCAACTCGCTCTAAGTATGGAGTAGGGTTTGGAACAATTTTGGCGAGTTTCGGCAAGGTTTGTGCAACTCTCCTCTCATGGCCGTGAGGGGGCCGGGTTTAAATAGAGGTGGCTGGAGGGCCTCACGGGGATGGCCGAGGGTTGGGATCAGCCGCTTCCGGGCATGGGAAGAACAGCCATGGTGGCCATTGGGCATGGGGCAGCTCAGCAAGGTGGAATTCCAAAGTTTGGCTCCTCCCAAGGTCTCGGCCATGGTGTTTTCCTGCGACCCAGGCGGCTGGCCGGCAGGCATGGGTCACCCTCAGGTCCAGGTGGGTCAGGGCTGGAGGTTTGTGCAGTCAATTGGTTATGGACATGTGTAAAGGGTTTGAATCAAAGTGGAATGGGAAAGGGCTAGTTTTGGGTCTAAATGGGTCAACCCTTGGTTTTGGGTTAAGTCCACCCTCCAAGGCCAATTTGGGCTGAAGGGAAAGTCACTTGGATCAGCTTGATTAGTGGGGTCAAGTCACAATCCAAGTACAATTAAGTTTAAGCATGGTTTAGTGTAGTCATGGAAGTGGCTAATCCCCCTTAAGAGAATATGGAAAGAGCCTCCTCCTCTTGCCATCTTGGGTATGGTGAGGTGGAAAGTAGATTCCATGGCTCTCATGGCTCCCATGTGGCTTATGCATGGCTTCATGGCTCACCTTTGACTTGGGAAAAGTTAAGTCAATTTCATGGAAATGGATTTAAGAAAAATTTTGGTATTTTGATGGGAATTTGTATGGGGCTTAATTTGGAATGGCTTCATGATGAATTTTCAAACTTAGGGATTGATTTTAATCAAGGGTATGATGAGAAGAATTTGTCATATGGGCTTTAGCATGAAATTTGGGCTTTTGGATTTTGGTGGAGATGGGCTTTAGGAAGGTTTCATGTAAGTGGGCTTTTGGTTTAAAAAATAAATTTATGGATGGGAATTTTGTGAAGGATTGGGCCAAACAAATGTTGGGTTTAGTTCATGGATGTGTCATGAGTGATTTGAAGCAAGTTTGGAGTGATTTGGGTTTGAATTGGGTTGGATTTGGGCTTCTCTGGTGAATGGGCCAATATAGGTCAAATTGGGCTAACTTGGGCCAATGTTGGGCTAGGGTTGAAATTGATGTAAAATGAATGTTGGGAAACTTTTATGGGAGTGTTTCAAAGAGGTTTTGGCTTTGGTTGGGCTTTGATTTTGGGGTTTCGGCTTATTTGGGTTAGGTTTGGGTTTAGGTCAAAATTGGGCTTTTTGGTTTTGGGTTGAATTTAAGTGGGGTTTGGGTCTAAATGTTGGGCAAATCATGTTAGTTTTTTGTTTGTAGGGATGTTAAGGAAGGTTTAGAAAAGATTTGGGGTTAATTGGAGTTGAATTGGGTGAGTTTGGGTTAGGTTTGGGTCATGGGTCCAAATTGGGCTTTAAGGCCAAAAGTGAAATTGGATCCAAATGTCAATCAAATTGGACTTGGGTTTGGTCTAGATTGGTGTTGGGAATGTTGAATTGAAGTTTAGAATTGAATTGGACCAGAATTTGGGTCAATTGGGTAGGCTTGGTTTGACATTGGGTTCACTTTGGGTTAAAATGGGTCAAATTGGGGGTTTTGATAAAAGTGGGGTAAATTGACAAAATTGGCCCATGGTGTAGTTGAACAAAATGATATTGGGAATATTTGGGATTTTTTGGAATTTTCTGGGAATTTTTTGAATTTTTGGATTTTTGGGTCAAGAGGGGTATTTTGGGTATTTGGAGGGTATTTTTGGAATTTTTAGTATTTTTGGAATTTTTTGTATTTTTGGTATTTTTGGCTATGAATGGTCAATTTGAGTAATGTGGGAATGTTTGGGAATAATTTTGAGAAATTTTGGGTAATTTAGGTGATTTTGCAAATTTTGGGCAGTTTCAAGGGTTTTGGGTAGGCTAGGCGGGTGTAGGGTCCCGGGGGTCAAAAATTGAAAATTTGGAAAATTGAAGATTGGGTAAATGTAAGTGGAATGAAATCATTTTGGTTGAGCTATGAAGCCATATCAAGCCCACATGAGCCATGAAGGGACTCATTTGAGGCATTCACTATGTTGTTCCTAACCCTCTTAGCCAGGGGCTTTGGGGTTAAGGACCATCCATGTGAATCACCTACATGAGTCAGGAGGTCAAGTTGGGTATGGGTGTGGTTTTAGGAGGTGTGTGCAAGTGTAGTGTATGAGTGTAGTGTGTGTGTAAGTCAGCCCTTCACTGGACTGTGCCACCTGTGGCAATCCTAAGGCCAAAGAGTCCTATAGGAACCCATCCTTTAAACTTCCACATTTTATTTCAACCCTCTAGGTGATTAGGGGTCTATAGTCAAGTTTGTGGAGTTCGCAGGGAGTTAAAAAGTGGTTTGAATTTCTATGAGGTGGGTCCCAATTCTAATCCTCTAAGATAGTCGAAGGAAAAGCCTAAGGCTAGATCCTAAGTACTAAAGAGAAGAAGAGAATACCTCATCAAAAATGAGGTCAACAAACCCATGTATTTGTGCTTGGTTCACCATCCAAGGCTTGATCTTGGGCTGAGGGACAATCATTTGGGTCAGCTGAATTGGGGTAGTGAAGTCCCCATCCATGGTGAGGTGGCTAAACATGGTTTAGTGTGTAGCATAAATAAGGTTAAAAAGGTTTAAGGGATGTTTAAGAAAGGACCCCATCTTCTTGCCATAAGTGGACTAATGACAAGTCAAAGCCCCCATGGCTTCATGTGGCTTGATAATGGCTTGTTCATGGCTCACATTTGTCTTAGGAAAAGTCAAGTCAACTTTCATGGAAAAGGGTTTATGAAATTTTGAAAATTTTGGGGTTATTTGATGGGATTTGGCATAATACCATTTTGGTTTGATTTTCATGATGGATTTAGCACTTAGGGAGTGATATTAATTGAGTGAAGATGAGATGAGATTGTAGTGTGGTCTTTAGGATTGGTTTGGGCTTTTAAAATTTGGTAAAGGTGGGCTTTTTGAATGGTTTAAGGGGATGGGCTTTTAAGTTTAAAAATAAATTGATAAGTGGAAATTTTGTGAAGGATTGGGCTAAAGAAATGTTGGGTTTAGTTTAGGGATGTGTCATGAGTGATTTGGAATCAATTTGAAGTGATTTGGAATTGAATTGAGTCTAATTTGGGTCCCCTTGGTGATAGGGGCAAAATAGGTCAAAATGAATTAACTTGGGCTAATGTTGGGCTAATATTGAAATTGATGTAAAAGTAATGTTGAGAAATGTTCATGGGAGTGTCACAAAGAGTTTTCAACTTGGTTGGGATTTGGGCCTATTTGGGTTCATGGTGGATTTAGGCCTATTTAGGGAATTTTGGGTTTGGGTTGAATTTGAGTAAGGTTTGGGTCCAAATTTTGGCAAACTATGTTAGTTTTTTGTTTGTGGAGATGTTAGGGAAGATTTAGAAAAGATTTGGGGTTTATTGGAGTTGAATTGGGTTGGTTTGGGCTAAGATTGGTTCATGGGTAAAAATTGAGCTTTAATCTTAAAAATGAAATTGGATTCAAATGTCAATCAAATTGGGCTTGGATTTAATCTAAATTGATATTGGGGATATTGAATTGAAGTTTAGAATTGAATTGGACCAAAATTGAGGTCAATTGGGGTGGTTTGGTTTGACATTGGGTTCACTTTGGGTTAAAATGGGTCAAACTGGGGGTTTTGGTAAAAGTGGGGTAAATTGGTAAAATTGGCCCATGGTGTAGTTGAACAAAACAAAATTGGGAATATTTGGAATTTGCTAGAATTTTCTGGGAATTTTTTGGAATTTATGAATTTGTGGGTCAAGAGGGGCATTTTGGTAATTTGGAGGGTATTGGGGGTATTTTGGAAATTTTGGTATTTTTGGCTGTAAATGATCAATTTGATTGGTGGGGAAATGTTCAAGGTTGATTTTGAAAAATGTTTGGGTGATTTGGAAATTTTGGTGGTTTTGGGTAGTTCCAAGGGCTTTTAGTGGGTTTGGTGGGCTCGGGGCCCCGGGGGTCAAAAATTGAAATTTTTGGAAAAATGAAAATTGAGCAAGTGTGAGTGAAATGGAATCATTTTGGTTGAGCCATGAAGCCATATTAAGCCCATAGGAGCCATGAGAGGACTCATTTGAGGCATTCACTATGTTGTTCCTAACCCTCTTAGCCAGGGGCTTAGGGGTTAAGGACCATCCATATGAATTACCTACATGAGTCAAGAGGTCAAGTTGGGTGAGAGTGTGGGTTTTAGGATTTGGAATGTGTGTGTGAGAGTGTAGTGTATGTGTAAGTCAGCCCTCACCAGACCAGGCCATCCAGGGTAATCCTAAGGCCAAAGAGTCCTATAGGGAACTCATCCTTTAAACCTCCACATTTGATCCCAACCCTCTTGGTGATTAGGGGTTTACAATCAAGCTTGTGGGGTTTGCAGGGAGTTAAGAAGTGGTTGAGTTTCTAACTGGTGGGTCCCATTTCTAGTCCTCTAGGATAGTCAAGGGAAAACCTATGGCTAGATCCTAAGCACTAAGGTGAGAAGAAAATACCTCACCAAAAATGAGGTCAGCAAATGGACCCCCAATAGGTGTGGTGTGCTGAAGGTGCACACCGCGCATATTGGCGTTGACCGAAGAGATCAACTGAACCAACATAGAGGCCTAAGTAACAAACTTAGGACGAAGTAGAAGAATTTCAGCTGGGGAGTATCAGGTATATTTCCAAGACCGGAGATTCCTGAACTCTCACTGGGGAATGGAAAAGGAGGTGAACTCCAAATCACAAGATTTGGGAGATTTGATTTAGATTTCGTTTCATTTCATGTTCAAGTTTAGATGTGTGAGTTTAAATTTTTTTGATTTAGAGTTCCAATTTTAGATTGAAGTTTGATTTAAAATCAGTTTTAGGAAATTTGGATTTGAAATGAGAATTGAAACCTAGGTTTCAACCTCGGGATTGCGAAGAAAACTGGATTTTAGGTACCAACCTCGGAGTGAGAATCAGAGTTTAAGTGTCGATTGAAAAGGATGAGAATCAGAATTTAGGTACTGATCTCGAAAGAGAACTGGAATTTAGGTACCAGTCCCACAAGTTTGGAATTGAAATTTAGATGTCAATTCGAAAGAGAATCAAAATTTAGGTATTGATTTCGAAAAGAGAGTCGGAATGTAGGTACCGATCTCGGAATGAGAACTGGAATATAGGTTCCAGTCTCGGAAATTTTGAATTGAGATGTAGGTATCAATTCAGATGAGAATCGAAATGTAGGTATCGATCTCGAAATGAGAACTAGAATGTTGGTACTAGTCTCATAAATTTTGAATTGAAATGTAGGTATCAATTCAGATGAGAATTGAAATGTAGGTATCGATCACGAAATGAGAACTGGAATGTAGGTACCAATCTCGAAAATTTTGAATTGAAATGTAGGTATCAATTCAGATGAGAATCGAAATGTAGGTATCGATCTCGAAATGAGAACTGGAATGTAGGTATCAGTCTCGGAAATTTTGAATTGAAATGAAGGTATCAATTCAGATGAGAATCGAAATGTAGGTATCGATCTCAAAATGAGAACTGGAATGTAGGTACCAGTCTCGGAAATTTTGAATTGAAATGTAGGTATCAATTTAGATGAGAATCAAAATGTCGGTATCGATCTCGAAATGAGAACTGGAATGTAGGTACCAGTCTCGAAAATTTTGAATTAAAATGTAGGTATCAATTCAAATGAGAATCGAAATGTAGGTATCGATCTTGAAATGAGAACTGGAATGTAGGTACCAGTCTCGGAAATTTTGAATTGAAATGTAGGTATCAATTCAGATGAGAATCGAAATGTAGGTATCGATCTCGAAATGAGAACTGGAATGTAGGTACCAGTCTCGAAAATTTTGAATTGAAATGTAGGTATCAATTCAGATGAGAATTGAAATGTAGGTATCGATCTCGAAATGAGAACTGGAATGTAGGTACCAGTCTCAGAAAATTTGAATTGAAATGTAGGTATCAATTCGTATGAGAATCGAAATGTAGGTATCGATCTCGAAATGAGAACTTGAATGTAGTTACCAGTCTCGGAAATTTTGAATTGAAATGTAGGTATCATTTCATATGAGAATCGAAATGTAGGTATCGATCTCGAAATGAGAACTGGAATGTAGGTACCAGTCTCGAAAATTTTGAATTGAAATGTAGGTATCAATTCAGATGAGAATCGAAATGTAGGTATCGATCTCGAAATGAGAACTGGAATGTAGGTACCAGTCTCGGAAATTTTGAATTGAAATGTACTGTGGAGATTTGGATTTAGCGGGAGATTGAAATGAGATGTGAAAGTGTTCCACATCCCACAAGAATCAATCAAAGTTTGATTATTTGGCGAAGGGTATGAATCCACGCCATCAGAACCAAATCGAAAATTTTCTGTGGTTTTGAAATCATCCCGAGAGAGGGTTTCAAAGGAGGCCTGAAGTAAATCTTGATTTGAAGAAGAATTGGAGGGTTTGAAAAGATGGATTTAGACTGGAATTCAATTTGAGATTTAGATTCATTTTTTTTGTTCTTTAATGCTCCCATTTTTTTATTTTTGTTATTTATTTAGTGTTCATGTGAATTTGAAGTTCATTATTCAGATTTTTTAAGAAGAAAAATTCTCATTTATTTTCTTTTCTTTTCTGTTCTTCGTTCAAAGTTCATTTAACTCTAATGGCGTTTCCCATTCAATTTGCACAAAAAGAGGTGAAGGAAAAATATGACGTAGCCGTTTTCATTCCAACTTGCTGAAAATACATCATACAACTTGATCTAGTTATGATGACATTTTCTTCAGAAATTTAATGTCTTATACAATCCATGTAAATCCAAAATGGACTGTTGTAAGATTCTTGTTGATCCATCCAAAAGCGTCTGTCAAAAATCCATGTCTGAATAGTAAGAAACATGGGTAATAACATCACCTTCCAAGCCACCCTTGGCAGGAATGTCGCATGGATGTGCATTGGAGGTGTGCTATTTCCCATGTAACTCATCGCTCGTAGAGCTGGAGACTCTCCAATTCTGGATCTGGCTGGAAGTGGTAAGGCGTCTTTCTGTCGTCCATCCTTCTAAAAGTAACGGAGATCCGCTCCACTGGCACTCCCGGTATACAATGTTTTGCGATGTCTGCTCCATTTCCTTTTAATATCATGACGGAACCTACCGGAAGTGGTATCTCCACCGGCCCTCGGAACTTACCCGGGCCTGCTATCCGGAGGTCAGATCCGAACATGATATTGCATTGGTTGAGGAATGACACTGTGCAGAATGGTCTAACAAAGTCATGATGGTCTATATGCAGCGGTATGCAGTCACCTTCCTTATAGATGTTGATAATACAGCTGTTGGGTATGCAATCTGCAGGCAATACCCTCCATGTTATCATCCTCTTCACCATTCTTTTAATTATCCTTGGCATTGGATCCACTTCACTGAGATGGAGTATCCCTGGTGGATTTCCTTTTCTGTCCTCTACGAAGTTATAGCAACATCCTCATTGTATTGTGACTCTTCCTTTCCCTGGCATCCATCTCTGGGGTTCTGAATAAGTCTTTTCCCTCAGACGGTCTGCTCGACCCATCTTCTGAAGTTCTAAGATGCAATCCACAATCTGCTGTTGCTCATATTCTGAGAATACATCTCTGTGTAACTCGAGGCCTTCCAAAATGTTGATTCTCTTGCCTTTAATCCTTTCAAAGTATTCGAAAGTCTTCTTCTCAACATTTTGCATTCTTTCTAATTCATATTCTGGGATGATCTACAAGTAACGAGGCCTAGTAACATACTGCGAGATGTATGGCTCAATCCCGTCATGTTCTCCTGCATACCTTGGCTCCTCAGGGATTGTCTCTGTCTGGACATTCTCCGGGTTGCTTCCGCAACAAGGTTCTTCAGATCTGGTATCTCTGTTCGGCGTTGAGGCACTGACTCTATTTCTGTCCTTCTTGGCACTTCTTCGATTTGTTCTGATTTTCTTGGCGTTGACTTTCTTCTTTCTGGTTCCTGACGAACCGATATCTTTGAAATGTGTGTGCCAGCAAAAGTGGCTGTTTCCTCGTGTTGATCTGCTGCTAGTTTAGTCAACATCTTGCGTATACGGCGATTCTTATTCCTTCTTTGGGTAGCGAGTGAGAGTAGCTCTCCTTACCCTCGAATTTCGCGCGGCGCGGCGCCGACGAGCCGCCCTCCGCCGTGGCAACTACGTACTTGATTTTCTTGCTTTCCTCAATGTTTGTCTTTCTTTTCTTGTTGCCGGATTGGTGGCTTGGGCCACCCATCTTCATCACCGTCCGGTCGTGAAGCTCTTCTCGGTCAACTGGGACCCAATCATTTTCTTCGTACTGTAGGCTGGCTGGTGTGAAGTCAGAATCAATTTCTATCATTGCTCCATCCGTCACCCTCTTTTCATCGAGTGCGAGACTTACGCCATTTCTAAAGTTTAGGACCAACCGCCCGTTCGACATTTCCCTGCGAAGAAGACAAGGAAAGGATCAGGGGCTGTACTAAGAACAAGAACATTAAGAAAATATTTATCACTGAAAATTCTTACTTAGTTATTTTAACTTTAAGGAAAGTAGGAAAAGATGAGGAAAGATCAAGAACAAGATTTGATTTGAAAGGAAGGGTAAAACTTTATTATTATGATTTCACATATTTTATTTTTAACACATCTTTTTTTGTTTTTGTTAATGTTTTTTTTGTCATTCATTTTTTTTTATGTTTTTAGGTTCGGACCCAATCACAAGTGGTTACTTCACCCGTGTTTCTAGGGATGAGAATTCATTCCTTCAAAACATCAGGTTGCGTAATACTTCTTTAAATATTGTCCGTTGATTGGAAGCATTTGTCGTTCTCCTTGGCAATTCAATAGTTGGTAGGAGCCTCCTGAGTAGACTGTCTCGACCACAAACGACCCTTCCCAAGTCGGTTCAAATTTACCTCCTATCTTACGATGTGCAAGAATAGGTCTCTTGAGGACAAGAACTATGTCACCAACTTTGAAAGTTCTTTGGCGGACCAGTTTATCATGGGCCTGGATCATCTTAGCTTGTTACAGTTCCAAATTTTGTTGCGCTGCAAGTCTTTTCCCTTCCAAGTTTTCCAGTTCTTCTAGTCCTATTCTGGCATTTTCTTCTGTAGTAATTTTATTTGCAACTGCAATTCTGAGTGATGGAAGCAGAACTTCCAAATGTAAAACTGTCTCGGACTCGTACACTAAAGCGTAAGGTGTAGACTGAGTAGGAGTCCTAAAAGTCGTCCTGTAGGCCCATAAGGCTTCTAACAACTTCTCGTGCCAATTTCTCTTGTTTTCGTCCAAAGTTTTCTTTAAAATCTGAACGAGAGTTTTATTAAAAGCCTCAGCCAAGCCGTTTGCTCTTGGGTAGTAGATCGTTGAGTATCGCCAATCGATCCTGTGTCTTCTGACAAAATTGTTAATATTTGTACTCTTAAATGCAGACCCATTATCTGAAATGATCCTGCGTGGTACTCCAAAACGGTAGATGACTTGGTTTTTGAAAAACTGTAGCACATGGTTGCCTTTACTTCTCTGAGTGGAACTGCTTCTGCCCATTTAAAAAAGTAGTCTGTAGCTGCAAGAATGAAGTGATGTCCTCTTGAAGAAGGTGGTTCTATCGGACCCACTATATCTGTGCCCCAACACTCAAATAGTCACGATGCGATTGTCGGATGTAGCACATTTGGAGGTTGGTGTAGAACCACTCCGTGCACTTGGCACTGGTGACAACTTTTGGCAACTTTCATACAGTCGGTCATCATTGAGGGCCAGTAGTACCCTATTCTTTTAATCTTCATTTTCATCTTTGGACCTGACTGATGAGCGCCACAGAGTCCTGAGTGTACTTCTTTAACGATTGCACGAGCCTCGGACCCGCTCAGGCATCTTAGCCACATTTGGTCAAAAGTCCTTTTGTATAACGTATTGTTTATTAATGCGTAAGACGCAGTTCTTTCTTGGTCCGATGGGCTAGCGACTTATCGTCCTGGTAATTTCCACGCTCGCGTGTGTAGTCTATTAGTGGTTGACGCCCGATCTTCTATATTTTCTCATTCTGCCGCAATTGTTTCTTCAGCTTTTTCTTATTTCTGTATTGTATCCATGTCGAGCTGTGATAGGACCTGTCGTCCTTGAATTGACACTTCAACTGACTCATCTTGTAAGCAGGCAAATTCCTTTGCAAGGCGAGCTAACACATCTGCAAGAGCATTTTCTTTTCTGGGGATCTTGTAGATCGTTACATTCGAATATGTTCCAACAGTTTCATGGCATACTGAAAGTACTGCTTGAGTCTTAGCTTTAGAATCATGTATTGTCCGGCAACTTGTTAAATGATCAACTGAGAATCCCCGTAGATGTTGATGTCAGTTATTCCCATTTGAATGGTTAGTTCCAGTCCTGTTATGAGAGCTTCGTATTCTGCCTCGTTGTTTGTGCATGGTTCTGTTAAGTGGTAGGAGTATCTTAACATCCCCCGCTCCGGTGTTATAAAGATTAGTCCGATTCATGCCTTACCGGGAACTATCGTTTGTAATTCTTTGTTCTTCTGTGCTGAGGACGCACCGTCGAAGTATAGTTCCCAACATCGATCATCAGTGTCTTCTAGGCTCGAATCTGCCGGTAAAGGGTGTGCTACAAGGAAGTCAGCTAGGACTTGTCCCTTTACGGCGTGAAGAGGAACGAAAGTTATATCAAATTGCAATAGTATCATCGACCACCTGGCAAGTTTGCCAGAAAGCGTCGGTCGGGTCATCAAGTATTGCAATGGATTAACTCTCGAAATAAGGTTAACCTTATGAGAAAGCATGTAATGCCTGAGCTTTTGTGCGGCGAAGATCAGGGCCAAGCAGTGCTTCTCAATAGGAGTATACTTTACTTCTGTCAGGATTAGACGACGACTTAAGTAGTAGAGAGCATTTTCTTTTCTCTCATCGTTGACCTGGGCAAGCAGGGCTCCAAGGGAGTCGTCTAAAGCCGCATTATAAAGTATCAACGGTCTACCTGAGACTGGGGCTGCTAAGACAGGAGGTGTCATTAAGTATTGTTTGATGTCATCGAAGGCATGTTGAAATTTGGAATCCCAAGTAAACTTGGCATCCTTCTTAATTAAAGCAGAAAAAGGCTGACACCTTTGTGACAAATTCGATATAAAGCATCGAAGATATGCCAACTTTCCTTGAAAGGGCTGTTTCAAGGTTTTAGGAGATGGCATTTCTAAGATAGCTTTAATCTTTTCCGAATCGATTTCTATCCAGCGATGTCGGACAACAAATCCTAAGAATTTCCCGGAGGTGACGCCGAAGGCGCATTTTGAGGGATTCATCTTAAGGTTATATTGTCTTAGTCGCTCGAAAACAATTCTCAAATCATACAGGTGATCTTCTTTCAGTTTGCTTTTGATGACCACATCATCCACGTAGTACTCAACTTGGTTGTGAATGAGATCATCAAAAATCTTCGTCATCGCTCTTTGGTATGTTGCTCTTGCGTTCTTTAGTCCGAATGGCATTACTATGTAGCAATACACTCCGATCGATGTTCTGAATGCCGTGAGCTTCTCATCTTCTGGTGCCATCTTTATCTGATTGTATCCTGATGATCCATCCATAATGAAAATATTTCCTGTGTTGAAGCAATGTCGATCATCAATTCTGGAATTGGTAATGGAAATTCGTCCTTTGGACATGCTTTATTTAAATCTCTGAAGTCTACGCAGATTCTGATCTGACCATTCTTCTTTCTGACTGGTACCACATTGGCTAACCAAGTAGGGTATTGTTCTTTTCGGACAAATTTAGCGTCTATTAGCTTCTTAACCTCGGATATTACTTGTTGCTCAATTTCTAGACGCATTCTTCTGGGAGCTTGTCTGACTGTAACAGAAGTAGGATCTACTCCTAATTTGTGAACTGCGACTTTTGGAGTTAATCCTGGCATTTCGTCGTAACTTCAAGCAAAATAGTCCTTGAATTCCATTAGTAGCTTGATTATGTTTTCGGAATCTTTTTTATTGAGTAAGGAGCTAACAAAGGTTGGCCTAGACTCTTCGCTAGTACCTAAGTAACATCCGTTAACTCGTCTATTGTAGATTTAATTTCTTCTTCGAATTCTGGTGGAGCGTCACCGATTTGTAAATCTTCAAGGTCTTCTGTAGCTGCGAAGCAGTCTTCATTAGGTTCGCAAGTGACAACCAAGAAAAATCCCGTATCACCAACTGATCCTACTGTGCCGAATCCGAGATAATGTTTTGAATTGGGAGGCTGACTGGCATTATTCCATAATCTTTCAAAGTGTTGTGATTAACCTTTTGTCCATTGTCGAGGTAAGACACCACTCTGAATTAAATTTTGAACACAGGGAGAGTACCACTCTAAAGGTAGTTCCATTAATTTGGAATAAGTAACATCTTCAAATTGTACATCTTTTTCAGTATTGGAGCAGGAGGCACCGCAGTAAAACTTGATTGGCTTGGTACCACCACCATGCACTTCCTTGACCACCATACCCTCGATCTTATTAGAATGGATCGGGGTTAGGGTCATAGTATGAACATGATGGTTAATCTTCTCGTACATCGATTTATTTTCTTCATTCTTTTCATCTTTGAGAGAGATCTTGAACTGGGTTTTCTTTTGACTTATTGTCGCTGCTTCTTTCTTGATTTCTTCTTCTTCTTCGGAAGTGTTCTCCCAATCAACATCGATGACCGGTTTCTTCTATCCAACTGTTCCAACATTTCTTCCACGTCCTCGTCCCCGGCCTCGACCTCGGGTGAGAGTTCTGGAGAAATCTTCACCATCTCGTCGTAAGGGAGTGCTGAGTAACTGTTGGACTAGAACATTAGGTTCTTCATCATCTTGAATTTCTTTTGCTTCATTTGGTATGGTATTTCTAGAAAAGATTGTTTTCTTCGGAGGCGCATAGTAGGCCGCATCTTCATGAATTCCAATTTCATGCACGGAGAATGGTTGCAAGTCACATTTGATGCACTGTTCCCCTCCTTCGTAATACTTTATGCACTGGTGCAGAGATGACGGTACAATCCGATTTTCATGGATCCATGGCCGACCCAGTAGAGCGTTGGACAATGTCTCAGAATCAATTATGTGGAATTTTGCGGTTGTCTTTGCTAAATCACTGGTCTTCATTAATTTCCAAATATGCTAGCATTTGAAGATTCATTATGTTGAGTGATGCTCTGGATCAACCAACACTCTGGAGAGCGTAAACTTTCCAATAGTGACTGAAATGTACAACGGTCAGTTGTGATCTGATGTTCCCAGTAATAGATCATTGTCCGTGAAGGTAACACCTCGCTGTTCTCTTAACGAGCAAACCTCGTCGAAGGAATCACTGGCCATTTGAGTTAAACAAATTTCTGGATCAAGTAAAGCCTTGACCAGAGCCTCTCTCATCTCCTTTGATAGGATCAGAGAGTCGTATATGCTTAGTTTTGCTGGTAGCTTCCTAAGATGGGCAAGCACGTTGTAGTCCACTTTATTACCGTGTTCCTCGGTTTCTTCCCGAATGGGCAATTCCTCTGCCGGGGTTGGTTCTTTCTGGATAACCACCTGCTTTCCTTTATCTTTTGGACCTATTCTCGGAGGTAAAACTTTTCCACTTCTTAAATTTATTTCAGTTATCTCTTCTGAATTCGGCATTGAATTTGCCGGTGTATCCTCTTGAATTGGAACAGCTGGCTCTTCTAAAGTTGCTTCGGTGTATGATGTTTCTAACTCTATTGTGATCAGAGCCCCTCTGAATTCATAAATGGACTTGTTGCTTGTAGAGCTTTCGTAGCCTCCTTTGTGAACATCTCCTTCGTCATGGTCATCGAGGTTGTGTATGATTTGAGAATCGTTATTTGTATTGGAATCAAGATCTGGATTAAGCCGGTTGTCGTTAGTTACGTAATCGTCAGAAACAGTCAAAACGTAGCCAATGCCATAACCCTTATCAATATAAGATCCCGCCGGAGCGAGCAAATAGTCATACAGAGTCAGGAGTTCGAGGGATTTCTCCCCCGAATCTGAAACAACCATCCTAGGATAAGCAGCCCCTAGTCTACCCTTCAGAGCCTCAATCTTCTTTTCTTCCACGATCTTCTCCTCCTTCTGGGGTGGTTCTTCAATCGAAAGCGATAGTGCCGGCTTGATAGGTTTCAAACTCTGAGTTGATGCACTTACCGAAGCGGCCTAGATGTGATCCAAAATTCTCTTTGATGATTTTGTCCAGACAGTGCTCAATCCATCATCAGTTGTGTATGGGTTTATCGGAACAATGGGATTCGTTGAAATAACATTGACGGAACCTCCTTTCTGGGGCTCCTTCTTATATTCCTTTGGGATCGTTATGTTCCCTTTCTGGAGATTGTCATCAAGCCAACTCTTGAAAGTGATGCAATCCTCTATCTTGTGTCCAAGTATCTGATGGTAAGGGCAATAGTTCGGATGATCTTTCTTATTCACTTCCTCCGGCTTCTTGGGCTCTGGCAGCTGAATATCTGGTGTCTTCATTAAGCTGCGGAACATCTTCGCTACTGCTTCAGTTTTGAATAGATATTCTTTATTTAGAAGTTCTCTTAAAGTACATGACGAACGAGGTGGTTGTTCATAATGCTGAGGCGACTGATAGCTCGGACGAGGTTGCTGATAACCCTGCTGAGGTTGTTGGTATGTTCGTTGCGGTGGTTGGTAACTAGGCTGCGGTCGCTCTGGCGGTATCTGCATTGGCTGCTTGCCCTTATCTACTACCGCGACGATTCCAAATTTCTTCTCAAATGTTTTCACGGGCTTCAATTTATCGTTCTTGTCTGTGAAACTTAATTGCTTTGCCTCTTCTTGCAAGCTCCCGGCCTTGCTAAGCAACTTCTCGAAAGTCTTGATTGTAAATCCTTTAAGGAGGAGTGCTATCGGGCCATGGATACTTTTAAGTAGGATACCGACAACATGTTGTTCTTGAAGCTGTGTTTCACACTTCGTGCTTAAGTTTGTCCATCGAAGTATGTAATCCACTAAAGTCTCGTTCGGCTTTTGTTGCTCCACCACTAGATCACCGATAGTGATGTGGTGCTGAGCCCCGACAAATCGTTTAACAAAGAGATTCTCCGGTTATGAAAAGGTCTTTACTTGAACCATTCGGTAGCTCGCGTACTGTCGAAGGCAATCCACGACAAACTTTTGACGAAGCGGCGGAAGAGTAAAGTGTCGCTCCCACCGGCATTGCAGCAACTAGCACGAAAATGTGCGACATGCTGCCGAGGGTTTCCTGTTCCATCAAAAGTCTTAAACTGAGGTGGTACGAAGCCTTTCGGGTATTGGACTGCATCAAACTCTTCGGGGTAAGTTCTACCCGTCTGAATAGATGCTCCCCTCTTGGATTGTGCTAAAGCTTCTCGCACCTACTGTTCTACCATGTTTTTAATATCCTTTTCTGGAATCATGCTTTATGTAGAATCCTTCTTTGGTAGTTTGTCTCCGTTGACGGATGTGATCTCTTTTCCTCCATCTGCAATATGGATAATTTCTAGGGGCGTCTCTTTCTGAGGCTGGGCCTGACTCTGGAGAGTGGCTAAGGCAGTATCCATCTCTTCCATCCTCTTTGCCATGCGGGAAATTGTATCATCTCTTTCCGAAGGCCGTGCTCTCAATAATTCCAGCTTCATCTCTTCTGCGGCCTACCGAGCACCTTGCGAAGCCGACGATGCTCGTGTCTCAACCATGTTGATCTCAGCATACTTGTCATTCATAAATTCTGATGAGTCAATTTTTTCTCCTAATTCTTCTTCTCTTTCTTTTGCTAATCATCGGATGTCGGTCCTTAATTTGTCCATGGCATCTTCTAGTGGCCTTTTCCGCACGGTCTCGCAGTTGTCTCGTGACAGTTGTTGAACTTCCTTTCCAGGAGTCCCCTTTATTGCAGTAGCGCTTTCTTCTAACTCAAGTCTCCTGACGAGACTTTTCTTCTCAAGACATTATTTTGGACTTAGCTGACCAGTAGTAGGTCGCCATACCATCCTTCTTGCAGTCGGAAGCCTGGGACCGGATGGTCTGTCGGCTAGATCTTTGCAAGGTGGTATCCTCCCTAATTTGTAGACCCGATACAACAACGGGTGGACTGGATTTTATCTTCTTCTCTGGTTTCTCTGCGGCAGCAACACGCTCTATTCGCGGTCCGAGGCGAGATTTACCTGGCACTCGTCCTATCCTTCTTAAGATTTCTGACACAGGGCATCTTTCTTTCTTTGCCAATCTTTCTATCATAGCTTGCAGTCGGGAAAATGGCGTAGCTTTATCCCTTTTCCTCTTGTAATTGTTGTAGTATGCAGGTCAGGGTAATGCGGTGACGATCCTACGAACATCCTCTTCATCTGATGCGGTAGAGAGAGGTGAAACCCGCTCCCTTCCAACATAGGTATATACTCGGGCGGCTTCTTCTCTTTCCTCGGGAATTTCTTCCGGAAAAGCAACTTTAGCGGCTACGGCTTTCTTGGTGATCTTGCGCTTCTATTTCTCCTTTGAGTCCGAGATTAGGGGTGCGATTCTTGAGCTGGACCCAATCTAAAAAACGAGATGGTATTGTAGCAAAATCGTACCCTCCACGGTGACAGGCTCATCACAGACTTGGATTTCTTTCCCCTTCAGTTTGGCAGAAGTCGGGGTAGGTGAGGAGATGACTAGACCGGTGGGGGTAGAGACAACAGTCCTCTTACGAACAGTAGTATTCCTTTCAGCTGGAACCTTTTGCAGGGGAGGGAATTCTTGAGTCGACTTCAGGTTGAACTCAATCATGGGCTCTTCCGTTTCCAACACTTTGTCCATTAGTGTGAAGAGAGTGACGTCAGCGAACTTAACATCTGTGTTGCCAAATCCTTCTCTGAAACGGATGATCCCATTGTCGGGCAGCTCGTCGTTGTAAACAGCGAAGTCCATTCCATTGGTGAAGGAAAAGATTAACTTTGGGGCTGTCATTTTCTGCAGGGCAGATTCCGAATGTCAGTCCCGAATTATGCTTCTTTTTATCGTAAAGTTTAGGACAAAAAAGGAAAGAGTCTAAACACATTTTCATTTATGTATTTATGATTTTAAAAGGATTTATTTATTTATTAGAGGATTTGTTTATTAGGAACGGAATGTTTAAGAGTATAGAAAAGGTAAAGGATCCGATTCAGAATCGGAAAGGAAGAGAAAGTCTTATGCAAGACTTCTCGACTCGAAGGACCGCTCCTAAACTAACACTTATTGGGGTCCACCCCACCTCAGAAAAGTGGTAAAAGGATTTCGGAACCTCTCTGTTTAGGGGTGTCTAAACAGTGGCTCCTAAATCTGAGAGGAGTTGGCTATACTCGTTCAAGATAGAAATGAACGGGGTTTTCCAATGGAAGAATGGTAGTTTTGGTCCACTAGGGATATGTACTCACTATCGATTTATGAAAGAAAAACCATCTAATCAAAAATGGAGAGAGGAACTAGTCCCCAGCAGAGTCACCAGAAGTTGTCGGGAAATTTTTAGGTTATATGTTGTATTTTGAAAAGGGGTTGCCTACAGAAGTTGTCGGCGAATTTTTTAGATTTTAAATTTAATTTATATATATATAATTTAGAAAGTAGCATTTGAATTTGAAAATAATTTTAAGTTTGATACTTTTAAGATGCGAAATCAAAGCGATCTCACATCCCGAATAGTTTATATAAACAAGCACTGCACCACAAACCGTGTATTTATACCGAGGAATAGAAACACTGCTTGATGATGGGGCTCGGTTAAATAAACTAGAAGATTTATGACATCTTTTTGGTCTGCGAATCAAATTTATAAGCAGACAAGCTCCCCTGCTTAATATAAATGAATTAAGCAGGGTTTATATTATCTGGGTTCTTAAAGTTCCCTATAAGGGCAAGTCCCTATACTTAATTACATCTTAAATGACAGGAATCATTTAAGAAAACTTTCGATAATGATCAGTGGTGTTGCTCTCAAGAATTTCAAAGTTTAAGGTTTTCAAACAATTGGATTTTGGAAATTTCAATTGGGAATGGATCAAATTTGGAATAGTTATTTTCAGGAGTCTGTAGGAAGAGAAGTAGGATAAGTTGAGGATCCAAGAGGAATCTTGGCAACTTCCCAAACTATCCTATTGTTTGGCTTCAATTTAAGAGTATGTTTAATGTTGTAATCCTGCCAATTTTAGTTAATTAGGACTTATATTCGTATGACACAATCATACAAATGGCCTCGAAGATGTGAGGGTTTATGTCGTACCAAACGACTACCTCGGAGTCCTAAGACCGGTTAGGGCTTAATTTACATGACATGATCATGCAAATGCCTAACAAAAAGTTAAGGATTTATGTTGCACTAGGAAAACTACCTTGAAATCCTATGGTTTGGTTGTTTAATTCTAGGAATGTTTAGCTGATGTAGATTTGTTTTGCTGACGAAGATGGTCGTGCTGCCCACCATGTTTCGAGCTCCTTGTTGTTGCAGAGGTTTAATTTTAGAAGTCATAAATCAGGAGATGAGAGAAGTGTTTTGGTTTAGAAATCCTAAAATCCAAGTGTTTTTTAATATTTTAATTAAACAAATCTTAAAGTTGGTTAAACATAACCGATTAAGATCCCACGTTTCCGTCATCCCGACACCGTTATTTTCATTGAATTCACTTAGTACAGATGAATTTGCTAAACTCAACTGAATGAGTTCCACACTTTCATTTAGACCGTGGGAAATCCCCTTAGCAACACGTGGGTTACATCATCTGAGGTATTCCCGATTATTCAATGAGACGTTTTAATTTAGTTGTAATTACAGTTTTGTTGTTCTGTTTGTGATTAAATTTTGAGTTGTTTTATATTTTGAAATGTTGTGGTGGTGAATTTTATCTTGCAATCACTTTTAATTTAGTTTTGGTTTCCGTTTAGGAACTATCCTAAAGGTTTTGGTTTTCATGCAACAGTTTTATTTATCATGCAAGAAAAAGTATAGTACAATGCATGTAAGTAAATTGCAATAAAATAAAAGCGTACCTGGAGGGTCTTCCCATCATCCCAAGCTACACTTAAAACACATGTTAAGGCATTAAAATATTTCAACAGATACCTAGGTAAAGCTAAGGGGAAGGGTATTGGTTGTCTACCAAGTTCCTAACCCTATAACTAGTCATCTCCTATGACGTCTAGGTTCTCGTTTTTTTGTTTAAGGATAATTTTCTTCATCAAAGAACAATTAAATTCAGTTGTTCTTCTAAAACATCCCGTCATATTTAGGAAGTGCTTAGGACAAGTCCTAAACATCTTTTCAATATTTCTGGGATTGTTTTGAGTCCAAGTAAACTTAGTTGCACAGGTGAATTAATCATCCAGGAGTTTAGTTAAACTTTGTCTCTTGCTCAGTGAACAAGGACATTTGAATATCCTATAAGTGAAGTAACACATCACTTGATACTTCATTTAAGAGTTATAATAATAAGAGCTTTAAAAGTGCAAATCAACTTATTAAGTATTTTAATGATTTAAACTTAATGATTTAATTTTAATTTTGACTTAATTATAAAAAATTAGTTTAAGTTTGGAATAGTGTTCATGTTTTAAGTTTACTTTAAGTGTTTTGTTTAACTCTTAAAGATTTCATTTAGGTTTGTTGTTAAATGATTTTAATTTAATTTAATTTAAGTTTAATTTAATTTAATTTAATTTAATTTAAATTTGATTTAATTTTAAATTTTTAATTTAATTTTAATTTAATTTTTAATTTAATTGAATTTAATTTAATTTAAATTTTGATTTTAATTTAATTTTAATTAATAGTTTTGTTTTAACTTTAATTTTAATTTAATTTTTAATTTAATTTAATTTAATTTAATTTTAATTTTAATTTTAATTTAATTTTAATTTAATTTGTTTTAATTTTAGTTTTAATTTTAGTTTTAATTATTAATTTGGATTATTATTTTAATTTTTAATTAAGAATTAAGTATTGTTAAAGTGACTTATTTAGGGATTTTTAAATTGAAGAATAAATGTCCTCTTAATAATATCCCTACTTTAATAATTTCAATTTCTATTATTCTTCCAAAATTTCAATTAATTAATTAATTAAAATTTTTTTTAATTATGTTTGAAATGGTTAGTAGGTTTCTACCCTCAATCATTTAAGTTTCAATCATCCAAAATCGGTTTAAAATAAAATATTTTACCCTCCCTTTTTTGATTAATCCTAAAATTTTAATTAAGGGTCGAAATTTTTTAATTACCCTTTTGCCCTTCAAGCTTCATAATTCTATAACTCACTAAACTAAGCTCAAATGAACTTAAAAATTTTATGTAACCTCACTCACATGTCAATTAAGACATTAGAGGAGAAAATGTGATTTTTCTGTATTTAATTTATTTATGTAATTATTTTTAGTGGAAAATAGGGGTTTTCAAGGAAAATTCAATAACATGACCAAGGAAATGTTTCTATCCTTAAGAAAATTATGGGATGTTCCTAATGACCAGAGGACCATTTAGGCCAATTTTGGTGATTTTTTGAAGTATATTTTATTTATTAGAATTATTTTGAGTTTTGGAGTATTAATTAATTTTAAAAAAGAAATAAAAGATTAAAAATGGATTTTATATTTTTCAAAAATCTCTCTGACCTCAGGAAAATCAGAGAACCAAATTTTATATTTTTCTGATTTTTCTTTGATTTATTAGAATTATCTTAGTGGAAATGTTAAAGAAAATCATTTTTTAAATTTAAAAAAAATGGTTTTAAGCCTTTAAAATTCAATATCTTACCCTAGAGACTTAGAAAAAATATTTAGTTTGTTCCTAGGTGATTAGAATTCGAGAATGTGACATTTTGGTGACTTTTAATATTTTTGTGATTTTTATTATTTTTTAATTATTAAAAATATTAAAATAATGATAAAAATCAACTTTTTTTAGAAAATTACAATTTTAATTTTCCTAAACTCCTCTGATACCAGAGAAGCCCCAAAATCAATTTTGGGAATTTTTGAAAAGTATTTTGTGAGTTATGAATTTTTAAAGTTTAATTTTTGTTATGTGGCTTAATTAATCCATTTAGTGGGGTTAATCAAGTCTAATTGATTTCAAATTTTTATGTGATGTTCCTCTGATCCTAAAGATCAGTGGAGAATTATTTTCAAGTTAATTTGATGTGTAGTTAAAACTAATTAATTAAAGTTCAATTTTGGGTGTTTAGGCCAATTAGGGTTGTTCCAAGTGAATTAATCCTAACCATAATTATCCTAGGGTCCTCTGGTCCTAAGAAACTTCACCAAATTTTCCTAGAATTTATTTCTTAACATGCTATTTATTGAAATTAAAATATTCAAAACAGTAACATAAACTTGGAAAATCAATAACTTCTCATAGGGATGACCTCTGACCTTAGAAAATTCAAATATTGTTCCCAAGATTCAAAAGCCCTATGGTCTCATGCCATGGTGAATTGTCTACATGCATAGAGAATTAAAATAGTGTAGAGAGTAAATAATTAATTAAAAATAAAATACTCAATGAAATGACTTGATTTCTTTTCCACATTATTCTCCTCTATTCACTGAGCAAGATGGTATTTTTATTTTATTTTTGTGATTTTTCTATGCAAAGATATGGATTTTTGAAATTCTAGTAATTAAATAAATATAAAAATGCTCTATTTCCTACTTATCCACGCGGCGCCACGCAATCCTCGGCAGCTCCGAAAGGCCACGCGGCGAGCTTCGATTAGGCGCCGCCATCTGAGTCAGCTGCCACGGGGCCCGCGGTTCACGTACCATCTCCGAGTCCGATGCCATCTGAGCAGTTCGTCCGATACACGCGTGAATGGACGACATCCGCTCATCGTCCCCGATCGATCTCACCCGAGAGCCGTCCATCTTCCAGGCATGATATCTCTTTCGATACTTAACCAATTTCTATGTTCTTATACTCTATGGATTCTTCTTGAAGAGACAAACACATCCATACGGTTTATGTGGCATGAAATTGATCCAAACAAAATGGAGAATGTTCAGAAGCTCGGGAAGAAGAGAGAGCTCATACCTTTGCTCAGAGAAGTGTGGCTTCGATCTGAGAGTTGTGTCACCTTTGATCGAGTCCAAGTAAGCTCCAGATGAAGTCTCTGGCCCTGGGGAATTGTCTAGACTTGAATTCGACCAGACCCGATTCCAAAGCTTGGAGGCTAGAGCAAATGGGTGGCCTGGAGAGGGGGCTTCCACTGGGGAACTCCTTCTCTTGATCTTGTGCAGGTGTGGGTGAGTTTAATTTGAGTTTGGTGGAGAATTGGAAAGTGTCCTGGTTTTGGGTGGAATTTTGGCTGAGAAATTGAGCTCTGTGGATGGGGATTAGGGCAAATTATCACTAGGGATCAATTGCTCTAAGTGTGGAGGATGGTCTGGAACAATTTTGGCAGAGTTTCTGTATGGTTTGGTGCAACTCTTCTCTTGGCCGAGAGGGGGTAATGCTTAAATAGGAGTGGCTGGAAGGCCTCCCAGGGGGGTTTGATGTCTTGGATCAGCTGTTTAGGTCAAGGGAAGAACAACCATGGCAGCCATTGGGCATGGGGCATCTCAGCAAGAGAGAATTTCAATGTTGGGTTCACATGGTGTTCTCGGCCATGGCATTTTCCGGCGGCTGTGGTGGCTGGCCAGCCAGGCATGGGTCACCCTCAGGGTCAGTGAGGTCAGAGTTTGATTCATGTGAGTTCAATTGATGGTTGCCATGTGTAAAGGTGGTGAATTGAAATAGAGTGGGAAAGCGGTGATTTTGGCTTGGTTTGGGTCAACCCATGTATTTGTGCTTGGTTCACCATCCAAGGCTTGACCTTGGGCTGAGGGAGAATCATTTGGGTCAGCTGAATTGGGGTAGTGAAGTCCCCATCCATGGTGAGGTGGCTAAACATGGTTTAGTGTGTAGCATAAATAAGGTTAAAAAGGTTTAAGGGAGGTTTAAGAAAGAACCCCCTCTTCTTGCCATAAGTGGACTAATGACAAGTCAAAGCCCCCATGGCTTCATGTGGCTTGAGAATGGCTTATTCATGGCTCACATTTGGCTTGGGAAAAGTCAAGTCATCTTTCATGGAAAAGGGTTTATGAAATTTTGAAAATTTTGGGGTTATTTGATGGGATTTGGCATAATACCATTTTGGTTTGATTTTCATGATGGATTTAGCACTTAGGGAGTGATATTAATTGAGTGAAGATGAGGTGAGATTGTAGTGTGGGCTTTAGGATGGGTTTGGGCTTTTAAAATTTGGTAAAGGTGGGCTTTTAGAATGGTTTAAAGGGATGGGCTTTTAAGTTTAAAAACAAATTGGTAAGTGGAAATTTTTTATAGGATTGGGCTAAAGAAATGTTGGGTTTAGTTTGGGGATGTGTCATGAGTGATTTGGAATCAATTTGAAGTGATTTGGAATTGAATTGAGTCTAATTTGGGTCCCCTTGGTGATAGGGTCAAAATAGGTCAAAATGGACTAACTTGGGCTAAGGTTGGGCTAATGTTGAAATTGATGTAAAATTAATGTTGAGAAATGTTCATGGGAGTGTCACAAAGAGTTTTCAACTTGGTTGGGATTGGAGCCTATTTGGGTTCATGGTGGATTTAGGCCTATTTAGGGAATTTTTGGTTTGGGTTGAATTTGAGTAAGGTTTGGGTCCAAATTTTGAGGAAACTATGTTAGTGTTTTGTTTTTGGAGATGTTAGGGAAGATTTAGAAAAGGTTTGGGGTTAATTGGAGTTGAATTGGGTTGGTTTGGGCTAAGATTGGGTCATGGGTCAAAATTGGGCTTTAAGCTTAAAAATAAAATTGGATTCAAATGTCAATCAAATTGGGCTTGGATTTAATCTAAATTGATATTGGGGATATTGAATTGAAGTTTAGAATTGAATTGGACCAAAATCGAGGTCAATTGGGGTGGTTTGGTTTGACATTGGGTTCACTTTGGGTTAAAATGGAGTCAAGCTCGGGGTTTTGGTAAAAGTGGGGTAAATTGGTAAAATTGGCCCATGGTGTAGTTGAACAAAACAAAATTGGGAATATTTGGAATTTGCTAGAATTTTCTGGGAATTTTTGGAATTTATGAATTTGTGGGTCAAGAGGGGCATTTTGGTAATTTGGAGGGTATTGGGGGTATTTTGGAAATTTTGGTATTTTTGGCTGTAAATGATCAATTTGATTGGTGGGGAAATGTTCAAGGTTGATTTTGAAAAATGTTTGGGTGATTTGGAAATTTTGGTGGTTTTGGGTAGTTCCAAGGGCTTTTAGTAGGTTTGGTGGGTTCAGGGCCCCGGGGGTCAAAAATTGAAATTTTTGGAAAAATGGAAATTGAGCAAGTGTGAGTGAAATGGAATCATTTTGGTTGAGCCATGAAGCCATATTAAGCCCATAGGAGCCATGAGAGGACTCATTTGAGGCATTCACTATGTTGTTCCTAACCCTCTTAGCTAGGGGCTTAGGGGTTAAGGACCATCCATATGAATTACCTACATGAGTCAAGATATTAAGTTGGGTGAGAGTGTGGGTTTTAGGATTTGGAATGTGTGTGTTAGAGTGTAGTGTATGTGTAAGTCAGCCCTCACCGCACCGGAGCCATCCAGGGGTAATCCTAAGGCCAAAGAGCCCCATAGGGAACTCATCCTTTAAACCTCCACATTTGATCTCAACCCTCAGGTGATTAGGGGTTTACAATCAAGCTTGTGGGGTTTGCAGGGAGTTAAGAAGTGGTTGAGTTTCTAAGTGGTGGGTCCCATTTCTAGTCCTCTAGGATAGTCAAGGGAAAACCTATGGCTAGATACTAAGCACTAAGGAGAGAAGAAAAGACCTCACCAAAAATGAGGTCAACACCCAATAGGTTAACTTTTGACCAAAAAATCAACTTTGGTCAAAACGGTCAATTTTTTAGCCAATGACAAAACATTGACCAAATAGGTCAACTTTTGACCAAAAAGTCATCTTTGGTCAAAATGGTTAAATCTTGACCAAATTACCAACTCATTAACCAAATAGGTCAACTTTTCACTAAAATGTTAACTTTGGTCAAAATGGTCAATTTCTGACCCTATCACCACCCCGTTGACCCAATGGACTAACATTTGACCAAAAAATCATTTTTGGTCAAAATAGCCAATTTTTGACTTAATGACCAATTATTGACCCATCAAGTTAATCTCTGACAAAAAGTCAACTTTGGTCAAAATAGTCAATCCTTGACCCAATGACAAACACATTGACCCAATAGGTCAATTTTTGACCAAAAAGTCAATTTTGGTCAAAATAGTCAATTTTTGACCTAATGACCATCATTGACCCAATAGGTCAACTTTTGACCAAAAAGTCAACTTTGGTCAAAATGGTTAATTTTTTACCCACTGACCAACTCATTGACCCAATAGATCATATTGGACCAAAAAGTCATCTTCGGTCAAAATGGTTATTTCTTGACCCAATCACCAACTCATTGACAAAATAGGTCAACTTTTTACTCAAAAATCAACTTCGGTCCAAAAGGTTAATTTCTGACCTAATGACAACCCCGTTGACCCAATGGTTCAACTTTTGACCAAAAATTTAATTTTGGTCAAAAAAATTAATTTTTGACCTAATGACCAATTATTGACCCAATAAGTCTATCACTGACCAAAAAGTCAACTTTGGTCAAAATGGTCAATCTTTGACCCAATGACCAACCCATTGACCAACAGGTCAACTTTTGACCAAAAAGTCAACTTTGGGTAAAATGGTCAAACCTTGACCCAATAACCAACCCATTGACCCAATAGGTCAACTTTTGACCAAAAAGTCAATTTTTGACCTATTGACCAATTATTGAACCAGTAAGCCAAACTCTGACTAAAAAATCAACTTTGGTCAAAATGGTTAATCGTTGACCCAATGACAAACCCATTGACCAAATCGGTCAAGTTTGACCAAAAAGTCAACTTTGGTCATAATGGATAATTTCTGACCTAATGACCAACCCATTGACCCAATAGGTGAACTTTTGACCAAAAAGTAAACTTTTGTCAAAATGGTCAAACCTTGGCCCAATACAACCCCATTCACCAAATAGGTCAACTTTTGACCAAAAAGTTAATTTTGGTCAAAATAGTCAAATTTTGACCAAATGACCACCCATTGACCAAATTGGTTAACATTTGACCAAAAAGTCAACTTTGCTCAAAATGGTCAATTTTTGACCCAATGACCTACCCATTGACTCAATAGGTCAACTTTTGACCAAAAAGTCAACTTTGGTAAAAATCGTCAATTCTTGACCAATGACCAAGGCATTGACCCAATAAGTCAACTTTTGAACAAAAAGTCAATTTTGGTCAAAATAGTCAATTTTTGACCTAATGACCAATTATTGACCCAATAAGTCAATCTCTGACCAAAAAGTTAACTTTGGTCATAATGGTCAATCCTTGACCCAATGACAAACCCATTATCCTAATAGGTCAACTTTTGACCAAAATGTCAACTTTGGTCAAAATGATAAATCCTTGACCTAATGACCAACTCACTGCCCAATAGATCGACGTTTGACCAAAAAGTCAATTTTACTCAAAATAGTTATTTTTTGACTTAGTGATCAACCCATTAACCAAATAGGTCAACTTTTGACCAAAAATTCAACTTCGGTCAAAATGGTCATTTCTTGACCCAATGACCAACCCTTTGACCCAATAGATCAACTTTTGACCAAAAAGTCATTTTCGGTCAAAATGGTCAATTCCTGACCCAATTAACAACTCATTGACCAAATTGGTCAACTTTTGGCCAAAAAATTAACTTTGGTCAAAATATTCAAATTTTGACCAAGTGAGCACCCATTGACCCAATAGGTCAAGTTTTGACCAAAAAGTCAACTTTGGTCAAAATGGTTAATTTTTGACCCAATGACCCACCCCTTGACCCAATATATCAACTTTTGGCCAAAAAGTCATCTTCGGTCAAATTGGTTAATTCTTGGCCTAATTACCAACTCATTGACCAAATAGGTTAACTTTTGACCAAAAATTAAACTTTGGTCAAAATGGTCAATTTCTGACACAATGACCACCCCGTTGACCCATGGGTTAACTATTTGACCAAAAATTCAATTTTGGTCAAAGTAGGTCAACTTCTGACTAAAAAGTCATCTTTGGTCAAAATGGTCAATTTCTGATCCAATGACCACCCCGTTGACCCAAGAGGTTAACTTTTGACCCAAAATTCAATTTTGGTCAAAATTGTTAATTTTTGACCTAGTGACCAATTATTAATCTAATAAGTCAATCTCTGACCAAAAAGTCAACTTTGGTCAAAATGGTCAATCCTTGACCCAATGACAAACCTATTGACCCAATAGATCAACTTTTGACCAAAAAGTCAATTTTGGTCAAAATATTCAATTTTTGATCTAATGACCAATTGTTGACTCAATAAGCGAATCACTGTCCAAAAAATCAACTTTGGTCAAAATGGTTAATCCTTGACCCAATGACCAACCCATTGACCCAATAGGTCAACCAAAAGGTTAACATTGGTCAAAACTATCAATCCTTGACCCAATGACCAACTCATTCACCAAAAAGGTCAACTTTTGACCAAAAAGTCAATTTTAGTCAAAATAATTAATTTTTGACCTAATGACCACCCATTGACCAATAGGTCAACATTTGACCAAAAAGTCAACTTTGGTCAAAATAGTCAATTTTTGACCTAATGACCACCTATTGAACCAATAGGCTAACTTTTGGACAAAAAGTCAACTTCGGTGAAAATGGTCAATTCTTGGCCCAATTACCAACTCATTGACCAAATAGATCAACTTTCGACCAAAAAGTCAACTTTGGTCAAAATGGTCAATTTCTGACCCAATGACCACCCGGTTGACCCAATGGGTTAACTTTTGACCAAAAATTCAATTTTGGTCAAAATAGGTCATCTTTTAACCAAAAAGTCATCTTTGGTCAAAATGGTCAATTTTTTACCCAATGACTACCCCGTTAACCCAATGGGTTAACTTTTGACCAAAAATCCAATTTTGGTCAAAATTGTCAATTTTTGACCTAGTGACCAATTATTGACCCAATAAGTCAATCTCCGACCAAAAAGTCACCTTTGGTCAAAATGGTCAATCCTTGACCCAATGACAATCCTATTGACCTAATAGGTCAACTTTTGACCAAAAAGTCAATTTCGGTCAAAATATTCAATTTTGACTTAATGATCACCAATTGACCCAATAGGTCAACTTTTGACCAAAAAGTCAATTTTGGTCAAAATATTCAATTTTTAACCTAATGACCAATTGTTGACCCAATAAGCGAATCACTGACCAAAAAATCAACTTTAGTCATAATGGTCATTCCTTGACCCAATGAACAACCCATTGACTTAATAAGTCAACATTTGACCTAAAAGTCAACATTGGTCAAAATGATCAATCCTTGACCCAATGACCAACTCATTGAACAAATAGGTCAACTTTTAACCAAAAAGTCAAATTTGGTGAAAATTGTTAATTTTGACCAAATGACCACCCATTGACCCAAAAGGTCAACTTTTGACCAAAAAGTCAACTTTGGTTAAAATAGTAAATTTTTGACATAATGACCACCTATTGACCCAATAGGTCAACTTTTGACCAAAAAGTCACTTCGGTCAAACTGGTCAATTTTGAGCTAATGACCAACATATTGACCTAATAGGTCAACTTTTGACCAAAAAGTCATCTTTTGTCAAAATGGTCAAATCTTGAACAACTTACCAACTCATTGACAAATAGGTCAACTTTTCACCAAAAAGTTAACTTTGGTCAAAATGGTCAATTTCTGACCCAATGACCACCCCGTAGACCCAATGGACTAACATTTGACCAAAAATTCAATTTTGGTCAAAATAATTAATTTTTGACCAAATGACCAATTATTGACCCAATAAGTTAATCTCTGACCTTAAAGTCAACTTTAGTTAAAATGGTCAATCCTTGACCTAATGACAAACCCATTGACCCAATAGGTCAACTTTTGATCAAAAAGTCAATTTTGGCAAAAATATTAAATTTTTGACTTAATGACCACACATTGACCATATAGGTTAACTTTTGATCAAAAAGTCAACTTTGGTCAAATGGTCAATTTTTGACCTAATTACCAACCCATTCACCCAATAGATCAACTTTTGACCACAAAGTCATCTTTGGTCAAAATGTAAGTTCTTCACGCAATTACCAACTCATTGACCAAATAGGTCAACTTTTGACCAAAAAGTCAAAATTGGTCAAAATGGTCAATTTCTGATCACCCAATTACCACCCCGTTGACCCAATGGATCAACTTTTGACCCAAAATAGTCACATTTTGACCAAATGACTAAAATAACCAAATTTTGAATTAATGACCAATTGTTGACCTAATAAGTCAATCTTTGACCAAAACTTCAACTTTGGTCAAAATCCTTGACCTAATGACAAACCCATTGACCCAATAGGTCAACCTTCGACCAAAAAGTGAATTTTGGTCAAAAAAGTCAATTTTTGACCTAATGATCACCCTTTGACCCAATAGGTCAACTTTTGACCAAAATGTCAACTCAGGTCAAAATGGTCAATTCTTGACCGAATTACAAACTCATTGGCCAAAAAAGTCAAATTTTGACCAGAAAGTCAACTTTGGTCAAAATGGTGAATTTGTGACCCAATGAGCACCGCCCGTTGACCCATTGGGTTAACTTTTAACCAAAATTTAATTTTGGTCAAAAAGTTCAATTTTTGACCAAATGACCAATTATTGACCCAATAAGTCAATCTCTGACCAAAAAGTCATCTTTGGTCAGAATGGTCAATCCTTGACCCAATGACAAACCCATTCACCCAATAAGTCAACTTTTGACCAAAAAATCAATTTTGATCAAAATAGTCAATTTTTGACCTAATGACCACCCATTGACCAAATAGGTCAACTTTTGACCAAAAGGTCAACTTTGGTCAAAATGGTTAATCTTTGACCTAATGACCAACCCATTGACCCAATAGGTCAACTTTTGACCAAAAAGTCATCTTCGGTCAAAATGGTCAATTCTTGACCCAATTACCAACACATTAACCAAATAGGTCAACTTTTAACCAAAAAGTCAACTTTGGTCAAAATGGTCAACTTCTGACCCAATGACCACTCCGTTGACCCAATGGGTTAACTGTTGACCAAAAATTCAATTTTGGTCAAAATAGTCAATTTTTGACTTGATGACCAAAATAGTCAATTTTTGAATTAATGACCAATTATTGACCCAATAAGTCAATCTCTGACCAAAAAGTCAACTTTGGTCAAAATGGTTAATCCTTGACCCAATGACAAACGCATTGACCCAATAGGAAAAATTTTGATCGAAGAGTCAATTTCGGTGAAAATTGTTAATTTTTAACCTAATAACCACCCATTGACCCAATTGGTCAACTTTTGACCAAAAAAATCAACTTTGGTCAAAATTGTCAAAATTTGACCTAATGACCAGTTATTGACCAAAGAGGTCAACTATTGACCAAAAAGTCAACTTTGGTCAAAATGGTTAATTTCTGACCCAATGACCACCCCGTTGACCCAATGTGTTATCTTTTAACCAAAAATTTAATTTTGGTCAATATAGTCAATTTTTTACCTAATGATCAATTATTGACCTAATAAGTCAATCTCCGACCAAAAAGTCTAACTTTAGTCAAAATAGTCATTTCATGACCCAATGACATACCCATTTACCCAATAGGGCAACTTTTGACTAAAAAGTTAATTTTGGTCAAAATAATTAGTTTTTGACCAAATGACCACCCATTGACCCAATAGGTCAACTTTTGACCAAAAAGCCAACTTTAGTCAAAATGGTTAATTTCTTACCCAATGACCAACCCCTTGACCCAATATATCAACTTTTGGCCAAAAAGTCATCTTCTGTCAAAATGGTCAATTCTTGGCCCAATTACCAACTCATTAACCAAATAAGTCAACTTTTGACCAAAAAGTCAACTTTTGTTAAAATGTTTAATTTTTAACCCATTGACCTAATAGGTCAACTTTTGACGAAAAAGTCAACTTTGGTTAAAATGGTCAATCCTTGATCCAATAACCAACCCATTGACCCAATAGGTCAACTTTTGACCAAAAAGTCAATTTTGGTCAAAATACTCAATTTTTGACCTAATGACCAATTAGTGACCCAGTAAGCCAATCTCTGACCAAAAAGTCAACTTTGGTCAAACTGGTTAATCTTTGATCCAATGACAAACCTATTGACCCAATCGGTCAAGTTTTGACCAAAAAGTCAACTTTGGTCAAAATGGACTATTTCTGACCCAATGACCAACCCATTGACTCAATAGGTGAACTTTTGACCAAAAAGTAAACTTTGGTCAAAATGGTCAAACCTTGGCCCAATGACCATCTCATTCACCCAATAGGTCAACTTTTGACAAAAAAATCAATTTTGGTCAAAATAGTCAAACCTAATGACCAACCATTGACCAAGTAGGTTAACATTTGATCAAAAAGTCAACTTTGTTAAAAATGGTCAATTTTTGACCCAATGACCTACCCATTGACCCAATAGGTTAACTTTTGACCAAAATGCCAACTTTGGTAAAAATGGAAAATTCTTGAGCCAATGACCAACACATTGACCCTATAAGTCAACTTTTGAACAAAAAGTCAATTTTGGTCAAAATAGTCAATTTTTGACCTAATGTTCAATTATTAACCCATTAAGTCAATCTCTAACTAAAAAGTCAACTTTGGTCATAATGGTCAATCCTTGACCTAATGACAAACCCATTGACCCAATAGGTCAACTTTTGACCAAAAAGTTAATTTTGGTCAAAATAGTCAATTTTTGACTTAATGACCAATTATTGAGTTAGTAAGCCAATCTCTGACAAAAAAGAAAACTTTGGTCAAAATGGTTAATCCTTGACCCAATGATCAACTCATTGGCCTAATAGGTCAACTTTTGACCAAAAAGTCAATTTTGGTCAAAATAGTCAATTTTTGAATTATTGAACAATTATTGACCTAATAAGTCAATCTCAGACAAAAAAGTCAATTTTGGTCAAAAAGGTCAATCATTGACCCAATGACAAACCCATTGACCCAATAATTCAACTTTTGACCA
>CM040438.1:17342956-17437736 GCA_022702705.1 Papilionanthe hookeriana x Papilionanthe teres
TTGACTTAAGTTGACTTTTTGGTCAAAAGTTGACAAATTGGGTCAATGGGTGGTCATTAGGTCAAAAATTAACTATTTTGACCCAAATTGATTTTTTGGTCAAAAGTTGACCTATTAGGTCAATGGGTTTGTCAGTGGGTCAAGTATTGACCATTTTGATCAAAGTTGACTTTTTGGTCAGAGATTGACTTATTGGGTCAATAATTGGTCATTATTTCAAAAATTGACTATTTTGGTCACTGGTAAAAAATTGACTATTTTGACCAAAATTAAATTTTTGGTCAAAAGTTGATCCATTGGGTCAACTAGGTGCACATTGGGTCAGAAGTTGACCTATTTGGTCAATGGGTTGGTAATTGCGTCAAGAATTGACCATTTTTACCAAAGATGACATTTTGGTCAAAAGTTGGTCAATTGGGTCAATGGGTCGATCATTGGGTCAAAAACTGACCATTTGGACCAAAGTTGACTTTTTGGTCACAAGTCAACCTATTGAATCAAAGGGTGGACATTAAGTCAAAAATTCACTATTTTGACTAATATTGACTTTTTGGTCAAAAGTTAATCTATTGGGTCAATGGGTTTGTCATTGGGTCAAGGATTGACCATTTTGACCAAAGTTGACTTTTTGGTCAGAGATTAACTTATTGGGTCAATAATTGGTCATTAGGTCAAAAATTGACTATTTTGACCAAAATTGAATTTTTGTAAAAAATTGACCATTTTGACCATAGTTTACTTTTTGGCCACAAGTTAACCTATTGGTTCAATGTATGGTCATTAGGTCAAAAAATGATTATTTTGACCAAAATTGACTTTTTGGTCAAAAGTTAACATATTAGATCGATGGGTATGTCATTGGGTCAAGGATTGACCATTTTAACCCAAGTTGACTTTTTGGTTAGAGATTGACTTCTTGGGTCAATAATTGTTCATTAATTCAAAAATTGACTATTTTGCCAACATTAACTTATTGGTCGAAAGTTGACCTATTAGGTCAATGCGTTGGTCAATGAGTCAAGAATTGATCATTTTGACTAAAGTTAACTTTTTGGTCAAAAGTTGACCTATTGGGTCAATGAGTTGGTCATTGGGTCAATGATTGACCATTTTGACTAAAGTTGACCTTTTGGTCAGAGATTGGCTTACTGAGCAATAATTGGCCGTTAGGTCAAAAATTGACTATTTCGACCAAAATTAACTTTTTGGTTAAAAGTTGACATATTGGGTCAATGGGTTGGTCATTAGGTCAAGGATTGACCATTTCGACCAAAGTTTACTTTTTCGTCAAAAGTTGACCAATTGGGTCATTGGGTTGGTCAGTGGGTTAAGTTTTGACCATTTTCACCAAAGTTGTCTTTTTGGTCAGAGATTGACTTTTTGGGTCAATAATTGGCCATTAGGTCAAATATTGATTAGTTTGACCAACATTAATTTTTTTGCCGAAAGTTGATCCATTGGGTCAACGGGGTGGTCATTGGGTCAGAAATTGGCTATTTTGACCAAAGTTGACTTTTTGGTCAAAAGTTGACCTATTGGGTCAATGGATGGATATTAGGTCAAAAATTAACTATTTTCACGAAAGTGGACTTTTTGGCCAAAAGTTGACCTATTGGGTCAAAGGGTGATCATTAGGTCAAAAGTTGACCATTTTGACCAAAGTTGACTTTTTGGTCAAAAGTTGACCTATTGGGTCAACGGTGGTCATTAGGTTAAAAATTGACTATTTTGACCAATGTTCAGTTTTTGGTCAAAAGTTGACCAATTGGGTCAATAGGGTTGTTATTGGGTCAAGGATTGACTATTTTGACGAAAGTTGATTTTTTGGCCAGTGATTGGCTTATTGGGTCAACCATTGGTCATTAGGTCAAAAATTGATTATTTTGACCAAAATTGACTTTTTGGTTAAAAGTTGACCTATTGGGTCAATGGGTGGTCAATAAGTCAAAATTGAATATTTTGACTGAAATAGACTTATTGGTCAATAGTTGACCTATTGGGTCAATTGGTTTGTCAATGGGTCATGGATTGACCATTTTGACCAAAGTTGACTTTTTGGTTAAAGATTGAATTATTGGGTCAATAATTGGTCACTAGGTCAAAATTGACAATTTTAACCAAAATTGAATTTTTGGTCAAAAGTTAACCCATTGGGTCAACGAGGTGGTCATTGGGTCAGAAATTGACCTTTTTGACCAAAGTTGATATTTTGGTCAAAAGTTGACCTGTTTAGTCAATGAGTTAGTAATTAGGTCAAGAATTGACCATTTTGACCGAAGATGACTTTTTGGCCAAAAGTTGATATATTGGGTCAAGGGGTTGGTCATCGGGTAAAAAATTAACCATTTTGACCAAAGTTGACTTTTTCATCAAAAGTTGATCTATTGGGTTAATGGGTGATCATTAAGTCAAAAATTGACAATTTTGACCAAAATTGACTTTTTGGTCAAAAGTTGACCTATTTGGTCAATGGGTTTGTCATTGGGTCAAGGACTAACCATTTTGAATAAAGTTTATTTTTTTGTCGGAGATCGACTTATTGGGTCAATAATTTGTCATTAGGTCAAAAATTGACTATTTTTACCAAAATTGATATTTTGGTTAAAAGTTAACTCATTAGGTGAACGAGGTGCTCTTTGGGTTAGAAATTAATCATTTTGACCAAAGTTGACTTTTTGGTTAAAAGTTGACCTACTTGGTCAATGAGTTGGCAATTACGTCAAGAAATGACCATCTTGACCAAACATGACTTTTTGGTCAAAAGTTGATCTATTGGGTCAATGAGTTGGTCATTGGGTCAATAATTGACCTTTTTGACCAAAGTTAAATTTTTTTGTCAAAAGTTAACCTATTGGGTCAATGGGTGGTCATTAAGTCAAAAATTGACTATTTTGACCAAAATTGACTTTTTGGTCAAAAGTTAAGCTATTAGGTTAATGGGTTTGTTATTGGGTCAAGGATTGATCATTTTGACCAAAGTTGACTTTTTGGTCAGAGGTTAACTTATTGGGTCAATAATTGGTCATTAGGTCAAAAATCGATAATTTTAACCAAAAATGAATTTTTGGTCAAATGTTAGTCCATTGGGTCAACGGGGTGGTCATTGGGTCAGAAATTGACCATTTTGACCAAAGTTGACTTTGGTGAAAAGTTGACATATTAGTCAATGAGTTGGCAATTTGGTCAAGATTTAACCATTTTGACCAAAGATGACTTTTTGGTCAAGAGTTGACCTATTTGGTCCTGTGATGGTCATTGGCTCAAAAATTTGATCATTTTGACCAAAGTTGACTTTTTAGTCAAAAGTTGACCTGTTGGGTCAATTGGTGGTCATTAGGTCAAAAATTGACTATTTTGACCAAAGTTAACTTTTTGGTCAAAAGTTGACCTGTTTGGTCAATGGGTGGTCGTTTGGTCAAAAATTGACTATTTTGACCAAAGTTGACTTTTTGATCGAAATTGTCTTTTTGGTTAAAAGTTGACATATTTAGTCAATGAGTTGGTCATTGGGTCAAGGATTGATCATTTTGACCAATGTTGACTTTTTGGTCAAAAGTTGACCTACTGGGTCAATGGGTTGGTCATTGGGTCAAGGATTGATCATTATGACCAAAGTTGATTTTTTTGTCAATGATTGACTTATTGGGTCAACATTTGTTCATAAGGTCAAAAATTGAATTTTTTGACCAAAATTTACTTTTTGGTTAAAAGTTGACCTCAATTGGTGGTCATTAAGTCAAAATTAAATATTTTGACCAAAATTGACTTTTTTGTCAAAAGTTGACCTATTGGGTCAATAGGTTTGTCATTGGGTCAAGGATTGACCATTTTGACCAAAGGTGACTTTTTGGTCAGAGATTGACTTATTAAGTCAATAATTGGTCACTAGGTCAAAAAATGACAATTTTGACCAAAATTGAATTTTTAGTCAAAAGTTAACCCATTGAGACAACGGGGTGGTGATTGGTTCAGAAATTGACCATTTTGACCAAAGATGACTTTTTGGTCAAAAGTTGACATATTTTGTCCAAAATTGAATTTTTGGTCAAATGTTAACCCATTGGGTTAACAAGGTGGTCATTGAGTCAAAAATTGACCATTTTGACTAAAGTTGACTTTTTGGTCAAAAGTTGACCTATTTGGACGATGAGTTTGTAATTGGGCCAAGATGTGACAATTTTGACCGAAGATGACTTTTTGGCCAAAAATTGATCTATTGGGTTAAGCGGTTGGTCGTTGGGTCAAAAATTAACCATTTTGACCAAAGTTGACTTTTTGGTCAAAAGTTGACCTATTGGGTCCATGGGTGGTCATTAGGTCAAAAATTGACTATTTTGACCAAAATTGATTTTTTTGTCAAAAGTTGACCTATTGGGTCAATGGGTTTATCATTGGGTCAAGGATTGACCATTTTGACCAAAGTTAACATTTTGGTTAGAGATTGACTTATTGGGTCAATAATTGGTCATTAATTCAAAAATTAACTATTATTGTCATTAGGTTAAAAATTGACTATTTTGACCAAAATTGAAGTTTTCTTCAAAAGTTAACCCATTGGGTCAAAAGAGTTTCATTGAGTCATAAATTGACCATTTTGACCAAAGTTAACTTTTTGGTCAAAAGTTGACATATTTTGTGAATGAGTTGGTTATTGGGTCAAGAAAAGAACATTTTGACCGAAGAAGACTTTTTGGTCAAAAGTTGATCTATTGGGTCAATGGGTTGGTCATTAGGTCAAAACATGACTATTTTGAACAAAGTTGACTTTTTGGTCAAAAGTTGACTAATTGGGTCAATGGGTGGTCATCAGGTCAAAAATTAACTATTTTGACCAAAATTGACTTTTTGGTCAAAAGTTGACCTATTGGGTCATTGAGTTTGTCAGTGGGTTAAGGATTGACCATTTTGGCCAAAGTTGACTTTTTGGTCAGAGATTGACTTATTGGGTCAATAGTTGGTCATTAATTCAAAAATTGACTTTTAAGTCATTAGGTCAAAAATTGACTTTTTTTTACCAAAATTGATCTATTGGGTCAATAAGTTGGTCATTGGGTCAAAAATAGACCATTTTGACCAAAGTTGACTTTTTGGTCAAAAGTTGACCTATTGGGTCAATGGGTGGTCATTAGGTCAAAAATTGACTATTTTGACCAAAGTTGACTTTTTGGTCAAAAGTTGACCAATTGGGTCATTGGATGGTCATTAGGTCAAACATTAACTATTTTGACCAAAATTGAGTTTTTGGTCAAAAGTTGACCTATTGGGTCAATGGGTTTGTGAGTGGGTCAAGGAATGACCATTTTGACCAAAGTTGACTTTTTGGTCAGAGATTGACTTATTGGGTCAATGATTGGTCATTAGGTCAAAAATTGATTATTTTGACCAAAATTAAATTTTTGGTCAAAAGTTGATCCATTGGGTCAATGGGGTGCAAATTAGGTCAGATATTGACTATTTTGACCAAAGTTGACTTTTTGGTCAAAAGTTGACCTATTTGGTCAATGAGTTGGTAATTGCGTCAAGAATTGACCATTTTGACCAAAGATGACTTTTTGGTCAAAAGTTGATCAATTGGGTCAATGGGTGGATCGTTGGGTCAAAAATAGACCATTTTGACCAAAGTTGACTTTTTGGTCAAAGGTTGACCTATTAGGCCAATGGATGGGTCATTGGGTTAAGGATTGATCATTTTGACCAAAGTTGACTTTTTGGTCAGAGATTGGCTTACCGGTCAATATTTGGTTGTTAGGTCAAAAATTGACTATTTCTACCAAAATTAACTTTTTGGTCAAAAAGTCAATTTTGGTCAAAAAGTCAATTTTGGTCAAAAAGTCAATTTTGGTCTATGGGTTAGTCGTTGGGTCAAGGATTGACCATTTTGACTAAAGCCGACTTTTTCGTCATAAGTTGACCTATTGGGTCAATGGGTTACTCAATGGGTCAAGGATTGACCATTTTGACCAAAGTTGACATTTTGGTCAGAGATTTACATTTTGGGTCAATAATTGGTCATTAGATCAAAAATTGATTAGTTTGACTAAAATTAAAATTTTTTGTCAAAAGTTGACCCTTTCGATCAGAAATTGACCATTGTAACTAAATTTGACTTTTTGTTCAAAAGTTGACATATTTAGTAAATAAATTGGTAATTGGGTCAATAATTGAGCATTTTGAGCGAAGATTACTTTTTTGGTCAAAAGGTGATCTATTGGGTCAATGGGTTGGTCGTTGGGTCAAAAATTGACCATTTTGACCAAAGTTGACTTTTTGGTCAAAAGTTGACCTATTTAGTCAATAAATTGGTAATTGGGTCAAAAATTGAGTATTTTGAGCGAAGATTACTTTTTGGTCAAAAGTTGATCTATTGGGTCAATGGGTTGGTCATTGGGTCAAAAATTGACCATTTTGACCAAAGTTGACTTTTTGGTCAAAACTTGACCTATTGGGTCAATGGGTGGTCATTAGGTCAAAAATTGATTATTTTGACCAAAGATGACTTTTTCGTAAAAAGTTGACCAATTGGGTCAATGGATGATCATTAGGTCAAAAAATTAACTATTTTGACCAAAATTGACTTTTTCTTTAAAAGTTGACCTATTGGGTCAATGGGTTTGTCATTAGGTAAAGGATTGACCATTTTGACCAAAGTTGACTTTTTGGTCAGAGATTAACTTATTGGGTCAATAATTGGTCATTAGGTCAAAAATTGACTATTTTGACCAAAATTGAATTTTTTGTCAAATGTTAGTCCATTGGGTCAACTGGTGGTCATTAGGTCAGAAATTGACCATTTTGACCAAAGTTGACTTTTTGGTTAAAAGTTGATCTACTTGGTCAATGAGTTAGTAATTGGGTCAAGAATTAAGCATTTTGAGCGAAGATGATTTTTTTTTCAAAAGTCGATCTATAGGGTCCAAAATTGACCATTTTGACCAAAGTTGACTTTTTGGTTAGAAGTTGACCTATTGGGTCAATGAGTGGTCTTTTGGTCAAATATTAAGTATTTTAACCAAAGTTGACTTTTTGGTTAAAAGTTGACCTATTGGGTCAATGGGTGACCTTTAGGTCAAAAATTGACCATTTTGACCAAAGTTGACTTTTTGGTCAAAAGTTGACGTAATGGGTCAAGGGTGGTCATTAGGTAAAAAATTGATTATTTTGACCAAAGTTGATTTTTGGTCCAAAGTTGACCAATTGGGTCAATGGGTGGTCATTAGGTCAAAAATGGACCATTTTGACCAAAGTTGACTTTTTGTCAAAAGTTGACCTATTAGGTCAAGGGTGGTCATTAAGTCAAAAATTGACTATCTTGACCAAAGTTGACTTTTTCGTAAAAAGTTGACCAATTGGGGCAATGGGTGATCATTAAGTCAAAAATTAACTATTTTGACCAAAATTGATTTTTTGGTCAAAAGTTGACCTATTGGGTCAATGGGTTTGTCATTGGGTCAATGATTGACCATTTTAACCAAAGTTGTCTTTTTGGTCAAAGATTAACTTATTGGTTCAATAATTGGTCATTAGGTCAAAAATTGACTATTTTGACCAAAATTGAATTTTTGGTAAAAAATTGACCATTTTAACCATAGTTGACTTTTTGGTCAAAAGTTGACCTATTAAGTCAATGGGTGGTCATTAGGTCAAAAATTGATCATTTTGACCAAATATGACTTTTTGGTCACAACATAACCTATTTGATCAATGGGTATGTCATTGGGTCAAGGATTGACCATTTTGACCAAAGTTAACTTTTTGGTTAGAGACTGACTTATTCGGTCAATAATTGGTCATTAATTAAAAATTGACCATTTTGGTCATTGGTAAAAAATTGACTATTTTGACCAAAATTAAATTTTTGGCCAAAAGTTGATCCATTGGTTCAACTGAGTGGTCATTGGGTCAGAAATTGAACATTTTGACCAAAGTTGACTTTTTGGTCAAAAGTTGACCTATTTGGTCAATGAGTTCGTAATTGGGTCAAGAATTAGACTTTTTGACCTAAGAAGACTTTTTGGTCAAAAGCTGATCTTTTGGGTCAAAGGGTTGGTCTTTAGTTCAAAAATTGACTATTTTGACCAAAGTTGACTTTTTGGTCAAAAGTTGACCAATTGGGTCAATTGGTGGTCATTAGGTCAAAAATTAACTATTTTGACCAAAATTGACTTTTTGGCCAAAAGTTTACCTATTGGGTCAATGGGTTTGTCAATGGGTCAAGGATTGACCATTTTGACCAAAGTTAACTTTTTGGTCAGAGATTGACTTATTGGGTCAATAATTGGTCATTAATTCAAAAATTGACTATCTTGGTCATTAGGTCAAAAATTGACTTTTTTGACCAAAATTAATCTATCGGGTCAATGGGTTGGTCATTGGGTCAAAAATATACCATTTTGATCAAAGTTGACTTTTTGGTCAAAAGTTGACCTATTGGGTCAGTTGGTGGTCATTAGGTAAAAAATTGACTATTTTGACTTAAGTTGACTTTTTGGTCAAAAGTTGACCAATTGGGTCAATGGGTGGTCATTAGGTAAAAAATTAACTATTTAGACCCAAATTTATTTTTTGGTTAAAAGTTGACCTATTAGGTCAATGAGTTTGTAAGTGGGTCAAGTATTGACCATTTTGATCAAAGTTAACTTTTTGGTCGTAGATTGACTTATTGGGTCAATAATTGGTCATTATTTCAAAAATTGACTATTTTGGTAATTGGTAAAAAATTGACTATTTTGACCAAAATTAAATTTTTGGTCAAAGTTGATCCATTGGGTCGACTGGGAGTACATTGGGTCAGAAGTTGACCTATTTGGTCAATGGGTTGGTAATTGCATCAAGAATTGACCATTTTTTATCAAAGATGACATTTTGGTCAAAAGTTGGTCAATTGGGTCAATGGGTCGATCATTGGGTCAAAAACTGACCATTTGGACCAAAGTTGACTTTTTGGTCAAAAGTTGACCTACTGGGTCAATGGGTGGTCATTAAGTCAAAAATTGACTATTTTGACTAATATTGACTTTTTGGTCAAAAGTTAACCTATTGGGTCAATGGGTTTGTCATTGGGTCAAGGATTGACCATTTTGACCAAAGTTGACTTTTTGGTCAGAGATTAACTTATTGGGTCAATAATTGGTCATTAGGTCAAAAATTGACTATTTTGACCAAAATTGATTTTTTGGTAAAATTTTGACCATTTTTACCATAGTTGACTTTTTGGTCACAAGTTGACCTATTGGGTCAATGCGTGGTCATTAGGTCAAAAAATGATTATTTTGACCAAAATTGACTTTTTGGTCAAAAGTTAACGTATTAGATCAATGGGTATGTCATTGGGTCAAGGATTGACCATTTTAACCAAAGTTGACTTTTTGGTTAGAGATTGACTTATTGGGTCAATAATTGTTCATTAATTCAAAAATTGACTATTTTGACCAACATTAACTTCTTGGTCAAAAGTTGACCTTTTAGGCTAATATGTTGGTCATTGCGTTAAGAATTGATCATTTCGACTAAAGTTAACTTTTTGGTCAAAAGTTGACCTATTGTGATAATGGGTTGGTCATTGGGTCAATGATTGACCATTTTGACCAAAGTTGACCTTTTGGTCAGAGATTGGCTTACTGAGCATTAATTATCTGTTAGGTCAAAAATTGACTATTTCGACCAAAATTAACTTTTTGGTCAAAAGTTTAGATATTGGGTCAATGGGTTGGTCATTGGGTCAAGGATTGACCATTTTGACCAAAGTTTACTTTTTCGTCAAAAGTTGACCAATTGGGTCAATGGGTTGGTCAGTGGGTCAAGGATTGACCATTTTGACCAAAGTTGACTTTTTGGTCAGAGATTGACTTTTTGGGTTAATAATTGGTCATTAGATCAAAAATTGATTAGTTTTACAAATATTAAATTTTTTGTCAAAAGTTGACTCATTGGGTCAACGGGGTGATCATTGGGTCAGAAATGGACCATTTTGACTAAAGTTGACTTTTTGGTTAAAAGTCGACCTATTTGGTCAACGAATTGGTAATTGGGTCAAGAATTGAGCATTGTGAGCAAAGATGACTTCTTGGTCAAAGGTTGATCTATTGGGTCAATGAGTTGGTCGTTGGATCGAAAATTGACCTTTTGACCAAAGTTGACTTTTTGGTCAAAAGTTGACCTATTGGGTCAATGGGTGGATATTAGGTCAAAAATTAACTATTTTGACCAAAGTTGACTTTTTGGCCAAAATTTGACCTATTGGGTCAATGGGTGATCATTAGGTCAAAAGTTGACCATTTTGACCAAAGTTGACTTTTTGGTCAAAAGTTGACCTATTGGGTCAAGGGTGGTCATTAGGTCAAAAATTGATTATTTTGACCAATGTTCACTTTTTGGTCAAAAGTTAACCAATTGGGTCAATGGGGTGGTCATTGGGTCAAGGATTGACCATTTTGACGAAAGATGATTTTTTGGTCAGTGATTGGCTTATTGGGTCAATAATTGGTCACTAGGTCAAAATTGACAATTTTAACTAAAATTGAATTTTTGGTAAAAAGTTAACCCATTGTGTCAACGAGGTGACCAAAGTTGATATTTTGGTCAAAAGTTGACCTGTTTAGTCAATGAGTTGGTAATTAGGTCAAGAATTGACCATATTGACCGAAGATGACTTTTTGGCCAAAAGTTGATATATTGGGTCAAGGGGTTGGTCATCGGGTCAAAAATTAACCATTTTGACCAAAGTTGACTTTTTCATCAAAAGTTGATCTATTGGGTTAATGGGTGATCATTAAGTCAAAAATTGACAATTTTGACCAAAATTGACTTTTTGGTCAAAAGTTGACCTATTTGGTCAATGGGTTTGTCATTGGGTCAAGGATTGACCATTTTGACTAAAGTTAACTTTTTGGTCGGAGATTGACTTATTGGGTCAGTAATTGGTCATTAGGTCAAAAATTGACTATTTTGACCAAAATTCAATTTTTGGTTAAAAGTTAACCCATTGGGTGAACGGGGTGCTCTTTGGGTTAGAAATTGATCATTTTGACCAAAGTTGACTTTTTGGTTAAAAGTTGACCTACTTGGTCAATGAGTTGGCAATTACGTCAAGAAATGACCATCTTGACCAAACATGACTTTTTGGTCAAAAGTTGATCTATTGGGTCAATGGGTTGGTCATTGGGTCAATAATTGACCATTTTGACCAAAGTTGAATTTTTAGTCAAAAGTTAACCTTTTGGGTCAATGGGTGGTCATTAAGTCAAAAATTGACTATTTGTACCAAAATTAACTTTTTGGTCAAAAGTTAACCTATTGGGTCAATGGGTATGTTATTGGGTCAACGATTGATCATTTTGACCAAAGTTGACTTTTTGGTCAGAGGTTAACTTATTGGGTCAATAATTGTTCATTAGGTCAAAAATTGAATATTTTGACATAAAATGAATTTTTGGTCAAATGTTAGTCCATTGGGTCAATGGGGTGGCATTGGGTCAGAAATTGACCATTTTGACAGAAGTTGACTTTTTGGTGAAAAGTTAACCTATTTGGTCAATGAGTTGGTAATTTGGTCAAGATTTGACCATTTTGACCAAAGATGACTTTTTGGTCAAAAGTTGACCTATTGGGTCAATGTGTTGGTCATTGGCTCAAAAATTGACCATTTTGACCAAAGTTGACTTTTTGGTCAAATGTTGACTTATTGGGTTAGTAGGTGGTCATTAGGTCAAAAATCGACTATTTTGGCCAAAGTTGACCTATTGGGTCAATGGGTGGTCATTAGGTCAAAAATTAACTATTTTGACCAAAATTGACTTTTTGGTCAAAAATTGACCTATTTGGTCAATGAGTTGGTCATTGGGTCAAGGATTGATCATTTTGACCAATGTTGACTTTTTGATCAAAAGTTGACCTATTGGGTCAATGGGTTGTTCATTGGGTCAAGGATTGACCATTTTGATTAAAGTTGATTTTTTATTCAGTGATTGGCTTATTGGGTCAACAATTGGTCATTAGGTCAAAAATTGAATATTTTGACCAAAATTGACTTTTTGGTCAAAAGTTGACCTATCGTGTCAATTGGTGGTCACTAAGTCAAAATTGAATATTTTGACCGAAATTGACTTTTTGGTCCAAAGTTGACCTATTGGGTCAATTGGTTCATCATTGTGTAAAGGATTAACAATTTTGACCAAAGTTGACTTTTGGGTCAGAGATTGACATATAGGGTCAATAATTGGTCACTAGGTCAAAAGTTCACAATTTTGATCAAAATTAGAATTTTGGTCAAAAGCTAACCCATTGGGTCAACGGGGTGGTCATTGGGTCAGAAATTTACCATTTTGACCAAAGAAGACTTTTTGGTCAAAATTTGACCTACTTTGTCCAAAATTGAATTTTTGGTCAAAGTTAACCCATTGGCTTAACGGGGGGGGGGGGGTCATTGGATCAGAAATTTACCATTTTGACCAAAGTTGACTTTTTAGTCTAAAGTTGACTTATTTCGTCCATGAGTTTGTAATTTGGCCAAGAATTGACCATTTTAACTGAAGATGACCTTTTGGCCAAAAGTTGATCTATTGGGTCAAGGGGTTGGTCATTGGGTCAAAAATTAACCATTTTGATCAAAGTTGACTTTTTGTTCAAAAGTTGACCTATTGGGTCAAGGGTGGTCATTATGTCAAAAATTGACTATTTTAACTAAAGTTGACTTTTTCGAAAAAAGTTAACTAATTGGGTCAATGGGTGATCATTAGGTCAAAAAATTAACTATTTTGAGCAAAATAGATTTTTTGGTCAAAAGTTAACCAATTGGGTCAATGGGTTTGTCATTGAGTCAAGGATTGACGATTTTGACCAAAGTTGACTTTTTGGTCAGAGATTAACTTGTTGGGTCAATAATTGGTCATTAGGTCAAGGATGACCAAAATTAACTATTTTGACCAAAATTGACTTTTTTGTTAAAAGATGACCTAACTTGTCAATGAGTTGGTCATTGGGTCAAGGATGAATCATTTTGACAAATATTGACTTTTTGGTCAAAAGTTGACCTATTGGGTCAATGGGTTGGTCATTGGGTCAAGGATTGACCATTATGACCAAAGTTGATTATTTGGTCAGTGATTGGCATATTGGGTCAACAATTGGTCTTTAGGTCAAAAATTGAATATTTTGACCAAAATTGACTTTTTGGTCAAAAGTTGACCTATTGGGTCAGTTGGTCGTCATTTAGTGAAAATTAAAATTTTGACCTAAATTGACTTTTTCGTCAAAAGTTCACCTATTGAGTCAATAGGTTTGTCATTGGGTCAAGGATTGACCATTTTGACCAAAAGTGACTTTTTTGTGAGATATTGACTTATTAGGTCAATAATTGGACACTAGGTCAACAATTGACAATTTTGACAAAAAATGAATTTTTTGGTCAAAAGTTAACCCATTGGGTCAACGGGGTGGTCATTGGGCAGAAATTGACCATTTTGACCAAATATGACTTTTTTTCAAAAGTTGACATATTTTGACCAAAATTAAATTTTTGGTCAAATGTTAACCCATTGGGTCAACGGGGTGGTCATTGGGTAAAAAATTGACCATATTGACTAAAGTTAACTTTTTGGTCAAAAGTTGAACTATTTTGTCAATGAGTTGGTAATTGGGCCAAGAATTGAACATTTTTACCGAAGATAACTTTTTTAGCAAAAAGTAGATCTATTGGGTCAAGGAGTTAGTCATTGGGTCAAAAATTAACCTTTTTGACAAAAGTTAACTTTTTGGCTAAAAGTTGACCCAGTGGGTCAATGTCTGGTAGGTCAAAAGTTGATTATTTTGACAAAAATTGACTTTTTTGTCAAAAGTTGACCTATTTTGTCAATGGGTTGTCATTGGGTCAAGGATTGACCATTTTGACTAAAGTTGACTTTTTGGTCAGAAATTGACTTATTGAGTCAATAATTGGTCATTAATTCAAAAATTGACTACTATGGTCATTAGGTCAAAAATTGACTATTTTGACCAAAATTGAATTTTTGGTCGAAAGTTAACCCATTGGGTCACCGAAGTGGTCATTGGGTCATAAATTGACCATTTTGACCAAAGTTAACTTTTTTGTCAAAAGTTGACCTATTTTGCCAATGAGTTGGTAATTGGGTTAAGATTTGAGCATTTTGATCGAAGAAGACTTTTTTGACAAAAGTTGATCTATTGGGTCAATGGGTTGGTCATTAGGTCAAAATTGACTATTTTGACCAAAAATTGACTATTTTGACCAAAATTGACTTTTAGGTCAAAAGTTGACCAATTAGGTCAATAGGTGGTCGTTAGGTCAAAAATTTACAATTTTAACCAAAATTGACTTTTTGGTCAGAAGTTGACCAATTGGGTCAACGGGTTTGTTAGTAGGTCAAGGATTGTCCATTTTGACCAAAGTTGCCTTTTTGGTAAGAGATTAACTTACTGGGTCAATAATTGGTCATTAGTTGACTATTTTGGTCGTTAGGTCAAAAATTGACTTTTTTTACCAAAATTGATCTATTGGGTCAATGGGTTGGTCATTGGGTAAAAATTGACCATTTTGACCAAAGTTGACTTTCTAGTCAAAAGTTGACCTCTTAGGTCAATGGGTGGTCATTATGTCAAAAATTGACTATTTTGACCAAAGTTAACTTTTTGGTCAAAAGTTGACCAATTGGGTCAATGGGTGGTCATTAAGTCAAACATTACCATTTTGACCAAAATTTACTTTTTGGTCAAAAAGGTGACCTATTGGATCAATGAGTTTGTTAGTGGGTCAAGGATTGACCATTTTGACCAAAGTTGACCTTTTGGTCAGAGACTGTTTTATTGGGTCAATAATTGGTCATTTGGACAAAAATTAACTATTTTGACCAAAATTAAATTTTTGGTCAAAAGTTGATCCATTGGGTCAATGGGGTGCAAATTAAGTCAGATATTGACTATTTTGACCAAAGTTGACTTTTTGGTCAAAAGTTAACCTATTTGGTCAATGAGTTGGTAATTGCGTCAAGAATTAACCATTTTGACGAAAGATGAATTTTTGGTCAAAAGTTGATCAATTGGGTCAAAAATTGTTCATTTTGACCAAAGGAGACTTTTTGGTTAAAAGTTGACATATTGGGTCAATGGGTGGTCATTAAGTAAAAAATTGTCTATTTTGACCAATATCGACTTTTTGGTCAAAGTTGACCTATCGGGTTAATGGGTTTTCATTGGGTCAAGGATTGACCATTTTGACGAAAGTTGACTTTTTGGTCAGAGATTAACTTATTGGGCCAATAATTGGCTATTAGGTGAAAAATTGACTATTTTGACCAAAATTTAATTTTTGGTAAAAAATTGACCATTTTGACCGTAGTTGACTTTTTGGTCAAAAGTTGACCTATTGGGTCAATGGGTAGTCGTTAGGTCAAAAATTGACTTTTTGGGTATGTCATTGGGACAAGGATTGACCATTTTAACCAATGTTTTCTTTTTGGTTAGAGATTGACTTATTGGGTCAATAATTGGTCAATAATTCAAAAATTAACTATTTTGATAAACATTAACTTTTTTGTCAAAAGTTGACTTATTAGGCCAATGGGTTGGTCATTGGGTCAAGGATTGATCATTTTGACTAAAGATAATTTTTTGGTCAAAAGTTGACCTATTGGTTCAATGACTTAGTCATTTGGTCAAGGATTGACCATTTTGACCAAAGTTAACTTTTTGGTCATAGATTGGCTTACTGGGCAAAAATTGATCGTAAGGTCAAAAATTGACTATTTCGACCAAAATTAACTTTTTGGTCAAAAGTTGACATATTGGGTCAATGGGTTGGTCATTGGGTCAAGGATTGATCATTTTGACCAAAGTTGACTTTTTCATCAAAAGTTGACCTATTGGGTTGATAGGTTGGTCAAGGGGTCAAGGGGTCAAGGATTGACCATTTTGACCAAAGTTGACTTTTTGGTCAGAGATTAACTTTTTGGGTCAATCATTGGTCAATAGGTCAAAAATTGATCAGTCTGACCAAAATTAAATTTTTTGTCAAAAGTTGACCCATTGGGTCAACGTGGTCGTCATTGCATCAGAAATTGAACATTTTGACCAAAGTTGACCTTTTGGTCAAAAGTTGACCTATTTGGTCAATGAATTGGTAATTGGGTCAAGAATTGAGCATTTTGAGCGAAGATGAATTTCTGGTCAAAAGTTGATCAATTGGGTCAATGGGTTGGTCGTTAGGTCAAAAATTGACCATTTTGACCAAAGTTAACTTTTTAGTCAAAAGTTGACCTATTGGGTCAAAGGGTGGTCATTAGGTCAAAAATTAAATATTTTGACCAAAGCTGACTTTTTGGACAAAAGTTGACCTATTGGGTCAATGGGTGGTCATTAGGTAAAAAATTGACCATTTTGACCAAAGTTGACTTTTTGGTCAAAAGTTGACCTATTCGGTTATGGGTGGTCATTAGGTCAAAAATTGACTATTTTGACCAAGGTTGATTTTTTCGTAAAAAGTTAACCAATTGGGTCAATAGGTGATCAATAGGTCAAAAATTAACTGTTTTGACCAAAATTGTCTTTTTGGTCAAAAGTTAACCTATTGGGTCAATGGGTTTGTCATTTGATCAAGGATTGAACATTTTGACAAAAGATGACTTTTTGGTCAGAGAATTACTTATTGGTTCAATAATTGGTCATTAGGTCAAAAATTGACTATTTTGACCAAAATTTAATTTTTGGTCAAATGTTAGTCCATTGGGTCAATGGGTGTCATTAGGTCAGAAATTGACCATTTTGACCAAAGTTGACTTTTTGGTTAAAAGTTGACCTACTTGGTCAATGAGTTGGTAATTTGGTCAAGATTTGACCATTTTGACCAAAGATGACTTTTTGGTCAAAAGTTGACCTATTGGGTCAATTTGTTGGTCTTTGGCTAAAAAATTGATCATTTTGACCAATGTTAACTTTTTGGTCAAAAGTTAACCTATTGGGTCAATTTGTGTTTATTATGTCAAAAATTGACTATTTTAACCAAAGTTGACTTTTTGGTCAAAAGTTGACCTATTTGGTCAATGGGTGGTGATTAGGTCAAAAATTGACCATTTTGACAAAAATTGACTTTTTTGTCAAAAGTTGACCTGTTGGGTCAATGGGTTTGTCATGGGGTCAAGGATTGACCATTTTGACCAAAGTTAATTTTTTGGTCACTGATTGACTTATTGGGTCAATAATTGGTCATTAATTAAAAAATGGACAATTTTGAATAAAATCGACAATTTTGAACAAAATTGAATTTTGGTCAAAAGTTAACGCATTTGGTCGATGGGGTGGTCATTGGGACAGAAATTGACCATTTTGACCACAGATGACTTTTTGTTCAAAAGTTGACCTAATTTGACCAAATTTGAATTTTTGGTCAAAAATTTAACCCATTGGGTCAACGAGATAGTCATTAGGTCAGAGATTGACCATTTTAAGCAAAGTTAACTTTTTGGTCAAAAGTTGACCTATTTAGTGAATGAGTTGGTAATTGCGTTAAGAGCTGACCATCTTGACCAAAGATGACTTTTTGGTCAAAAGTTGATCTATTGGGTCAATGGGTTGGTAATTGGGTAAGAAATTGACCATTTTGACCAAAATTGACATTTTGGTCAAAAGTTGACATATTGGGTTAATGGGTGGTCATTAAATAAAAACTTGACTATTTTGACCAAAATTGGCTTTTTGGTCGAAAGTTAACCTAATGGTTAATGGGTTTGTCTTTGGGTCAAGGATTCGCCATTTTGACTAAAGCTGACTTTTTAGTTAGAGATTAACTTAATGGGTCTAAAATATGACTATTTTGACCATAATTGAATTTTTTGTAAAAAATTGACCATTTTAACCAAGGTTGACTTTTTGGTCAAAATTTCACCTATTGGGTCAATGATGGTCATTAGGTAAAAAATTGATTTTTTTGACCAAAATGTACTTTTTGCTCAAAAGTTGACCTATTAGGTCAATGGGTATGTCATTGGGTTAAGGATTGTCCATTTTGACCAAAGTTGACTTTTTGGTTAGAGATTGACTTATTGGGTCAATAATTGGCCATTCAATCAAAAATTGATTCTTTTGACCAACATTGACTTTTTAGTTAAAACTTGACCTATTAGGCCAATGGGTTAGTCATTTGGTCAAGGATTGATCATTTTGGCCAAAGTTAGCTTTTTGGTCAAAAGTTGACCTATTGGGTCAATGGGTTGGTCATTGGTTCAAGGATTGACCATTTTGACCAAAGTTGACTTTTTGGTCAGAGATTGGCTTACTGGGCAATAATTGGTCGTTAGGTCAAAAATTGACCATTTTGACCAAAATTGACTTTTTGCTCAAAAGTTGATATATTGGGCCAATGGGTTGGTCATTTGGTCAAGGATTGACCTTTTTTTACCGAAGTTAACTTTTTAGTCAAAAGTTGACCAATTGGGTCAATAGGTTGGTCATTGGGTCAAGCATTGACCATTTTGACCAAAGTTGACTTTTTGGTCAGAGATTGACTTATTGGGTCAATAATTGGTCATTAGGTCAAAAATTGATTAGTTGGATCAAAATTAATTTTTTTGTCAAAAGTTGACACATTGGGTCAACGAGGTGGTCATTGGCTTAGAAATTGACCATTTTGACTAAAGTTGACTTTTTGGTCAAAAGTTGACCTATTTGGTCAATGAGTTGGTAATTGTGTCAAGAAATTAACCATTTTGACCAAAGTTGACTGTTTGGTCAAAAGTTGACATATTGGGTCAATGGGTGTTCATTAGGTCAAAAATTGACTATTTTGACAAAAATTGACTTTTTTATGAAAAGTTGACCTATTGCATCTATGGGTTTGTCATTGAGTCAAGGATTGACCATTTTGACCAAAGTTGACTTTTTGGTCAGAGATTGACTTATTGGGTCAATAATTGGTCATTAATTCAAAAATTGATTATTATGGTCATTATGTCAAAAATTGTCTATTTTTACCAAAATTGAATTTTTTGTCGAAAGTTAACTTATTGTGTCAACGGAGTCGTCTTTTGGTCATAAATTGACCATTTTGACCAAAGTTAACTTACTGGTCAAAAGTTGACCTATTTTGTCAATGAGTTGGTAATTGGGTCAAGAATTGATTGACCGAAGAAGACTTTTTAGACAAAAGTTGATTGAGTCAATGGGTTGGTCATTAGGTCAAAAACTGACTATTTTTACCAAAATTGACTATTTCGACCAAAAAAAGACTTTTTAGGTCAAAAGTTGACCAATTGGGTCAATGGGTGGTCATTAGGTCAAAAATTAACAATTTTGACCAAAATTAACTTTTTGGTCAAAAGTTGACCTATTGGGTCAATGGGTTTGTTAGTGGGTCAAGGATTGACCATTTTGACCAAAGTTGACTTTTTGGTCAGAGATTGACTTATTGGGTCAATAATTGGTCATTAATTCAAAAATTGACTATTTTGGTCATTAGGTCAAAAATTGACTTTTTTGACCAAAATTGATCTATTGGGTCAATGGGTTGGTCATTGGGTAAAAAATTGACCATTTTGACCAAAGTTGACTTTTTGATCAAAAGTTGACCTCTTCGGTCAAAGGGTGGTCATTAGGTTAAAAATTGACTATTTTGACCAAAGTTGACTTTTTGGTCAAAAGTTGACCAATTGGGTCAAGGGGTGGTCATTAGGTCAAACATTAACAATTATAACCAAAATTGACTTTTTGGTCAAAAGTTGACCTATTGGGTCAATGAGTTTGTCAGTGGGTCAAGGATTGACCATTTTAACCAAAGTTGACTTTTTGGTCAGAGATTGTCTTATTGGGTCAATAATTGGTCATTAGGACAAAAATTGACTCTTTTTACCAAAATTAAATTTTTGGTCAAAAGTTAATCCATTGGGTAAATGGGGTGCACATTAGGTCAGAAATTGACCATTTTGACCGTTGATTTTTTGGTCAAAAGTTGATTTATTTGGTGAAGGAGATGGTAAATGCGTCAAGAATTGACCATTTTGAGCAAAGATGACTTTTTGGTCAAAAGTTGATTAATTGGGTCAATGGGTTGATCATTGGGTTAAAAATTCAACATTTTGACAAAAGTTGACTTTTTGGTCAGAGTTGACCTATTGGGTCAATGTGTGGTCATTAACTCAAAAATTGAGTATTTTGACAAATATTGACTTTTTGGTCAAAGTTGACCTATTGGGTCAATGGGTTTGTCATTGGGTCAAGGATTGACCATTTTGACCAAAGTTGACTTTTTGGTCAGAGATTTACTTATTGGGTCAATATTTGCTCATTAGGTCAAAAATTGACTATTTTGACCAAAATTGAATTTTTGCTAAAAAATTGACCATTTTGACCATAGTTGACTTTTTGGTCAAAAGTTGACCTATTGGGTGAATGGGTGGTCATTAGATCAAAAATTGATTATTTTAACCATAATTGACCTTTTGGTCAAAAGTTAACAAATTAGATCAATGGGTATGTCATTGGGTTTTGGATTGACCATTTTGACCAAAGTTGTCTTTTTGGTTAAAGATTCATTTGTTGGGTCAATAATTGGTCATTAATTCAAAAATTGACTATTTTAACTAACATTAACTTTTTGGTCAAAAGTTGACCTATTAGGCAAGTGGGTTGGTCATTGGGTCAAGGATTGATGATTTTGACTAAAGTTAACTTTTTGGTCAAAAGTTGACCTATTAGGTCAATGGGTTGGCAATTGGGTCGACCATTTTGACCAAAGTTGACTTTTTCGTCAGAGATTGGCTTACTGGTCAATAATTGGTCGTTAGGTCAAAAATTGACTATTTCGACCAAAATTAACGTTTTGGTCAAAATTTGAGATATTGGGTCAATGGGATAGTCATCGGGTCAAGGATTGACCATTTTGACCAAAGTTGACTTTTTCGTCAAAAGTTGACCTATTGGGTCAATGGGTTGGTCAATGGCTCAAGGATTGAACATTTTGACCAAAGTTTACTTTTTGGTAAGAGATTGACTTTTTGGGTCAATAATTGGTCATTAGGTCAAAAGTTGATTAGTTTGACCAAAATTAAATTTTTTGTCAAATGTTGACCCATTGGGTCAACGTGGTGGTCATTGGGTCAGAAATTGACCATTTTGACCAAAGTTAACTTTTTGGTCAAAAGTTGACTTATTTGGTCAATGAATTGGTAATTGGGTCAAGAATTGAGCATTATCAGCGAAGATGTTTTTTTCGTCAAAAGTTGATCTATTGGGTTAATGTGTTGGTCATTGGGTCAAAAATTGACCAATTTGACCAATTTGACCAAAGTGGACTTTTTGGTCAAAAGTTGACCAATTGGGTCAATGGGTGGTCTTTAGGTCAAAAATTAACTATTTTGACCAAAGTTGACTTTTTGGTCAAAGGTTGACCTATTGGGTCAATGGGTGGTCATTAGGTCAAAAATTGACCATTATAACCAAAGTTAACTTTTTTGGTCAAAAGTTGACCTATAGGGTCAAGGGTGGTCATTAGGTAAAAAATTGGCTATTTTGACCAAGGTTGACTTTTTTGTAAAAAGTTGACCAATTGGGTCAATGGGAGATCATTATGTCAAAAATTAACTATTTTGACAAAAATTGACTTTTTTGTCAAATGTGGACCTATTGGGTCAAGGATTGACCATTTTAATCAAAGTTGACTTTTTGGTCAGAGATTGTCTTATTGGGTCAATAATTGGTCATTAAGTAAAAAATTGTCCATTTTGACCAAAATTGTATTTTTTGTCAAATGTTAGTCCATTGAGTCCACGGGTGGTCATTAGCTCAGAAATTGACCATTTTGACCAAAGTTAACTTTGTGGTTAAAAGTTGACCTATATGGTCATTGAGTTGGTAATTTGGTCAAGATTTGTCCATTTTGACCAAAGATGACTTTTTGGTCAAAAGTTGACCTATTCGGTCAATTTGTTGGTCATTGGCTCTAAAATTGACTATTTTTTTCCAAAGTTGACTTTTTGGTCAAAAGTTGACCTATTGGATCAATTAGTGGTCATTAAGTCAAAAATTGACTATTTTCACAAAAGTTGACTTTTTGGTCAAAAGTTCACTTTTTAGGTCAATAGGTGGTCGTTAGGTCAAAAATTGACTATTTTGACAAAATGACTTTTTGTTTAAAAGTTGACCTATTGGGTCAATGGGTTTGTCATTGGGTCAATGATTGACCATTTTGACCAAAGTTGAATTTTTAGTCACAGATTGACTTACTGGGTTAATAATTGGTCATTAATTCAAAAATTGAAAATTTTGAACAAAATGGAAAATTTTGAACAAAATTAAATTTTTGGTCAAAAGTTAACCCATATGGCCGACAGGGTGGTCATTGGGTTAGAAATTGACCATTTTGACCACAAATGACTTTTTGGTCAAAATTTGACCTTTTTTTGACCAAAATTGAATTTTTGGTCAAAAGTTAACCTATTGGGCTAACGAGATAGTCATTGGGTCAGAAATTGACCATTTTAACTAAAGTTAACTTTTTGGTCAAAAGCTGACCTTTTGGTCAATGAGTTGGTAATTGCATCAAGAACTGACCATCTTGACCAAAGTTGACCTTTTGACCAAAGTTGACCTTTTTGTTCAAAGTTGAACTTTTTGACCAAAGTTGATTTTTCGGTCAAAAGTCATTAGGTTAAAAGTTTACTATTTTCACCAAAGTTGACTTTTTGGTCAAAGTTGACCTATTGGGTCAATGGGTTTGTCATTGGGTCAAGGATTGATCATTTTGACCAAAGTTGACTTTTTGGTCAGAGATTAACTTATTGGGTCAATAATTGGTCATTAGGTCAAAAATTGACTATTTTGACCAAAAATGAATTTTTGGTCAAATGTTAGTCCATTGGGTCAACGGGGTGGTCATTTGGTCAGAAATTGACCATATTGACCAAAGTTGACTTTTTGGTGAAAAGTTCACCTATTTGTTCAGTGAGTTGGTAATTTGGTCAAGATTTAACCATTTTAACCAAAGATGACTTTTTGGTCAAAAGTTGACCTATTGGGTCAATGTGTTGGTCATTGGCTCAAATATTGACCATTTTGACCAAAGTTGACTTTTTGGTTAAAAGTTAACTTATTGGGTCAATAGGTGGTCATTAGGTCAAAAATTGACTATTTCGGCTAAAGTTAACTTTTTGGTCAATACTTGACCTATTGGGTCATTGGTGGTCATTTGTTAAAAAATTAACAATTTTGACCAAAATTGACTTTTTGGTAAAAAATTGAATTATTTGGTCAATGAGTTGGTTATTAGGTCAAGGATTGATCATTTTGACCAATGTTGACTTTTTGGTCAAAAGTTGACCATTGAGTCAATGGGTTGGTCTTGGGTCAAGGATTGACCATTTTGATTAAAGTTGATTTTGTGGTCAGTGATTGGCTTATTTGGTCAACAATTGGTCATTAGGTCAAAATTTGAATATTTTGACCAAAATTGACTTTTTGGTCAAAAGTTGACCTATTGGGTCAATTGGTGGTGATAAAGTCAAAATTGAATATTTTGATCGAAATTGACTTTTTGGTCAAAAGTTGACCTATTGGGTCAATGGGTTTGTCATTGGGTCAAGGATTGACCATTTTGACTAAAGTTGACTTTTTGGTCGGAGATTGACTTATTGGGCCAGTAATTGGTCATTAGGTCAAAAATTGACCATTTTGACCAAAGTTGACTTGGTCAAAAGTTGACCTACTTGGTCGATGAGTTGGTAGGTACATCAAGAAATGACCATCTTGACCAAACATGACTTTTTTGTCAAAAGTTGATCTATTGCGTCAATGGGTTGGTCATTGGGTCAATAATTTTAGCAATTTTGACCTAAGTTGACTTTTTAGTCAAAAGTTAACCTATTGGGTCAATGGGTTGTCATTAAGTCAAAAATTTATTATTTTGACCAAAATTGACTTTTTGCTCAAAAGTTAACCTATTAGGTCAATGGAATTGTTATTGGGTCAAGGATTGACCATTTTGACCAAAGTAGACTTTTTGGTGAGAGATTAATTTATTGGATCAATAATTGTTCAATAGGTCAAAAATTGACTATTTTAACCAAAAATGAATTTTTGGTCAAATGTTAGTCCATTGGGTCAACGGGGTGGTCATTGGGTCAGAAATTGACCATTTTGATCAAAGTTAACTTTTGGTGAAAAGTTGATCTATTTGGTCAATGAGTTGGTAATTTGGTCAAGATTTGACCATTTTGACCAAAGATGACTTTTTGGTCAAATGTTGACCTATTGGGTCAATGTGTTGGTCATTGGCTCAAAAATTGACCATTTTGACCAATGTTGACTTTTTGGTCAAAAGTTGACCTATTGGGTTAGTAGGTGGTCATTAGGTCAAAAATTGACTATTTTGGCTAAAGTTATCTTTTTGGTCAAAAGTTGAACTATTGTGTCAAAGGGTGATCAATAGGTCAAAAATTAACTATTTTGACAAAAATTGACTTTTTGGTCAAAAATTGACCTATTTGATAAAAAATTGACCTATTTGGTCAATGGTTGGTCATTGGGTCAAGGATTGATCATTTTGACCAATGTTGACTTTTTGGTCAAAAGTTGACCTATTAGGTCAATGGGTTGGTCATTGGGTCAAGGATTGACCATTTTGATTAAAGTTGATTTTTTGTCAGTGATTGGCTTATTGGGTCAACAATTGGTCATTAGGTCAAAATTTGAATATTTTGACCAAAATTGTCTTTTTGGTCAAAAGTTGACATATTGGGTCAATTGGTGGTCATTAAGTCAAATTTGAATATTTTAACCGAAATTGACTTTTTGGTCCAAAGTTGACCAATTGGGTCAATAGGTTGGTCATTGGGTCAAGGATTGACCATTTTGACCAAAGTTGACTTTTTGGTCAGAGATTGACTTATAAGGTCAATAATTGGTCACTAGGTAAAAAATGACAATTTGGATCAAAATTGGATTTTTGGTCAAAAATTAACCCATTGAGTCAACGGGGTCGTCATTGGGTCTGAAATTGACCATTTTGACCAAAGATGACTGATCTATAAAAAAAATACCAATTTCTTTGTCTTAATTCTTATTAATTTCGAAGGATATTTTGCTTTAATTAAAGGTATTTTTTTTGTTTTTGGATGTAGGTAATATAAAAAGGTCTAAGAAGGAAAAAGGAGCAAAAAGGAGCAAAAAGGAGCAAAAATGGAGCAAAATTTAAAAAGTATACAAAAATATGGCCTGGCGCCTAGGCGCCAGAAACTGGCGCCTAAACGCCAAGCTCGATACGAAAACTGTTAAGTTTTTGACAACGTTTGATCAGTTATTTTGATGGAGTGAGCGGTTATTGGACATTCTAGAAGGTTGGCAGTTGTTCCTTGATAATAGGACATATGATACATTGCATTGGGACGCTCCAAAATGGTTTTAATCGCGAAGAGGTGCTAGCCAAAGTGAAGAGGTGCGAAGAACTGGAAGCAGATTCCGGCGCCTAGGCGCCAGATTCCGGCGTCTAGGAGCCAGACCGATCTTCTAGAAGATTCATTGAATGTGGACATGTTTTGAAGAGGTGCCTCAAGGCAACCCTTGAAGCCTATAAATAGAAGTCCATTTCTTCAGAAAACGTGCCCCTCCCATTGTACCCTTTCTCTTATCTACTTTAGGATCTCTCATCCTTAGAGAGAGAATTAGAGAGAGAAATTTAGGGCCACTTTTGTTTAGTTTAGTGAGTTTATTTTCAAGTTATTGCATCCGGAGTTCATTACATTGTGGAGTCGGTAGGAATCGGAAGATTCGTAGAAGAAATATTTGAGATAAGTATATTTTTACATTTGATTCAAAGTTTAATTATCATGTTTTGTTATTTATTTTCATTTTGTTACGAGTAGTTAGTTACTTTCTTACTTCGATTATGAAGAGATAGATAAGATAATATAAAGATTCGATGGGGAATTAAAATTCAAAATATTTTCAAAACATTGTGATGACATTAATACCTGATCTTACTTTACTTTTTAAATTGGACGTTTGAATTGTTAAAACCTGTTGAAGAGTTTAGAAACCTTGAAGGAGAAGAACACTTAACTTGTAAATGTCACATGAATCCTTGGGTAGTCGAAGGCCATGTGCAGGCTATTCATGGTGAAGTGCAAATAAATAGGAAGATAATATTTAAAGGGCGTAGAATTGATAAGTTTTTAGAGTAATAGACTAAATTCTTATAATTTGATTTATAGACTAGGAAAGGGTCACTAGTAGGGCCGACCATAGCCACCCTTTGACATCTAGAAGTGTGATCCTAGATTAACCCATTCTACTAACAATACATCCGGACCTATTCTGTATATTAGCCAATGTTCTTTGCACCTGGATCAAAGGGTAAAGAATAGGAATGCCTATATTTGGCATAATACCATAAACCAAATTCTCCAATGAATATTAAATTATCTTAAAAATCTTAGATTAATTGAAAGAAAGAAACTTGTTTATTTTATATAGAATTCATAAAATCATTTTCTTATTATTGTTTTCTTTAATTGCATCTAGTAAATTAATAGTAATTTATAATCAGATTAAAAGATAAAATACAAAATATTTTTACTATTTTATTTCGCTTTCACTTCATAGAAAATTTATTTCTATAAATCTTCTCTATGGGATCGATATTGGGGTCTTTTTTTAAAAACCCTATATTACTTGAAACGATACGTATACTTGCGAAGTACCCTTAATGTGTAAAAATATTTACTAAATTATATAATATTAATTTTATACACTAGCTGCTATTTATAATTTGAGTCAAAACTTTTTGGCTATCTTTTGGAAGCAAACATTACTGCGTTAAGTGCGGCGTGCGGGTCAAGTTTATGGCGCCATTGCCGGGGATGAAATCGAAGGAAGAAAGAAATATAATAGTTAAATTTTTATATTTATTGCTTGTTTTATGCGAAGATTTGGTTCTGAAGGATTAATACCTTTAGATTCTGAATTGGAAAGAACAATTAGAAAAATTAAAAAGGGAAAACAAATTCAAAAATTTCAAGAAATGGCTACTTTACAAAATCCAATTGAACTTAATGATCAAAATGTTTATAAACCATTAAGGGATTATGCTAACCCTACAGTTGATGAACTTCATAGTAGTATTCAAATTCCCACTGTAGATGCTACTTCTTTTGAACTTAAACCGTCTATTATTCAAATGGTGCAAAACAATCAATTTGGTGGATCACCAAATGAGGATCCAAATTTACATCTTGTTAGTTTTTTAGAACTTTGTGCTACCTTTAAATATAACAATGTTTCGATGATGCTTATTAGACTTAGACTCTTTCCTTTTTCTTTAAGAGATAAAGCAAAGATGTGGTTAAACTCATTAGCGATCGGTTCTATTAAGACATGGGCTGAAATGGCACAAAAATTCCTTGCTAAATATTTTCCTCCTTCTAAAACTGCTAAATTAAGAAATGATATTACTTCGTTTAGTCAATTTAACGGGGAGACAATATATGAAACTTGGGAAATATTTAAAGAACTATTAAGAAAATGTCATCATTATGCTTTACCTGATTGGTTGATTATTCAAACATTTTATAACGGATTAATTGGATCTTTAAAATCAATTATTGATGCTTTCACTGTGGAGGTTCTTTAATGTCTAAATCATTTGAAGAAGCTTACACTTTAATTGAAGAAATGGCTAATAACAATTTTCAATGGCCTTCCAAAAGGATTAACCCTAAAAAGATGGCCAGTATTCAAGATAATGAAGCCTTTTCTATCTTAGCTTCACGAAGTTGCGAGAATGTCTAAGAAATCGAGATAATTTTGCAATTAATATTTCGCATAATAACTCTGCTAATATTGAAGATTCTCAAACTATTGAAACTTTACAAGCTATTGCAAGTAAAAATAATCCTTATTCAAATTATTATAATCCTGGGTGGAAAAATCATCCTAATTTTAACAGTAATATTTCACAACAACAATGGGGTAATAATCAATCTCATCCCACTGGAAATTGGAATAATCAAGTTAATTCAATTTATAAACTTCCTGGATTTAATAATCAACAGAAAAAGTTATCAATAGAAGAATTAATTATGCAAATGAATAATCAATTACAAAATCAAAATACTGCTATTCGTAATATTGAAAGTCAAATGGGGCAAATTGCTACTTTAATTAATAACAGACCTGTAGGAACACTTCCTAGTAATGTTGAAATCAATCCAAAGGAAACTGGAAAAGAACATGAACAAGTTAAAAGCTGTGCGACTTAGAAGTGGAAAGGAATTAAAAGAAAAAATGCAGAATGAAATTGAAAAAGAGATTGAGGTTGAAGAGATTGAAAAACCTAAAGAAACTCTCTCTCCTAGTCGAGATCGATCGTTATACTTGTTAATGTGGAAGTTGAAAAACCACCACCACCTTTTCCTCAAAGACTTAAATAGCGAAACTCGATCATCAATTTTCTAAGTTCTTTGAAATTTTTAAGAAACTTACTTATTAACATACCTTTTGCTGAAGCTTTGGAACAAATGCCAACTTATGCAAAATTTATGAAGGATGTTTTAAGCAAAAAATGAAAATTTGAAGCTTTTGAAACTGTTGCATTAAGTGAAGAATGCAGTGCAATAATTCAAAAGAAATTAAATGAAAAGCTTAAGGATCCTAGAAGTTTCACTATACCCTGTGCTATTAGAGAAAAAATTTGCGGAAAAGCTTTATGTTATTTAGGAGCAAGTATTAATCTCATGCCATTTTATATTTTTCGAAGATTGGATTTAGGAGATATTACTCCCACCACTGTAACTCTTTAGTTAGCTGATAGATCTATCACTTATCCTAAAGGAGTTATAGAGGATGTCCTTGTTAAAGTAGATAAATTTATCTTCCCTGTAGATTTCTCAGTACTTGACATGGAAGAAGATAAAGAGATACCTATTTTTTTAGGAAGACCTTTTCTAGCTACCAGATGAGCTATGATTGATGTGCAAAAAGGAGAATTAACCATGAGAGTTTATGATCAAGAAATTAAATTCAATGTTCGTAAATCAATGAAGTACTCTGATAAAGAGAAATGTTATCGAATGGATATAATTGATTATTTAATTGAAAAACATTATCAAGAAAAATGTAAAGTTATTTCTGAAGAAAATTTTGAATTTTTAACTGATGAAGACGAAATAGTAGAAGAAGAAGAGACTCATTTTATTAAAGATAATTGAGAAACTTTAGACATAACTCAAAATGATATACTTATACCCTCAATTAAAAAAGCACCTCAACTGGAATTAAAAATGTTACCTTCCCATTTAAAATATGAGTTTCTTGGAAATTCATTAACTTTACATGTTATTATTTATTCTGAACTGAGTAAAGATCAAGAAGAAAAATTACTAGGTGTGTTAAACAATTATAAGAAAGCTTTTGGTTGGACTATTGCTGATATAAGAGGAATAAGCCCTTCCATTTGCATGCATAGAATTTTAATGGAAGAAAATTTTAAACCTACTATAGAATCGCAAAGAAGATTAAATCTTATTATGAAAGAGGTTGTTAAAAAAGAAATTATTAAGTGGTTAGATGCTGGTATTATTTATCCTATTTCGGATAGTCAATGGGTAAGTCCTATTCATTGTGTTCCAAAGAAAGGAGGTGTAACTGTCATTATTAATGATAAAAATGAACTTATTCCTACAAGACAAGTTACTGGATAGCAAATTTGTATTGACTATAGGAAACTAAATAAAGCCACTAGAAAGGATCATTTTCCTTCACCTTTCTTAGATCAAATGCTTGATAAATTAGCTGGACACTCATATTTCTGTTTTCTGGATGGATATTCTGGTTATCATCAATTACTTATTTCTCCTTAGGACCAAGAAAAGACAACATTTACAAATCCTTATGGAACATTTGCTTTTAGAAGAATGCCTTTTGGTTTATGTAATGCACCTGCAACTTTTCAAAGTTGTATGATGTCAATATTTTGTGATTTGATTGACAAAGGAATTGAAATATTCATGGACGATTTTTCAGTCTTTGGAACTTATTTTGAATCTTATTTGGAAAACATAGCCAAAGTTCTGAAAAGATGCGAAGAAATAAATTTAGTTCTTAACTGGAAAAAATGTCAATTCATGGTCACAGAAGGCATTGTACTTGGACACAAAGTATCACGAAAAGGGATGGAAGTAGAGGAAGCAAAAGTGAAAATTATTCCTGAATTGAGATAAGTATATTTTTACATTTGATTCAAAGTTTAATTATCATGTTTTGTTATTTATTTTCAATGTGTTCTGAGTAGTTAGTTACTTTCTTACTTCAATTATGAAGAGATAGATTACATAGTATAAAGATTTGATGGAGAATTAAAATTCAAAATATTTTCAAAACATTGTGATGACATTAATACCTGATCTTACATTACTTTTTGAATTGGCCGTTTGAATTGTTAAAACCTGTTGAAGAGTTTAGAAACCTTGAAGGAGAAGAACTCTTAACTTGTAAATGTCACATGAATCCTTGGGTAGTCGAAGGCCATGTGCGAACTATTCATGGTGAAGTGCAAAAAAATAGGAAGATAATATTTAAAGGGCGTAGAATTGATAAGTTTTTAGAGTGACAGACTAAATTCTTATAATTTGATTTATAGACTAGGAAAGGGTCACTAGTAGAGCCGACCATAGCCACCCTTGGACATCTAGAAGTGTGAGCCTAGATTAACCCATTCTACTAACAATACATCCCGACCTATTCTGTAAATTAGCCAATGTTCTTTGCACCTTGATCAAAGGGTAAAGAATAGGAATGCTTCTATTTGACACAATACCATAAACCAAATTCTCCAACAAATATTAAATTAACTTAAAAATCTTAGATTAATTGAAGGAAAGAAAGTTGTTTATTTTATATAGAATTCATAAAATCATTTTATTATTATTGTTTTCTTTAATTGCATCTAGTAAAATAATAGTAATTTATAATCAGTTTAAAAGATAAAATAAAAATATTTTTACTATTTTATTTCTCTTTCACTTCAAAGAAAATTTATTTCTATAAATCTTCCCTGTGGGATCGATACTGGGGTCTTTGTTTAAAAACCCTAAATTACTTGAAACGATAGGTATACTTGCGAAGTACCCTTAGTATGTAAAAATATTTACTAAATTATATAATATTAATTTTATACACTAGCCGCTATTTATAATTTGAGTCAAAACTTTTTGGCTATCTTTTGGAAGCAAACATTACTGCGTTAAGCGCGACATGCGGGTCAATGACTTTTTGGTCAAAAGTTGACCTACTTTGACCAAAATTGAATTTTTGGTCAAAAGTTAACCCATTGGGTCAAAGGGGTGGTCATTGGGTCAGAAATTGACCATTTTAACCAAAGTTGGCTTTTTGGTCAAAAGTTGACCTATTTGGTCATTGAGTTGGTAATTGGGCCAAGAATTGACCATTTTGACCGAAGATGAGTTTTTGACCAAAAGTTGAGCTATTGGTTCAAGGGGTTGGTCATTGGGTCTAAAATAAACCATTTTGACCAAAGTTGACTTTTTGATCAAAAGTTGACATATTCGGTCAATGGGTGGTCATTAGGTCAAAAATTGAATGTTTTGACCAAAATTAACTTTTTGGTCAAAAGTTAACCTATTGCGTCAATGGGTTTGTCATTGGGGCAAGGATTGATCATTTTGACCAAAAGTTGACTTTTTTGGTCGGATATTGACTTATTGGGTCAATAATTAGTCATTAGGTCAAACATTGACTATTTTGACCAAAATTGAATTTTTGGTTAAAAGTTAACTCATTAGGTTAACGGGGTGGTCCTTGGGTCAGAAATTGACCATTTTGACCAAAACGGACTTTTTGGTCAAAAGTTGACTTGTTGAGTCGATGGTCAGTCATTAGGTCAAATTTGGTTGTTTTGACCTAATTTGACTTTTTGGTCAAAAGTTGACCAATTGGGTCAATGGTTGGTTATTAGGTCAAAAATTAACTATTTTGACCAAAATTGACTTTTTGGTAAAAAAGTTGGCTTATTAGGTCAATGGGTTTGTCATTGGGTCAAGGATTGACCATTTCGACCAAAGATGACTTTTTGGTCAGAGATTGAATTAATTGGGTTAATAATTGGTCATTAATTCAAAAATTGACTATTTTGGTCATAAGGTTAAAAATTGACTATTTTGACCAAAATTGAATTTTTGGTCAAAAGTTAACCCATTGGGTCAACGAAGTGGTCATTGGGTCAGAAATTGACCATTTTGACCAAAGTTGACTTTTTGATCTATAGTTGACCTATTAGGTCAATGAGTTGGTAATTGGGTCAAGAATTGACCATTTTGACCGAAGATGACTTTTTGGTCAAAAGTTGATTTATTGGGTCAGTGATTTGGTCATTGGGTAAAAAATTGACCATTTTGACCAAAGTTTATTTTTGGTCAAAGTTGTCCTATTGGGTCAATGGGTTGGTCATTAGGTTAAAAATTGACCATTTTGACCAAAGTTAACCTTTTGGTCAAAAGTTGACCTATTGGGTCAATGGGTAGTCATTAAGTCAAAAATTAACTATTTTGACCAAAATTGATTTTTTGGTCAAAAATTGACTTATTGGGTCAATGGGTTGGTTAACGAGTCCAAGATTTAGTATTTTGACCAAAGTTTACTTTTTTGACAGAGATTGACTTTTTGGGTCAATATTTTGTTATTATGTCAAAAATTAATAAGTTTGACCAAAATTAATTTTTTTTGTCAAAAGTTGACTCATTGGGTCAACAGGTTGGTCATTGAGCCAGCAATTGACCATTTTGACCAAAGTTGACTTTTTGGTCAAAAGTTGACCAATTTGGTCAACGAATTGGTACAAGAATTGAGCATTTTGAGCGAAGATGACTTTTTGGTCAAAAGTTGATCTATTGGGTCAATGGGTTGGTCGTTGGGTAAAAAATTGACCAATTTGACCAAAGCTGACTATTTGGTTAAAAGTTGACCTATTGGGTCAATTGGTGGTCATTAGGTCAAAAATTAATTATTTTGACTAAAGTTGACTTATTGGTCAAAAGTTAACCTATTGGGTCAATGGGTGGTCATTAGGTCAAAAATTGACCATTTTAACCAAAGTTGATTTTTTAGTTGAAAGTTGACTAATTGGGCCAATTGGTGGTCATTGTGTCAACGATGAACCATTTTGATGAAAGTTGGTTTTTTGGTCAGTGATTGGCTTATTGGGTCAACAATTGGTCATTACGTAAAAAATTGATTATTTTAACCAAAATTCACTTTTTGGTTAAAACTTGACCTATTGGGTCTATGGGTGGTCAATAAGTCAAAATTGAATATTTTGACCGAAATTGACTTTTTAGTCAAAAGTTGACCTATTGGGTCAATAGGTTTATCATTGGGTTAAGGATTGACCATTTTGAGCAAAGTTGACTTTTTGGTCAGAGGTTGACTTATTGGATCAATATTTGGTCACTAAGTCAAAAATTGACAATTTTAATCAAAATTGAATTTTTGGTCAAAAGTTAACCCACTGGGTCAACTGGGTGGTCATTGGGTAAGAAATTGACCATTTTGACCAAAGATGGGTTTTTGGTCAAAAGTTGACCTATTTTGACAAAAATTGAATTTTTGGTCAAAAGTTTACCCATTGGGTGAACGAGATGGTCATTGGGTCAGAAATTGACCATTTTGACCAAAGTTGACTTTTTGGTCAAAAGATGACATGTTTGGTCAATGAGTTGGTAATTAGGCTAAGAATTGACCATTTTGACCGAAGATGATTTTTTGGCGAAAAGTTGATATATTGGGTCAAGGGGTTGGTCATTGGGTCAAAAATTAACCATTTTGACCAAAGTTGACTTTTTGGTCAAAAAGTTGATCTATTGGGTTAATGGGCGGTCATTATGTCAAAAATTGACAATTTTGACAAAAATTTACTTTTTTGTCAAAAGTTGACCTATTTGGTCAATGGGTTTGTCATTGGGTCAAGGATTGACCATTTTGACTAAAGTTGACTTTTTGGTCGGAGATTGATTTATTGGGTCAGTAATTGGTCATTAGATCAAAAATTGACTTTTTTGACCAAACTTGAATTTTTGGTTAAAAGTTAACTCATGGGGTGAACGGGGTGCTCTTTGGGTCAGAAATTGACCATTTTGACCAAAGTTGAATTTTTGGTTAAAAGTTGACCTAGTTGGTCAATGGGTTGGTAATTACGTCAAGAAATGACCATCTTGACCAAACATGACTTTTTGGTCAATAGTTAATCTATTGGGTCAATGAGCTGGTCATTGGGTCATTAATTGACCATTTTGACCGGAGTTGACTTTTTGGTCAAAAGTTGACCTATTTGGTCAATGGGTGGTCATTAAGTCAAAAATTGACTCATTTGACCAAAATTATCTTTTTGGTCAAAAGTTAATCTATTAGGTCAATGAGTTTGTCATTGGGTCAAGGATTGACCATTTTGAGCAAAGTTGACTTTTTGGTCAGAGATTAACTTATTGGGTCAATAATTGGTCATTAGGTCAAAAATTGACTATCTTGACCAAAAATGAATTTTTGGTCAAATGTTAGTCCATTGGGTCAAAGGGTGGTCATTTGGTCAGAAATTGACCATATTGACCAAAGTTGACTTTTTGGTGAAATTAGTCAGTGAGTTGGAAATTTGGTCAAGATTTAACCATTTTAACTAAAGATGACTTTTTGGTCAAAAGTTGACCTATTTGGTCAATCTGTTGGTCATTGGCTCAAATATTGACCATTTTGACCAAAGTTAATTATTTCGTCAAAAGTTAACTTATTGGGTCAATAGGTGGTCATTAGGTCAATAATTGACTATTTCGGCCAAAGTTGACTTTTTGGTCAAAAGTTGACCTATTGGGTCAATGGGTGGTCATTTGGTCAAAAATTACCTATTTTGACCAAAATTGACTTTCTGGTCAAAAATTGACTTATTTTGTCAATGAGTTGGTTATTAAGGTCAAGGATTGATCATTTTGACCAATGTTGACTTTTTGGTCAAAAGTTAACCATTGGGTCAATGGGTTGGTCTTGGGTCAAGGATTGACCATTTTGATTAAAGTTGATTTTGTGGTCAGTGATTGGCTTATTGGGTCAACAATTGGTCATTAGGTCAAAATTTGAATGTTTTGACCAAAATTGACTTTTTTATCAAATGTTGACCTATTGGGTCAATTGGTGGTCATTAAGTCAAAATTGAATATTTTCACCAAAATTGACTTTTTGGTCAAAAGTTGACATATTGGGTCAATGGGTTTGTCATTGGGTCAAGGATTGACCATTTTGACTAAAGTTGACTTTTTGGTCGGAGATTGACTTATTGGACCAGTAATTGGTCATTAGGTCAAAAATTAACCATTTTGACCAAAGTTGACTTTTTGGTCAAAAGTTGACCTACTTGGTCAATGAGTTTGTAATTACGTCAAGAAATGACCATCTTGACCAAACATGACTTTTTGGCAAAAGTTGATCTATTGCGTCAATGGGTTGGTCATTGGGTCAATAATTTTGACAATTTTGACCTATGATTTTTTAGTCAAAAGTTAACATATTGGGTCAATGGGATGTCATTAACTCAAAAATTTATTATTTTGACCAAAATTGACTTTTTGGTCAAAAGTTAACCTATTGGATCAATGGGTTTGTTATTGGGTCAAAGATTGACCATTTTGACCAAAGAAGACTTTTTGGTCAGAGATTAACTTATTGGGTCAATAATTGTTCATTAGATCAAAAATAGACTATTTTAATCCAAAATGAATTTTTGGTCAAATGTTAGTCCATTGGGTCGACGGGTGGTCATTGGTTCAGAAATTGACCATTTTGACAAAAGTTGACTTTTTGGTGAAAAATTGATCTATTTGGTTAATGAGTTGGTAATTTTGTTAATATTTGACCATTTTGACCAAAGATGACTTTTTGGTCAAATGTTGACCTATTGGGTCAATGTGTTGGTCATTGGCTCAAAGTTGTTATTTTGACCAAAGTTGACTTTTTGGTCAAAAGTTGACCTATTGGGTTAGTAGGTGGTCATTAGGTCAAAAATTGACTATTTTGGCCAAAGTTATCTTTTTGGTCAAAAGTTGAACCATTGGGTCAAAGGGTGATCATTAGGTCAAAAATTAACTATTTTTACCAAAATTGAATTTAAATTGACCTATTTGGTTAATGTGTTGGTCATTGGGTCAAGGATTGATCATTTTGACCAATGTTGACTTTTTGGTCAAAAGTTGACCTATTGGGTCAATGGGTTGGTCATTGGGTCAAGGATTGACCATTTTGATTAAAGTTGATTTTTTGTCAATGATTGACTTATTGGGTCAACAATTGGTCATTAGGTCAAAATTTGAATATTTTGACCAAAATTGTCTTTTTGGTCAAAAGATGATATATTGTGTCAATTGGTGGTCATTAAGTAAAAATTGAATATTTTGACCGAGATTGACTTTTTGGTCCAAAGTGGACCAATTGGGTCAATAGGTTTGTCATTGGATCAAAGATTGACCATTTTGACCAAAGTTGACTTTTTTGGTCAGAGATTGACTTATAGGGTCAATAATTGGTCACTAGGTAAAAAATTGACAATTTGGATCAAAATTGGATTTTTGGTCAAAAGTTAACCCATTTGTCAAAGGGGTCGTCATTGGGTCAGAAATTGACCATTTTGACCAAAGATGACTTTTTGGTCAAAAGTTGACCTACTTTGACCAAAATTGAATTTTTGGTCAAAAGTTAACACATTGGGTCAAAGGGGTGGTCATTGGGTTAGAAATTCACCATTTTGACCAAAGTTGTCTTTTTGGTCAAAAGTTGACATATTTGGTCAATGAGTAAGTAATTGGGCCAAGAATTGACCATTTTGACCGAAGATGACTTTTTGGCCAAAGTTGATCTATTGGTTCAAGGGGTTAGTCATTGGGTCAAAAATTAACCATTTTGACCATAGTTGACTTTTTGGTCAAAAGTTAACTTATTGGGTCAATGGGTGGTCACTAGGTCAAAAATTAACTGTTTTGACCAAAATTGACATTTCGGTCAAAAGTTGACCTATTGCGTCAGTGGGTTTGTCATTGAGTCAAGGATATTTTGACAAAAAGTTGATTTTTTGGTCGGATATTGACTTATTGGGTCAACAATTGGTCATTAGGTCAAAAATTGACTATTTTGACCAAAATTAAATTTTTGGTTAAAAGTTAACCCATTGGGTTAACGGGGGGGGTGGTCATTGGGTCAGAAATTGACAATTTTGACCGAAGCTGACTTTTTGGTCAGAAGTTCACCTATTTGGTCAATGGCTGGTCATTAGGTCAAAATTTGACTGTTTTGACCAAAGTTGACTTTTTGGTCAAAAGTTGACCAATTGGATCAATGGTTGGTTAATAGGTCCAAAATTAACTATTTTGACCAAAATTGACTTTTTGGTCAAAAGTTGGCTTATTAGGTCAATGAGTTTGTCATTGGGTCTAGGATTGACCATTTTGACCAAAGATGACTTTTTGGTCAGAGATTGAATTAATTGGGTCAATAATTGGCCATTAATTCAAAAATTGACTATTTTAGTCATCAGGTCAAAAATTGACAATTTTGACCAAAATTGAATTTTTGGTCAAAAGTTAACCCATTGGGTCAACAGAGTGGTCATTGGGTTAGAAATTGACCATTTTGACAAAAGTTGACTTTTTGGTCTAAATTTGACCTATTAGATCAATGAGTTGGTAATTGGGTCAAGAATTGACCATTTTGACCGAAGATGACTTTTTGGTCAAAAGTTGATCTATTGGGTCAATGATTTGGTCATTGGGTAAAAAATTGACCATTTTGACCAAAGTTGATTTTTTGGTCAAAAGTTGACCTATTGGGTCAATGGGTTGGTCATTAGGTTAAAAATTGACCATTTTGACCAAAGTTATCCTTTTGGTCAAAAGTTGACCTATTGGGTCAATGGGTGGTCATTAAACCAAAAATTAACTATTTTGACCAAAATTGATTTTTTGGTCAAAAGTTGACTTATTGGGTCAATGGGTTTGTCATTGGATCAAGGATTGACCATTCTGAGCAAAGTTGACTTTTTGGTCAGAGATTGACTATTAGGTCAATAATTGGTCACTAGGTCAAAAATTGACCTTTTTGACCAAAATTGAAATTTTTGGTCAAAAGTTAACCCAATGGGTCAACGAGGTGGTCATTGGGTCAGAAATTCACCATTTTGACTAAAGTTGAATTTTTGGTAAAAAGTTGATCTATTTGGCCAATGAGTTGGTAATTTGGTTAAGAATTGACCAATTTTACCAAAGTTGATTTTTTGGTCAAAAGTTAACCTTCTGGGTCAATGGGTGCTCATTAGGTCAAAAATTGACTATTTTGACCAAAAGTGACTTTTTGTTCAAAAGTTGACCTATTGGGTCCATGGGTTTTTCATTAGGTGAAGGATTGATCATTTTGACCAAAGTTGACTTTTTTTTATCAAAGATTGCCTTTTGGGTCAATAATTAGTCATTAATTCAAAAATTGATTATTTTGGTCATTATGTAAAAAATTGACTATTTTGACCAAAATTAACTTTTTCGTCAAAAGCTGATCCATTGCGTCAACGTGGTGCTCATTGGGTCAGAAATTGACCATTTTGACCAAAGTTAACTTTTTGCTCAAAAGTTGACCTATTTGGCCAATGAGTTGGTAATTGCGTCAAGAACTGACCATCTTGACGAAAGATGACTTTTTTGTGAAAAGAATATCTATTGGTTCAATGGGTTGGTAATTAGGTCAAAAAATGACCATTTTGACCAAAGTTGACTTTTTAGTTAAAAGTTGACCTATTGGGTCAACGGTGGTCATTAGATCAAAATTTAACTATTTTGACCACAGTTGACTTTTTCAAAAAAAGTTGAGAAATTGGGTGATGGGTGATCATTAGGTCAAAAATTAACTAATTTGACCAAAATTGACTTTTTGGTCAAAAGTTGATCTATTGGGTCAATGGGTTTGTCGTTGGGTCAAGGATTGACTATTTTGACCAAAGTTGACTTTTTGGTCAGAGATTAACTCATTGGGTCAATAATTGGTCATTAGGTCAAAAATTAACTATATTGACAAAAATTGAGTTTTTGGTCAAATGTTATCCATTAGGTCAACGGGTGGTCATTAGGTCAGAAATTGACCATTTTGACCAAAGTTGACTTTTTGGTTAAAATTTGACCTACTTGGTCAATGAGTTTGAAATTTGGTCAAGATTTGATCATTTTGACAAAAGATGATTTTTTGGTCAAAAGTTGAGCTATTGGGTCAATTTGTTAGTCATTGGGTCAGAAATTGACCATTTTGACCAAAGTTGACTTTTTGGTCAAAAGTTGACCTTTTGGGTCAATAGGTGGTCATTAGGTAAAAAATTGATCATTTTGACAAAATTTGACTTTTTTTTCAAAAGTTGACCTATTGGGTCACTGGGTTTGTCATTGGGTCAAGGTTGATCAATTTGACCAGAGTTGACTTATTGGGTCAATAATTGGTCATTAATTCAAAAATTGACAATTTTGAACAAAATTGAATTTTTGGTCGAAAGTTAACCCATTTGGTCGACGTGGTGGTCATCGGGTCAGAAATTGACCATTTTGACCACAGATGACTTTTTGGTCAAAAGTTAACCTATTTTGACCAAAATTGAAATTTTTGTCAAATGTTAACTATTGGGTCAACGAGATATTCATTGGGTCAGAAATTGACTATTTTGACCAAAATTTACTTTTTTGTCAAAAGTTGACCTATTTGGTGAATGAGTTTGTCATTAGGTCAAATCTTGACCATTTTGACCAAAGTTAATTTTTTGGTCAAATGTTGACCTATTGGGTCAATGGGTTGGTCATTGGGTAAAAAATTGACCATTTTGACCAAAGTTGACTTTTTGGTCGAAAGTTAACCTATTTGGTCAATGAGCGGTCATTAAGTCAAAATTTGACTATTTTGACCAAAATTGACTTTTTCTTTAAAAGTTGACTGTTGGGTCGATGGGTTGGTTGTTGGGTCAAGGTTTGACCATTTTGACCAAAGTTTACTTTTTGGTCAAAAGTTCACCTATTGGGTCAATGGGTTGGTCATTGGGTCTGAAATTGTCCATTTTGACCAAAGTTGACTTTTTGGTCAAATCTTGACCGATTGAGTCAATGGGTTTGTCACTGGGTCAAAGATTAACCATTTTGTCCAAAGATGACTTTTTGGTCAGAGTTTGGCTTACTAGGTTAATAGTTGGTCATTAGTTTAAAAATTGACTATTCTGACCAAAATTGACTTTTTGGTCAAAAGTTGACATATTGGGTCAATGATTGACCATTTTAACCAAAGTTGACTTTTTGGTCAAAAGTTGACCTATTGGGTCAATGGGTTGGTCATTGGGTCAAAGATTGACCATTTTGACCAAAAGTTGAGTTTTTGGTCATTGATTGACTTATTGGGTCAACAATTGGTCATTAAGGCAAAAATTGATTTTTTTACCAAAATTAAATTTTTGGTCAAAGGTTGAACCATTGGGTCAACGGGGTGGTCATTGGGTCAGAAATTAACCATTTGCACCGAAGTTGATTTTTGGGTCAAAAGTTGACCTATTTGGTAAAAAAGTTGGGGAATGGGTCAAGAATTGACCATTTTGACCGAAGATGACCTTTTGGTCAAAAGTTGATCTATTGGTTCAATGAGTTGGTCATTGGGTAAAAAATCAACTTTTTGGTCAAATATTGACCTATTGGGTCAATGGGTGGTCATTAGGTCAAAAATTGACTATTTTGGCCAAAATTGACATTTTGGTTAAAAGTTGACCTATTGGGTCAATGGGTTTGTTATTGGGTCAAGGATTAACCATTTTGATCAAAGTTGAATTTTTGTCATAGATTACTTTATTGGGTCAATAATTGGCCATTAGGTCAAAAATTGAGAATTTTGACCAAAAATGAATTTTTGGTCAAAGGTTAGTTCATTTGGTCAATGGGGTGGTCTTTGGGTCAGAAATTGACCATTTTGACCAAAGTTGACTTTGATGAAAAGTTGACCTATTTGGTCAAGATTTGACCATCTTGACCAAAGATGACTTTTTGGTCAAAAGTTGACCTATTTGGTCAATTGGTAGTCTTAGGTCAAAAATTGACTATTTTGACCAATGTTGACTTTTTGGTCAAAAGTTGACCTATTGGATCAATGGGTGGTCATTAGATCAAAAAAAACTATTTTGACCAAAATTGACTTTTTGGTCAAAATTGACCTATTTGGTCATTGAGTTGATCATTGGGTCAAGGATTGATCATTTTGATTAATGTTTACTTTTCGGTCAAAAGTTGACCATGGGGTCAATGGGTTGGTCATTAGGTCAAGGATTGACCATTATGACCAAAGTTGAGTTTTTGGTCAGTGATTGGCTACTTGGGTCAACAATTGGTCATTAGTTCAAAAATTGAATATTTTGACCAAAATTGAATATTTTGACCAAAATTGACTTTTTGGTCAAAAGTTGACCTACTTGGTCAATTGGTGGTCATTAAGTCAAACTTGAATATTTTGACCGAAATTAATTTTTTGTTCAAAAGTTGGCATATTGTGTCAATAGGTGTGTCATTGGGTCAAGGATTGACTATTTTGACCAATGGTGAGTTTTTGGTGAGAGATTGACTTATAAGGTCAATAATTGGTCACTAGGTCATAAATTAACAATTTTGACCAAAATTGGATTTTTGGTCAAAAGTTAACCCATTGGGTCAACGGGGTGATCATTGGGTGAGAAATTGAACATTTTGACCAAAGATGACTTTGTAGTCAAAAGTTGACATATTTTGTCCAAAATTGAATTTTTGGTCAAAAGTTAACCTATTGGGTCAACGAGGTGGTCATTGGGTCAAAAATTGACCATTTTGACCAAAGTTGACTTTTTGGTCAAAAGTTGACCTATTTGGTCAAAAGTTGACCTATTTGGTCAATGAGTTGGTAATTGGGTCAAGAATTGACCATTTTGACTGAAGATGACATTTTGGCCAAAAGTTGATATATCGGTTCAAGGGGTTGGTCATTGGTTCAAAAATTAACCATTTTGACCGAAGATGACTTTTTGGCCAAAAGTTCATATATTGGGTCAAGGGGTTGGTCATTGGGTAGAAAATAAACTATTTTGACCAAACTTGACTTTTTGGTCAAAAGTTGACTTATTGGGTCAATAGGTGGTTATTCGGTCAAAATTTAACTATTTTGACCAAAATTAACTTTTTGGTGAAAAGTTGACCTATTGGGTTAATGGGTTTGTCAGTGGTTCAACGATTGACCATTTTGACCAAAGTTGACTTTTTGGTCAGAGATTGACTTATTGGGTCAATAATTAGTCATTAATTCAAAAATTGACTATTTTGGTCATTAGGTCAAAAATTGACTTTTTGACCAAAATAGATCTATTGGGTCAATGGGTCAAAAATTGACCATTTTGACCAAAGTTGACTTTTTGGTCAGAAGTTGACCTATTGGGTCAATGGGTGGTCATTAGGTCAAAAATTGACTATTTTAACAAAATTAACTTTTTGGTCAAAAGTTGACCACTTGGGTCAATGGGTGGTCATTAGGTCAAAAATTAACTACTTTGACCAAAATTGACTTTTTGGTCAGAAATTGACCTATTCGGTTAATGGGTTTGTCAGTGGGTCAAGGCTTGACCATTTTGACCAAAGTTGACTTATTGGTCAGAGATTGACTTATTGGGTCAATAATTGGTCATTTTTTCAAAATTTGACTATTTTGGTCATTAGATAAAAAATTGACTATTTTGACCAAAATTAAATTTTTTGTCAAAAGTTGATCCATTGGGTCAACGGGGTGCACATTGGGTCAGAAATTGACCTTTTTAATCAAAGTTGACTTTTTAGTCAGAAGTTGATCTATTTGGTCAATGAGTTTAGGGCTGTAAACGAGCCGAGCCAGAGCGAGCTCATGCTCGGCTCGTGTTCGGCTAGTGTTCGAAATGGCTCAGGAAGGTTGTGTTTGTGTTCGGCTCGAACAATATTTTTATGCTCGAGTTCGGCTAAAAATTTGAGATGGATTCTGAAGATGAAGTCGAAGAAGAAGAGGAAGAGAAAAAGGAAGAGGAAACCCTTACCTCTCGATGCTGAAACCCTCTCACAATTTTGAGAGGAGAAGGAGATGACTCGGAAGAGGAGGAGCGCCGGAACCTCTCACCGCCGGAACTTCTCACCCTGAACACCTTTTGCAATTTCGAGAGGAAGTAGAGAGTCAGAACTCTGAAGAGGGAGACTGGGGAGGCAGCCGAACTCGAGAATATTCGAGATGGAGGAGGTGGGGCTTAGAGTTAGGTTTTTTTTAAGTTTTATAATTATATATTATATTATATTATATTATATAATTTATATTATATAAATATATAATATTATATAAGTAATATTTATCAATAATTTATTATATATTATAATTTATAGAATTTAATTTTTTAAAGTTTAATTAATTTTATTATTTTAAAAAAAATTAATTAATTATAATTTATAATATTTAATTTGTAATATATATTTCTTTTCGAGCCAATTCGAGCTGAACACGAGCGAACAATTGTTTGTTCGTGTTCAGCTCGTTTATATTTCGAGCTTCAAAATTGGTCTGTGTTATGCTTGTTAAGCTTAATGAATGAGCAGAACACGAGTTACTTAACGAGCCGAACACGAGCTATCCGCGAACAACGAGCCAAATTGACAGCCCTAAATGAGTTGGTAATTGCTTCAAGAATTAACCATTTTGACCAAAGATAATTTTTTGGTCAAAAGTTGATCAATTGGGTCAATGGGTAGATCATTGAGTCAAAAGTTGACCATTTTGACCAAAGTTGACTTTTTGGTCAAAAGTTGACCTATTGGGTCAATGGGTGGTCATTAAGTCAAAAATTGACTATTTTGACCAATATTGACTTTTTTGTCAAAGTTGACCTATTGGGTCAATGGGTTCATCATTGGGTCAATGATTAACCATTTTGACCAAAGTTGACTTTATGGTCAGAGATTAACTTATTGGGTCAATAATTGGTCATTAGGTCAAAAATTGACTATTTTGACCCAAATTGAATTTTTGGTAAAAAATTGACAATTTTGACCATAGTTGATTTTTTGGTTAAAATTTGACCTATTGGGTCAATGGGTGGTCATTAGGTCAAAAATTGATTATTTTGACCAAATTTGACTTTTTGGTCAAAACTTAACCTATTAGATCAATGGGCATGTCATTGGGTCAAGGATTGACCATTTTGACCAAAGTTGACTTTTTGGTTAGAGACTGACTTATTCGGTCAATAATTGGTCATTAATTCAAAAATTGACTATTTTGGTCTTCAGTTCAAAAAATGACTATTTTGACCAAAATTGAATTTTTGGTCAAATGTTAACCCATTGGGTCAACGGAGTGGTCATTGGTCAGAAATTGACCATTTTGACCAAAGTTAACTTTTGCTCAAAAGTTGATCTATTTGGTCAATGAGTTGGTAATTGGGTCAAGAATTGACCTTTTTGACCAAAGAAGACTTTTTGGTCAAAAGTTGATCTCTTGGGTTAAAGGGTTATGATTAGGTCAAAAAGTTGACTATTTTGACTAAAGTTGACTTTTTGGTCAAAAGTTCACCAATTGGGTCAATGGGTGGTCACTAGGTCAAAAATTAACTATTTTAACCAAAATTGACTTTTTGGCCAAAAGTTCACCTATTGGGTCAATGGGTTTGTCAGTGGGTCAAGGATTGACCATTTTGACCAAAGTTGACTTTTTGGTCAGAGATTGACTTATTAGGTCTATAATTGGTCTTTAATTAAAAAATTGACTATCTTTGTCATTAGGTCAAAAATTAACTTTTTTGACAAGAATTGATCTATTGGGTCAATGGGTTGGTCATTGGGTCAAAAATTGACCATTTTGATTAAAGTTGCCTTTTTGGTCAAAAGTTGACCTATTGGGTCAATGGGTAGTCATTAGGTCCAAAATTAACTATTTTGACCAAAGTTGACTTTTTGGTCAAAAGTTGGCCAACTGGGTCAATGGGTGGTCATTAGGTCAAAAATTAACTTTTTGACCAAAATTGACTTTTTGGTCAAAAGTTGACCTATTGGGTCAATGGGTTTGTCATTGGGTCAAGGATTGACCATTTTGACCAAAGTTGACTTTTTGGTCAGAGATTGACTTATTGGGTCAATAATTGGTCATTATTTCAAAAATTGACTATTTTGGTCATTGGTAAAAAATGGACTATTTTGAACAAATTTAAATTTTTGGTCAAAGTTGATCCATTGGGTCAACTGGGTGCACATTGGATCAGAAATTGACCATTTGGACCAAAATTGACTTTTTTGTCTGAAGTTCACCTATATGGTCAATGAGTTGGTAATTGCGTCAAGAATTGACCATTTTTACCAATATTGACTTTTTGGTCAAAAGTTAACCTATTGGGTCAATGCGTTTGTCATTGGGTCAAGGATTGACCATTTTGACCAAAGTTGACTTTCGGGTCAGAGATTAACTTATTGGGTCAATAATTGGTCATTAGGTAAAAGATTGACTATATTGACAAAAATTAAATTTTTCGTAAAAGATTGACCATTTTGACCATAGTTGACTTTTTTATCACAAGTTACCTATTGGGTCAATGGGTGGTCATTAGGTCAAAAAATGATTATTTTGACTAAAATTGACCTTTTGGTGAAAAGTTAACCTATTAGATTAATGGGTATGTTATTGGGTCAAGAAATGACCATTTTAACCAAAGTTGACTTTTTGGTTAAAGATTGACTTATTGGGTAAATAATTGGTCATTAATTCAAGAATTAACTATTTTGACAAAAATTAACTTATTGGGCAAAAGTTGACCATTAGGGCAATGGGTTGGTCATTGGATCAAGGATTAATCATTTTGACTAAAGTTAACTTTTTGGTCAAAAGTTGCCCTATTGGGTAAATGGGTTGGTCATTGGGTCAAGGATTGACCATTTTGACCAAAGTTGACATTTTTGTCAGGGATTGGCTTACTGAGCAATAATTGGCCGTTAGGTCAAAAATTGATTATTTCGACAAAAATTAACTTCTTGGTTAAAAGTTCACATATTGGGTCAATGGGTTGGTCATTGGGTCAAGGATTGACCATTTTGACCAAAGTTTACTTTTTCGTCAAAAGTTGACAAATTGGGTCAATGGGTTGGTCAGTTGGTCAAGGATTGACCATTTTGACCAAAGTTGATTTTTTGGTCAAAGATTGACTTTTTGGGTTAATAATTGGTCATTAGGTCAAAATTGGTTAGTTTGACCAAAATTAAAATTTTTTGTCAAAGGTTAACTCATTGGGCAACGGGTGGCCATTGGGTCAAAAATTGACCATTTTGACCAAAGTTGACTCTTTGGTTAAAAGTTGACCTATTTGGTCAACGAATTGGTAATTGGTTCAAGAATTGAGCATTCTGAGCGAAGATGATTTTTTGGTCAAAGGTTGATCTATTGGGTCAATGGGTTGGTATTTGGGTCGAAAATTGACCATTTTGACCAAAGTTGACTTTTTGGTCAAGAGTTGACCTATTGGGTCAATGGGTGGTTATTAGGTCAAAAATTAACTATTTTGACCAAAGTTGACATTTTGGCAAAAACTTGACCTATTGGGTCAATGGGTGGTCATTAGGTCAAAAATTGGTCATTTTGACCAAAGTTGACTTTTTGGTCAAAAGTTAACCTATTGGGTCAAGGGTGGTCATTAGGTCAAAAATTGACTATTTTGACTAATGTTGACTTTGTGGCCAAAAGTTGACCAATTGAGCCAATGGGTGGTCATTGGGTCAAGGATTGACCATTTTGACGTAAGTTGATTTTTTGGTCAGTGATTGGCTTATTGGGTCAACATATGGTCATTAGGTCAAAAATTGATTATTTTGACAAAAATTAACTTTTTGGTCAAAAGTTGACCTATTGGATTAATGGGTGGTCAATAAGTCAAAATTGAATATTTTGATCAAAATAAACTTTTTGTTCAAAAGTTGATCTATTGGGTCAATAGGTTTGTCAATGGGTCAAGGATTGACCATTTTGACCAAAGTTAACTTTTTGCTCTGAGATTGACTTATTGGGTCAATAATTGGTCACTAGGTCAAAATTTGACAATTTTAACCAAAATTGAATTTTTGGTCAAAAGTTAACCCATTGGGTCAACGAGGTGGTCATTGGGTCAGAAATTGACCATATTAACCAAAGTTGACATTTTGGTCAAAAGTTGACCTGTTTGGTCAATGAGAAGGTAATTAAGCCAAAAATTGACCATTTTGGCTGAAGATGACTATTTGGCCAAAAGTTGATATATTGGGTCAAGGGATTGGTCATCGGGTCAAAAATTAACCATTTTGACCAAAGTTGACTTTTTCATCAAAAGTTGATCTATTGGGTTAATTGGTGGTCATTAGGTCAAAAATTGATAATTTTGACCAAAATTAACTTTTTAGTCAAAAGTTGACCAATTTGGTCGATGAGTTTGTCATTGGGTCAAGGATTCACCATTTTGACTAAAGTTGACTTTTAGGTCGGTGATTGACTTATTGGGTCAATAATTAGTCATTAGGTCAAAAATTGACTATTTTGACCAAAATTCAATTTTTGGTTAAAAGTTAACCGATTGGGTGAACGAGGTGCACTTTGGGTATGAAATTGTTCATTTTGACCAAAGTTGAATTTTGGTTAAAAGTTGACCTAATTGGTCAATGAGTTGGTAATTACGTCAAGAAATGACCATCTTGACCAAACATGACTTTTTAGTCCAAAGTTGATCTATTGGGTCAATGAGTTGGTCATTTGGTCAATAATTGACCATTTTGGCCAAAGTTGACTTTTTAGTCAAAAGTTAACCTATTGGGTCAATGGGTGGTCATTAAGTCAAAAATTGACTATTTTGATTAAAATTGACTTTTTGGTCAAAAGTTAACCTATTGGGTCAATGGGTTTGTTATTGGGTCAAGGATTGACCATTTTGACCAAAGTTGACTTTTTGGTCAGAGGTTAACTTATTGGGTCAATAATTGTTCATTACGTCAAAAATTGACTATTTTGACCAAAAATGAATTTTTGGTCAAATGTTAGTCCATTGAGTCAATGGGGTGGCATTAGGTCGAAATTGCCCATTTTGATGAAGTTGACTTTTTGGTGAAAAGTTGACCTATTTTGTCAATGAGTTAGTAATTTGGTCAAGATTTGACCATTTTGACCTAAGATGACTTTTTGGTCAAAAGTTGACCTATTGGGTCAATGTGTTAGTCATTGGCTCAAAAATTGACCATTTTGACCAAAGTTGACTTTTTGGTCAAAAGTTGACTTATTGGTTTAGTAGGTGGACATTAGGTCAAAAATCAACTATTTTGGCCAAATTTGACTTTTTGGATAAAAGTTAACCTATTGGGTCAATGGGTGGTCATTAGGTCAAAAATTAACTATTTTGACCAAAATTGTCTTTTTGGTCAAAAATTGACCTATTTGGTCAATGAGTTGGTCATTAGGTCAAGGATTGATTATTTTGACCATAGTTGACTTTTTGGTCAAAAGTTGACCTGTTGGGTCAATGGGTTGGTCATTGGGTTAAGGATTGACCATTTTGATTAAAGTTGATTTTTTAGTCAGAGATTGACTTATTGGGTCAACAATTGGTCATTAGGTAAAAAATTGAATATTTTGAACAAAATTGTCTTTTTGGTTAAAAGTTGACCTATTGGGTGAATTGGTGGTCACTAAGTCAAAATTGAATATTTTGACCGAAATTGACTTTTTGGTCCAAAGTTGACCTTTTGGGTAAATAGGTTTGTCATTGGGTCAAGGATTGACCATTTTGACCAAAGTTGAATTTTGGGTCAGAGATTGACTTATAGGGTCAATAATTGGTCACTAGGTCAAAAATTGACAATTTTGATCAAAATTAGATTTTTGGTCAAAAGTCAACCCATTGGGTCAACGGGGTGGTCAATGGGTCAAAAAATTGCCATTTTGACCAAAGAAAACTTTTTGGTCGAAAGTTGACCTACTTTAACCAAAAGTGAATTTTTGGTCAAAGTTAACCCATTGGGTTAACGGGGGGTCATTGGGTCAGATATTTACCATTTTGACCAAAGTTGGCTTTTTGGTCAAAAGTTGACCTATTTTGTCAATGAGTTGGTAATTGGGCTAAGAATTGACCATTTTGACCGAAGATTACTTTTTGGCCAAAAGTTGTCTATTGGATCAAGGGGTTGGTCATTGGGTCAAAAATTAACCATTTTGACCAAAGTTGACTTTTTGGTCAATAGTTGACCTATTGGGTTAAGGTTGTTCATTATGTCAAAAATTGACTATTTTGACCAAAGTTGACTTTTTCGTAAAAAGTTGACCAATTTGGTCAATGGGTAATCATTAGGTCAATAATTAACTATTTTTACCAAAATTGACTTTTTGGTCAAAAGTTGACAAATTAGGTCAATGGGTTAGTCATTGGGTCAAGGATTGACCATTTTGACTAAAGTTGACTTTTTGGTCAGAGATTATTTTGTTGGGTCAATAATTGTTCATTAGGTCAAAAATTGACTATTTTGGCCAAAATTAATTTTTTGGTCAAATGTTAGTCCATTGGGTCAATGGGTGGTCATTAGGATAGAAATTTACTAATTTGACTAAAGTTAACTTTTTGGTTAAATGTTGACCTACTTGGTTAATGAGTCGGTAATTTGATCAAGATTTGACCATTTTGACCAAAGATGACTTTTTGGTCAAAAGTTAACCTATTGGGTCAATTTGTTGGTCATTGGCTCAAAAATTGACCATTTTGGCCAAAGTTGACTTTCTGGTCAAAAGTTGACCTACTGGGTCAATTGGCGGTCATTCAGTCAAAAATAGACTATTTTAACTAAAGTTGACTTTTTGGTCAAAAGTTGATCTAACTTGTCAATGAGTTGGTCATTTGGTCAAGGTATGATCATTTTGACCAATATTGACTTTTTGGTCAAAAGTTGACCTATTGGGTCAATGGGTTGGTCATTGGGTCAAGGATTGACCATTATGACCAAGGTTGATTATTTGGTCAGTGATTGGCATATTGGGTCAACAATTGGTCATTAGGTCAAAAATTGAGTATTTTGAGCAAAATTGACTTTTTGGTCAAAAGTTGACCTATTGGGTCAATTGGTGGTCATTTAGCCAAAATTGAATTTTTGACCAAAATTGAGTTATTCGTCAAAAGTTGATCCATTGTGTCAATAGGTTTGTCATTGGGTCAAGGATTGACCATTTTGACCAAAAGTGACTTTTTGGTCAGAGATTGACTTATTAGGTTAATAATTGGTCACTAGGTCAAAAATTGACAATTTTGACAGAAAAATTGAATTTTTGGTCAAAAGGTAACCCATTGGGTCAACAGGGTCGTCATTCGGTCAGAAATTCACTATTTTGACCAAAGATGACTTTTTGGTCAAAAGTTGACATATTTTGACCAAAATTGAATTTTTGGTCAAATGTTAACCCATTGGGTTAACGGGGTGGTCATTGGGTAAAAAATTGACCATTTTGACTAAAGTTAACTTTTTGGTCAAAAGTTGACCTATTTGGTCAATGAGTTGGTAATTAGGCCAAGAATTGACCATTTTAACCGAAGATAACTTTTTGGCCAAAAGTTGATCTATTGGGTCAAGGGGTTGATCATTTGGTAAAAAATTTACCATTTTAACCAATCTTGACTTTTTGGTCAAAAGTTGACCTATTGGGTCAATGGTTGGTCATCAGGCCAAAAATTGACTATTTTGACCAAAATTGACTTTTTTGTCAAAAGTTGACCTATTAGGTTGTCATTGGGTCAAGGATTGACCATTTTGACCAAAGTTGACTTTTTGGTAAGAGATTGACTTATTGGGTCAATAATTGGTCATTAAATCAAAAATTGACTACTATGGTCATTAGGTCAAAAATTGACTATTTTGTCCAAAATTGAATTTTTGGTCAAAAGTTAACCCATTGGGTCAACAGAGTGGTCGTTGGTTCATAAATTGACCATTTTGACCAAAATTAACTTTTTGGTCAAAAGTTGACCTATTTGGCCAATGAGTTGGTAATTTGGTCAAAAATTGACCATTTTAACCGAAGAAGACTTTTTGGTCAAAAGTTGATCATTGGGTCAATGGGTTGGTCATCAGGTCAAAAATTGACTATTTTGACCAAAATTGACTATTTTGTCCAAAGTTGACTTTTAGGTCAAAAGTTGACCAATTAGGTCATTGGGTGGTCATTAGGTTAAAAATTAAAAATTTTGACCAAAATTGACTTTTTGGTCAAAAGTTGACCTATTGGGTCAGTGAGTTTGTTAGTGGGTCAAGGATTGATCATTTTGACCAAAGTTGACTCTTTGGTTAGAGATTGACTTTTTGGGTCAATAATTGGTCATTAACTGAAAAATTAACTATTTTGGTCGTTAGGTCAAAAATTTACTTTTTTGACCAAAGTTAATCTATTGGGTCAATGGGTTGGAGATTAGGTAAAAATTTGACCATTTTGCCCAAAGTTGACTTTTTGGTCAAAAGTTGACCTCTTTAGTCAATGGGTGGTCATTAGGTCAAAAATTAATTATTTTGACCAAAGTTGACTTTTTTGTCAAAAGTTGACCAATTGGGTCAATGGGTGGTCATTAGGTCAAACATTAACCATTTTGACCAAAATTATCTTTCTTGTCAACAGTTGACCTATTGGGTCAATGAGTTTGTTAGTGGGTCAAGGATTGACCATTTGACCAAAGTTGACTTTTTGGTCACAGATTGTCTTATTGTATCAATAATTTGTCATTAAGAAAAAAATTGACTCTTTTGACCAAAATTAAATTTTTGGTCAAAAGTTGATCCATTGGGTTAACGGGGTGCTCATTGGGTCAGAAATTAACCATTTTGACCAAAGTTGACTTTTTGGTCAAAAGTTGACTTATTTGGTCAATGAGTTGGTAATTACGTCAAGAATTGACCATTTTGACCAAAGATGATTTTTTGGTCAAAAGTTGATCAATTGGTTCAATGGGTTGATCATTGGGTAAAAAATTCACCATTGGGTCAAAAGTTGACCTATTGGGTCAATGGGTGGTCGTTTAGTCAAAAATTGACTATTTTGACCAATACTGACTTTTTGGTCAAAAGTTGAAGTATAGGGTCAATGGGTTTGTCATGGGTCAAGGATTGACCATTTTGACGAATGTTGACTTTTTGGTCAGAGATTAACTTATTGGGTCAATAATTGTTCATTAGGTCAAAAATTGACTATTTTGACCAAAATTTAGTTTTTTGTAAAAAATTGACCATTTTGACCATAGTTAACTTTTTGGACAAAAGTTGACCTATTGGGTCCATGGGTGGTCATTAGGTCAAAAATTGATTATTTTGACCAAAATTGACTTTTTGGTCAAAAGTTAGCATATTAGATCAATGGGTATGTCATTGGGTCAAGGACTGACCATTTTAACCAAAGTTTTCTTTTTATTTAGAGATTGACTTATTGGATCAATAATTGGTCATTAATTCAAAAATTGACTATTTTGACCAACATTGACTATTTGGTCAAAAGTTGACCTATTAGGCCAATGGCTTGGTCATTGGGTCAAGGATTGATCATTTTGACTAAAGTTAACTTTTCGGTCAAAAGTTGACCTATTGGGTCAAAGAGCTGGTCATTGGATCAAGGATTGACCATTTTGACCAAAGTTGACTTTTTGGTCAGAGATTGGCTTACTGGGCAATAATTGATCGTTAGGTCAAAAATTGACTATTTCGACCAAAATTAACTTTTTGGTCAAAAGTTGACATTTTGGGTCAATGGGTTGGTCCATGGGTCAAGGATTGACCATTTTGACCAAAGTTAACTTTATCGTAAAAAGTTGACATATTGGGTCAATGGGTCAAGGATTGACCATTTTGACCAAAGTTGACTTTTTGGTCAGAGATTAACCTTTTAGGTCAATAATTGGTCATTAGGTCAAAAATTGATTAGTTTGACCAAAATTAAATTTTTTTTCAAAAGTTGATCTAGTTGGATCGAAGTGGTGATCATTGTGTCAGAAATTGACCATTTTGACCAAAGTTGACTTTTTTGTCAAAAGTTGACCTATTTGGCCAATGAATTTGTAGTTGGGTCAAGAATTGAGCATTTTGAGCGAAGATGATTTTTTGGTCAAAAGTTGATCTTTTGGATCAATGAGTTGGTCGTTTGGTCAAAAATTGACCATTTTGACCAAAGTTGACTTTTTGGTCAAAAGTTGACCTATTGGGTCAATGGGTGGTCATTAGGTCAAAAATTAACAATTTCGACAAAAGTTGGCTTTTTGGTCAAAAGTTGACCTATTGGGTCAACGGGTGGTCATTAGGTCAAAAATTGACCATTTTGACCAAAGTTGACTTTTTGGTCAAAATTTGACCTATTGGGTTATGGGTGGTCATTAGGTCAAAAATTGACTATTTTGACCAAGGTTGACTTTTTCGTAAAAAGTTGACCAACTGGGTCTATGGGTGATCATTAGGTCAAAAATTAACTGTTTTGACCAAAATTGGCTTTTTGGTCAAAAGTTGACCTATTGGTCAATGGGTTTGTTATTGGGTCAAGGATTGAACATTTTGACCAAAGTTGACTTTTTGGTCAGAGAATAACTTATTGGGTCAATAATTGGTCATTAGGTCAAAAATTGACTATTTTGGCCAAAATTGAATTTTTGGTCAAATGTTAGTCCATTGGGTCTACAGGTGTCATTAGGTCAGAAATTGACCATTTTGACCAAAGTTGACTTTTTGGTTAAAAGTTGACCTACTTGGTCAATGAGTTGGTTATTTGGTCAAGATTTAACCATTTTGACAAAAAGATGACTTTTTGGTCAAAAGTTGACCTGTTGGGTCAATTTGTTGGTCATTGGCTCAAAAATTGACCATTTTGACCAAAGTTTACTTGTTGGTCAAAAGTTGACCTATTGGGTCAATTGGTGGTCATTAAGTCAAAAAATTGGCTATTTTAATCAAAGTTGACTTTTTCGTCAAAAGTTGACCTATTGGGTCAATGGGTGGTCATTAGGTCAAAAATTGACAATTTTGACAAAATTAACTTTTTGGTCAAAAGTTGACCTTTTGGCTCAATGTGTTTGTCATTGGGTCAAGGATTAACCATTTCGACCAAAACTGACTTTTTGGTCAGTGATTGACTTATTGGGTCAATAATTGGTCATCAATTCAAAAATGGACAATTTTGAACAAAATTGACAATTTTGTACAAAATCGACAATTTTGAACAAAATTGAATTTTTGGTCAAAAGTTAACCCATTTGGTCGACGGTGTGGTCATTGGGACAGAAATTGACCATTTTGACCACATATGACTTTTTGGTCAAAAGTTGACCTTTTTTGACCAAAATTGAATTTTTGGTCAAAATTTAACCCATTGGGTCAACGAGATAGTCATTGGGTCAGAAAATGACCATTTTGACCAAAGTTAACTTTTTGGTCAAAAGTTGACCTATTTGGTCAATGAGTTGGTAATTGCGTCAAGAACAAACAATTTTGACCAAAGATGACTTTTTTGTCAAAAGTTCATCTATTGGGTCAACGGGTTGGTAATTGGGTCAAAAATTGACCATTTTGGCCAAAGTTGACAATTTGGTCAAAAGTTGACATATTAGGTCAATGGGTGGTCTTTAAATAAAAATTGACTATTTTGACCAAAATTGACTTTTTGGTCAAAAGTTGACCTATTGGTTAATGAGTTTGTCATTGGGTCAAGGATTAGCCACTTTGACCAAAGCTGACTTTTTGGTTAGAGGTTAACTTATTGGGTCAATTATTGGTCATTAGGTGAAAATATGACTTTTTTGGCCATAATTGAATTTTTAGGAAAAAAATGACCATTTTAACCAAAGTTGATTTTTTGGTCAAAAGTTAACATATTGGGTCAACGGGTGATCATTAGGTAAAAAATTAATTATTTTGACCAAAATGTACTTTTTGCTCAAAAGTTGACCTATTAGGTCAATAGGTTTGTCATTGGGTCAAGGATTGACCATTTTGACCAAAGTTGTCTTTTTGGTTAGAGATTGACTTATTGGGTCAATAATTGGTCATTAAATAAAAAATTGACTATTTTGACCAACATTGACTTTTTGGTCAAAAATTGACCTATTAGGCTAATGGGTTGGTCATTGGGTAAAGGATTAATCATTTTGGCCAAAGTTAACTTTTTGGTCAAAAGTTGACCGATTGGGTCAATGTGTTGGTCATTGGTTCAAGGATTGACCATTTTGACCAAAGTTGACTTTTTAGTTAGAGTTTGGCTTATTGGGCAATAATTTGTCCTTAGGTCAAAAATTGACTTTTTTGACCAAAATTAACTTTTTGCTCAAAAGTTGACATATTGGGTCAAGGATTGACCATTTTTTACCAAAGTTGACTTTTTAGTTAAAAGTTGACATAATGGGTTAATGGGTTGGTCATTGGGTCAAGGATTGACCATTTTGACCAAAGTTGACTTTTTGGTCAGAGATTGACTTATTGGGTCAATAATTGGTCTTTAGGTCAAAAATTGATTAGTTGGACCGAAATGAAATTTTTTGTCAAAAGTTGACCCATTGGGTCAACGGGGTGGTCATTGGCTCAGAAATTAACCATTTTGACTAAAGTTGACTTTTTTGTCAAAAGTTGACTTTTTGTTCAAAAGTTGACCTTTCTGGTCAATGAGTTGGTAATTGGGTCAAGAAATTAACCATTTTGACCAAAGTTGACTTTTTGGTCAAAAGTTGACCTATTGGGTCAATGGGTGGTCATTAGGTCAACAATTGTCTATTTTGACCAAAAGTTGACTTTTTTGGTCAATGGGTTTGTCATTGAGTCAAGGATTGACCTTTTTGACCAAAGTTGACTTTTTGGTCAAAGATTAACTTATTGGGTCAATAATTGGTCATTAATTCAAAAATTGACTATTATGGTCATTAGGTCAAAAATTGATTATTTTTACCAAAATTGAATTTTTGGTCAAAAGTTAACCCATTCTGTCAACGGAGGGGACTTTGGGTCATAAATTGACCATTTTGACCAAAGTTAACTTTTTTGGTCTAAAGTTAACCTATTTGGTCAATGAGTTAGTAATTGGGTCAAAAATTGATTGACCGAAAAACACTTTTTGGACAAAAGTTGATCTATTGGAACAATGGGTTGGTCATTAGGTCAAAAATTGACTATATTGACCAAAATTGACTTTTAGGTCAAAAGTTGACCAATTGGGTCAATGGGTGGTCATTAGGTCAAAAATTAACAATTTTGACAAAAATTGACTTTTTGGTCAAAGTTAACCTATTGGGTCAATAGGTTTGTTAGTGGGTCGAGGATTGACCATTTTGATTAAAGTTGACACTTTCGTCAGAGATTGACTTATTGAGTCAGTAATTGGTCATTAATTCAAAAATTGACTATTTTGCTCATTAGGTCAAAAATTGACTTTTTTGACCAAAATTGATCTATTAGGTCAATGGGTTGGTCATTGGGTCAAAAATTGACCATTTTGACCAAAGTTGACTTTTTGATCAAAAGTTGACATCTTCGGTCAATGGGTGGTCATTAGGTCAAACATTGACTTTTTTGACCCAAATTGACTTTTTGGTCAAAAGTTGACCTATTGGGTCAATGGGTTTGTCATTGGGTCAAGGATTGACCATTTTGACCAAAGTTGACTTTTTGGTCAGAGATTGACTTATTGGGTCAAAAATTGGTAATTATTTCAAAAATTGACTATTTTGGTCATTGGTAAAAAATGAACTATTTTGATCAAAATTAAATTTTTGGTCAAAAGTTGATCCATTGGGTCAACTGGATGTACATTGGGTCAGAAATTGACCATTTGGACCAAAATTGACTTTTTTGTCTGAAGTTGACCTATATGGTCAATGAGTTAGTAATTGCGTCAAGAATTGACCATTTTTACCAATATTGACTTTTTGGTCAAAAGTTAACCTATTGGGTCAATGCATTTGTCATTGGGTCAAGGATTGACCATTTTGACCAAAGTTGACTTTCGGGTCAGAGATTAACTTATTGGGTCAATAATTGGTCATTAGGTAAAAGATTGACTATATTGACAAAAATTGAATTTTTCGTAAAAGATTGACCATTTTGACCATAGTTGACTTTTTTGTCACAAGTTACCTATTGGGTCAATGGGTGGTCATTAGGTCAAAAAATGATTATTTTGACTAAAATTGACCTTTTGGTCAAAAGTTAACCTATTAGATCAATGGGTATGTTATTGGGTCAAGGAATGACCATTTTAACCAAAGTTGACTTTTTGGTTGAAGATTGACTTATTGGGTAAATAATTGGTCATTAATTCAAGAATTGACTATTTTGACAAACATTAACTTATTGGTCAAAAGTTGACCATTAGGCCAATGGGTTGATATTGGGTCAAGGATTAATCATTTTGACTAAAGTTAACTTTTTGGTCAAAAGTTGACCTATTGGGTCAATGGGTTTTTTATTGGGTTAAGGATTGACCATTTTAACCAAAGTTGACTTTTTGGTCAGAGATTGTCTTATTGGGTCAAAAATTGGTCATTATGCAAAAAAATTATCTATTTTGACCAAAATTGTATTTTTGGTCAAATGTTAGTCCAATGAGTCAACGGGTGGTCATTAGGTCAGAAATTGACCATTTTGACCAAAGTTAACTTTGTGGTTAAAAGTTGACCTACATGGTCATTGACTTGGTAATTTGGTCAAGATTTAACCATTTTGACCAAAGATGACTTTTTGGTCAAAAGTTGATCTATTGGGTCAATTTGTTGGTCATTGGGTCAAAAATTGACCATTTTGACCAAAGTTGACTTTTTGGTCAAAAGTTGACCTATTGGATCAATTGGTGGTCATTAAGTCAAAAATTGACTTTTTTCACAAAAGTTGACTTTTTGGTCAAAGTTGACCTATTAGGTCAATAGGTGGTCATTAGGTCAAAAATTAACCATTTGATAAAAATTGACTTTTTGTTCAAAAGTTGACATATTGGGTCAATGAGTTTGTCACTGGGTCAATGATTGACCATTTTGACCAAAGTTGACTTTTTAGTCACAGATTGACTTATTGGGTCAATAATTGGTCATTAATTCAAAATTTGAAAATTTTGAACAAAATTGACAATTTTGAACAAAATCGACAATTTTGAACAAAATGGACAATTTTGAACAAAATAGAATTTTTGGTCAAAAGTTAACCCATATGGTCGACGGGGTGGTCATTGGGTCAGAAGTTGACCATTTTGACCATGTTGACCTCATTTTTGATGAGGTCTTCCCTTCTTCTTTTTAGTGCTTAGGATCTAGGCTTAGGCTTTTCCTTTGACTATCTTAGAGGACTAGAATTGGGACCCACCTTTTAGAAATTCAAACCACTTCTAAACTACCTGCAAACTCCACAAACTTGACTATAGACCCCTACTCACCTAGAGGGTTGAAATCGAATGTGGAAGTTTAAAGGATGAGTTCTTATAGGACTCTTTGGCACTTAGGGCCCGTACTGGGTGGCTCTGGTGCGGTGAAGGGGCTGATTTACACTACACTTACACACTACATTTCCACACACTTCCTAAAACCACACCCATACCCAACTTAACCTCCTGACTCATGTAGGTGATTCACATGGATGGTCCTTAACCCACAAGCTCTTGGCTAAGAGGGTTAGGAACAACATAGTGAATGCCTCGAATGAGTCCTTTCCTCGCTCATATGGGCTTGAAATGACTTCATGGCTCAACCAAAATGACTTCTTTCCACCTAGATTCACCCGATCTTCAATTTCCCAAATTTTCAATTTTTGACCCCGGGACCCTACACTACTAAACCTACCCAAAACTCTTGAAATTACCAAATTTTTGCAAAATTTCCAAATTACCCAAAATTTTCCAAAATCAATCCCAAACATCTCCACATCACTCAAATTGATCATCCATACCCAAAAATACCAAAGATTCCAAAAATACCCCCCAATACCCTCCAAATACCCAAAATACCCTTCTTGGCTAAAAATCCAAAAAATTCAGAAAATTCCCAGAAAATTCCAGAAAATCTTAAATATTCCCAATTTCATTTTGTCCAACTACACCATGGACCAATTTTGTCAATTTACCCTACTTTTGTCAAAACCCCAAATTGACTCATTTTAACCCAAAGTGAGACCCGATGTTAAACCAAACCTATCCAATTGACCCAAATTCTGGTTCAATTCAATTCTAAACTTCAATTCGACATTCCCAATACCAATCTATACCAAATACAAGTCAATTTGATTGACATTTGGATCCGATCTCACTTTTGGCCTTAAAGCTCGATTTGGACCCATGACCCAGACTTAACCCGAACTCACCCGATTCAACTCCAATTAACCTCAAATCTTTTCTAAATATTCCTTAACATTCCCACAAACAAAACCCTAACATGATTTGCCCAAAATTTAGACCCAAACCCCACTCGAGCTCAACCCGAGGTTAAAAGGCCCATTTTTGACCTAAGCGCAAACCTAACCCAAATTCGACCCAATTCAAATCCAAATCACCCCAATTTGTTTCAAATCACTCATGACACATCTATGAGCTAAACCCAACAATTATTTGTCCCAACCTCTTTACAAAATTCCCATCCATAAATTCATTTTTAAACTTAAGGGCCCATTCCTTAAACCATTTTAAAAAGCCACTTCCACCGAATCAAAGCCCCAAAATTCTTCCAAAGCCCATATGACATTTCCCCTCATCATACTTTCAATTAAAATCATCCCTAAGTCCTAAACCAATGATCAAATATTTCTAAATGAAGCTTCATCCAAATTTCCACCAAATTATCCAAAATCCTTAAAATCCTTTTTTATGAAATTGACGAAACTTTTTGCCAAGACGAAGGTGAGCCATGAAGCCATGCATGAGCCACATGTGAGCCATGAGAGCTTTGGACACTCCACCATTCCATATTGGGTAAGAAGAGGGGGGCTTTCCTTAATCCTAAAGCTCATTAGCCTTAATCATGTTTCACCTAAACTTAAATTTAATCCAAATATATTTGGATGGAGACTTCTCCATGCCGAACCAGTTGATCCCTTTGATCCCCCACGACATCAAAGCCACCTTGAAGGGTGCACCAAGCCCAAATGGGTGGATTGACCCATTTAGACTCAAAACTAGCCATGCCCCATTCTACTTTGATTCAACCACTTTACACATGGCATTTGCCGATTGCCTACACTAAACCCGACCCTGACCCACTGACCGAGATGGTGACCATTGCACTGGCCGGCCGGCCACCAGACGCCGGAAAACACCATGGCCGAGAGCTCGCATGTGAGCCGACATTGAAATTCCATCTTGCTGAGCTGCCCCATGCCTAGTGGTCACCATGGCTGTTCTTCTCCTCACCGGAGCAGGTGATCCCGAGCCCAACTCCCCACAGGAGGCCCTCAGCCAGCTCTATTTAAACTCCACCCCTCTCGGCCATGAAAGGAGAGAAGCAAAAACCTTGCCAAAACTGCGCAAAATTGTTCCGAGACCCTCCTCCACCCTTAGAGCACTTGATCCCAGGTGAAATCCCCTGCCATTTCTCCTCTGTAAGCTCGATTTCGGAGTTGAAATTCCACCCAAAACCGGGACATTTCTCCACGGTGAGCCAATTCCCCAGATTGATTAGCTCTACACCTTCACCGAGACCAAGAGAAGGTGTCCACCATCAAAAGCCCCATCTCCGGGCCACCCGGTTGCTCCGGCCTCAAGCTTTGTGATCGGGCTTGGTCGAAATCATATCCGGACAATTCACCGAGACCGAGGAGACTTCATCCGGAGCTTGCTGGGACCCGATCGAAGGTGCAACAACTCTCGGATTGAAGCCACACTTCTACGAGCCAAGGTATGAGCTAACTCTTCATCCCGGAGCTTACGGAGATTCTCCATTTTAAATGCTTTAGTTTCGATGCATGTTAACAGTATAGATGTGTTCGTCTCTTCGAAGACGAATCCATAGAGTATAAGAACGTAAAAATCCATTGAGAATCGAGTGAGATCTTAGGGATTTAGTGTGGACGGCTCTCGGGTGAGAACACTTGGGGACGATGAACGGATGCGCGTCCATTCGATACACGCGCGGACGGACGGCTCGGATGGTGTCGGACCGGGGAGACGGTACGAGAACCGCGGGGCCCGGGCTGCCGACTCAAGTGGCGGCGTCGAATGGGAGCGCGCCGCGTGGCCTTTCGGAGGCTGCGAGGATGCGTTGGCGGCGGCTCGGATAAGTAGAAGATTAGGGATTTTTTGATTTATTTAATTCCCTAAACTTCGAAAATTCATATCTCTGTGTAGAAAAATCAGAAAAATAAAATAAAAATACCCTCTTGCTCGGTGAGAGAGGAGAATAATGTGGAAAAGAAATCACTTAATTTCATCAAATATTTTATTTTTTATAATTTATTTACTCTCTGCATTGTTTTAATTCTCCATGCATGCATACAATTCACCATGGCATGAGACCATAGGGCTTTTGAAGCCTCTGAATTTGGGAACATTCCCTGAATTTTCCAAAGTCGGAGGCCATCCCTATGAAGAGTTCTTGATTTTTCAAGTTCGAGTCACTGTTTTGAGTATTTTAATTCCGAGTAAATAGCATGTTGTGAAATAAATTCTAGGAAAATTTGGTGATGTTCCTTATGACCAGAGAACCACTAGGAAAAATAGGTTTTGACTTAGTTCATTTAAAACAACCCTAATTGGCTTAAACACCCAAAATAGGTCTTTAATTAATTAGAGTTAACCAGGCATCAAATTGACTTGAAATCAATTCTCCACTAACCTTTAGGATCAGTGGAACCCACCATAAAAATTTGAGGTCGATTGGACTTGGTTAGCCCTACTTAATTGGGTTGATTAAGTCACTTAGCCATTTTAAACTTTAAAAATTCATAACTTTTAAAATACTTTTCAAAAATTCACCAAATTGGTTTTAGAGCCTCTCTGATATCAGGGGAACCTAAGAAAATTAAAATTTCAATTTTCTAAAAAAGTTGATTTTTAATAATATTTTAATATTTTTAATAATTTAAAAATAAAAAAAATAATAAAAATCACAAAAATAATAAAATTCACCAAAATGTCAAATTTTGAATTTTAATCACTTAGGAACAAATCCCACATTTTTCTTAGGTCTATTTAGTGAGATATTGAATTTTAAAGCCCTAGGGTAATTTTAAAATTAAAAAAAAATGTATTTTCTAGCATTTTCACTAAAATAATTATAATAAATCATAGAAAAATCAGAAAATTGCAAAATTTGTTTCTCTGGTTTCCTTGATATTAGAGAGATTTTTGAAAAATATAAAATCCATTTTTCAACATTTATTTTATTTTTAAATTAATTAACACTCCAAAACTCAAAATAATTATAATAAAAATAATATAATTCAAAAAAATCACCAAAATTGGTCCAAGTGCTTCTCTGGTCATTAGGAATGTCCCCTAATTTTCTTAAGGACAGAAACTTTCCTTTGGTCATGTTATCAAATTTTCCTTGAAAATCTCTATTTTCCACCAAAAATAATTATATAAATAAATTAAATACAGAAAAATCACATTTTCTCCTCTCATGTCTTTATTGACATATGAGTGAAGTCACATAAAAATTTCAAGTTCATTTAAGTTCAATTTAGTGAGTTATGAAATTATTAAGCTTAAGGGGTAAAATGGTAATTAAACTTTTAACCCTTAATTAAAACTTTAGGTTTAATAAAATTAACAAGTAAAATATTTGATCTTAATCTGATTTGGATGATTGAAATTTAAATAATTAAAGGGTAGAAACTCATTAAACAATTTTTAAAATGATTAAACTTTAATTAAATAATAGATTAAATTTGGAAGAATAATAAAATTGGAATTATTAAAATAAGGGATATTTATTAGGAAGAGATTTATTCTTTCATTTAAAAAATCCCTAAACTAATTATATCATTAACACTTAACTCTTAATTAAAATGATAACTCAAATTTAAAATATTAAAAGACTTAATTAAATCATTAAACTCTTTTAAAATCTCAATTAAAATTATAAATTAAATTAAATTAAAATTAAATTAAATAATTAAATTAAATTAAATTAAACAATTAAATTAAATTAAATTAAATTAAATTAAATTAAATTAAATTAAATAATTAAATTAAATTAAATTAAACAATTAAATTAAATTAAATTAAATTAAATTAAATTAAATTAAATAATTAAATTAAATTAAATCAAATCAAATTAATTAAACATCAAATCAAATTAAATTAAATTAAGTTAAATTAAAACTCAATTAAATTAAATTAAATTAAATATAACATCACCTAAGACATAAAAGAAATTAAATATAAAGCAACTTGAACACTACTCCAAATTTAAACCCTTTAACTTAAATCAAATCATTTGAATACTAATTTACCCTTGAAAGCTTTGATTATTATAACTCCTAAATGAAACATTAAATGAAGTGCTACTTCACTCATAAGATATTCAAATGTCTTAATTCACTTGGGCAAGTTAACAAAACTTGAAAACCTCGGACGATTGATTCATTTATATAATTAAATTTATTTGGACTTAAAACGATCCTAAAAATATTGAAAAGATGTTTAAGATTCTTCTTAAGCACTTCCTCGATATGATAGGATATTTATAAGAACAATTGGATTTAATTGTTCTTTGATGAAGAAAATCGTCCTCGAACAAAAACACAAAGAACACAGACGTCATAGGAGATGACTAGCATATAGGATTAGGAATTTGGTAGAAAACCATAACCTTTCCCTTAGCTTTACCTAGGAACTTGCTTAAATATTCTAATTGTGTTTTAAGTGTACTCCAGGTACGCTTTTATTTTATTGCAATTTACTTTCTTGCAATTTACTTCCCTGCAATTTACTTTATTGCAGATGCACTTTACTTTTCTTGCATGATAAAACAAGCTGTTGCATGAAAACCCGCACCTTTAGGATAGTCCCTAAAGCTGAAACCAAAACTAAGTTAAAAGTCATTGCAAGATAAAATTCACCGCCACAACATTTCAAAATATAAAATAACTCAAAATTTAATCACAAACGAGAACACAAAACTACAATTGCAACTAAATTAAAACGTCTTGTTGGATGATCGGGAATACCTCGGATGATGTAACCTACGTGTTGCTAACGGGATTTCCCACGGTCTAAATGAAAGTGTGGAACTCATTCGGATTGAGTTTAGCAAATTCATACGGACTAAGTGAATCCGATAAAAATAATGATGCGGAAGGATGGAGCCGTGGGATCTTAACCGGTGTCGTTATAATCAACTTTAAGATTTGTTTTAATCGAAATACAAAACACTCGGAAATTAAGACTTCTCTAAACCAAAACACTTTTCTCATCTCATGATTTATGATTTCTAAAACTAAACCTCTGCAACAACAAGGAGCTTGGAGCATGGTGGGCAGCACGGCCATCGTCGTCAGCAAAACTTGAACCTACTTCAGCAAAACCTTCTTAGAATTAAACAACAAAACCATAGGACTTCGAGGTAGCTTGCCCAGTGCAACATAAATCCTCAACCTCTTCGTTAGGCATTTGCATTGCAAATTAAGCCCTAACCGGTCTTAGTATTCCGAGGTAGTCGTCCGATACGACAATAAACCCTCACATCTTCTAGGTTATTTGTTTGATTTTATCATACAAATATAAGCCCTAATTAATTAAAATTGGCGAAGATTGAAATACTAAATAAACATTAGGACTTTCCTAAATTCAAGCCGAAACAATAGGATAGTCGGGAAATTACCGAAGTTCACTTCGAATCAGTGATTTCTCCTACCTTTCTTCCTTTGGATTCACAAAACAAAATGTTCCAAAATTTGATCCATTCCCTATTGAAATTCCGAAATTCAATCTTTGAAAACCTTAAACTTTGAAATTCTTGAGAGCAGAATTATTGGTTATTAATCGAGAGTTTTCTTAGGTGATTCCCGTCACTTAAGATGTAATTAACTATAGGGGCTTGCCCTTATAGGGAATTTTAAAGAACCCGAGGTAATATAAACCACTGTTTAATACATTCATATTAAGCGGGGGAATTTGTCGACTTATAAAATTGGTTCGCAAACCAAACGGATGTCACAAAACTTCTAGTTTATTTGATCGAGTCCCACCCTCGGCAGTGTGTCTATCCTTAGGGACGGATACACGGTTTGTGGTGCGGTGCTCGTTTATATAAACTATTTGGGATGTGAGATCGGTTTAATCTCATATTTAAAATTATTTTCAAAATCAAATACTACTTTTTCAAATTATTTATCTAAACTAAACTTAAAATTCGCCGACAACTTCTGTTAGGCGACCCCCTTTTCAAAATAAAACACACAACCTAAAAATATGCCGACAGACCACATATGCCTTTTTGGTCAAAATTTGACCTTTTTTGACAAAAATTAAATTTTTGGTCAAAAGTTAACCCATTGGGTCAACGAGATAGTCATTGGGTCAGAAATTGACCATTTTGACCAAAGTTAACTTTTTGGACAAAAGCTGACCTGTTTGGTCAATGAGTTAGTAATTGCATCAAGAACTGACCATCTTGACCAAAGATGACTTTTTGGTCAAAAGTTGATCTATTGCAATGGGTTGGTAACTGGGTAAAAAATTGACCATTTTGACCAAAGTTGACATTTTGGTCAAAATTTGACATATTAGGTCAATGGGGTGGTCATTAGGTCAAAATTGACTATATCGACCAAAGTTGACTTTTTGGATAGAGATTGACTTATTGGGTCAATAATTGGCCATTAATTCATAAATTGACTATTTTGACCAAAATTTACTTTTTGGTCAAAAGTTGACCTATTGGTTAATGGGTTTGTCATTGGGTCAAGGATTAACCATTTTGACTAAAGCTGACTTTTTGGATAGAGATTAACTTATTGGGTCAATAATTGGTCATTTGGTCAAAATATGACTATTTTAACCAAAATTTAATTTTTTGTAAAAAAATGACCATTTTGACCAAAGTTGACTTTTTGGTCAAAAGTTGACATATTGGGTCCATGGGTGGTCATTAGGTCAAAAATTGATTATTTTGACCAAAATTGACTTTTTGGTCAAAAGTTAACATATTAGATCAATGGGTATGTCATTGGGTCAAGGATTGACCATTTTAACCAAAGTTTTCTTTTTTGTTAGAGATTGACTTATTGGATCAATAATTGGTCATTAATTCAAAAATTGACTATTTTGACCAACATTGACTATTTGGTCAAAAGTTGACCTATTAGACCAATGGGTTGGTCATTGGGTCAAGGATTGATCATTTTGACTAAAGTTAACTTTTTGGTCGAAAGTTGACTTATTGGGTCGATGAGTTGGTCATTGGATCGAAGGATTGACCATTTTGACGAAGTTGACTTTTTAGGTCGAAGATTAGCTTACTAGGCGATAAGCTGATCGTTAGGTCAAAAATTGACTATTTGGACCAAAATTAACTTTTTGGTCAAAAGTTGACATTTTGGGTCAATGGGTTGGTCCATGGGTCAAGGATTGACCATTTTGACCAAAGTGAACTTTATCGTAAAAGTTGACGTATTGGGTCAATGGGTTGGTCAATGGGTCAAGGATTGACCATTTTGACCAAAGTTGACTTTTTGGTCAGAGATTAACCTTTTAGGTCAATAATTGGTCATTAGGTCAAAAATTGATTAGTTTGACCAAAATTAAATTTTTTGTCAAAAGTTGACCCATTGGGTCAACGTGGTGGTCATTGTGTCAGAAATTGACCATTTTGACCAAAGTTGACTTTTTTGTCAAAAGTTGACCTATTTGGTCAATGAATTGGTAGTTGGGTCAAGAATTGAGCATTTTGAGCGAAGATGATTTTTTGGTCAAAAGTTGATCTTTTGGGTCAATGGGTTGGTCGTTGGGTCAAAAATTGACCATTTTGACCAAAGTTGACTTTTTGGTCAAAAGTTGACCTATTGGGTCAATGGGTGGTCATTAGGTCAAAAATTAACAATTTCGACAAAAGTTGATTTTTTGTTCAAAAGTTGACCTATTAGGTCGACGGGTGGTCATTAGGTCGAAAATTGATTATTTTGACCAAAGTTGACTTTTTGGTGAAATTTGACTGTTGGGTTATGGGTGGTCATTAGGTCGAAAATTGTTATTTTGACCGAGGTTGACTTTTTCGTAAAAAGTTGACTAGCTAGATTTATGGGTGATCATTAGGTCAAAATTAGCTATTTTGACCAAAATTGAGCTTTTGGTCGAAAGTTGACTCATTGGTCGATGGGTTTGTTATTGGGTCGAGGATTGAACATTTTGACCGAAAGTTGACTTTTGGTCGAGAGAATAACTTATTGGGTCGATAATTGGTCATTAGTCCAAAATTGATTATTTTGACCAAAGTGAATTTTTGGTCGAATGTTAGTCCATTAGAGTCTACGGGTGTCATTGGATCAGAAATTGATGATTTTAACTAAAGTTGACTTTTTAGTTAAAAGTTGACTTACTTGAATCGATGAGTTGGTTATTTGGTCAAGATTTGACCATTTTGACAAAAAGATGACTTTTTGGTCAAAAGTTAACCTATTGGGTCAATTTGTTGGTCATTGGCTCAAAAATTGACCATTTTGACCAAAGTTACTTGTTGGTCAAAAGTTGACCTATTGGGTCAATTGGTGGTCATTAAGTCAAAAAATTGGCTATTTTAATCAAAGTTGACTTTTTTGTCAAAAGTTGACCTGTTGGGTCAATGGGTGGTCATTAGGTCAAAAATTGACAATTTTGACAAAATTGACTTTTTGGTCAAAAGTTGACCTTTTGGCTCAATGGGTTTGTCATTGGGTCAAGGATTGACCATTCTAACAAAAATTAACTTTTTGGTCAATGATTGACTTATTGGGTCGATAATTGGTCTTTAATTGAAAATGGACAATTTTGAACAAAATTGACGATTTTTTACAAAATCCATGATTTTGAACGAAATTGAATTTTTGGTGAAAGTTAACGAATTTAGTCAGCGAGTGTGGTCATTGGAGACGAGAAATTGACCATTTTGACCACATATGACTTTTTGGTCAAAATTTAACCCTTTGGGTCAACGAGATAGTCATTGGGTCAGAAATTGACCATTTTTACCAAAGTTAACTTTTTGGTCAAAGGTTGACCTATTTGGTCAATGAGTTGGTAATTGCGTCAAGAACAAAAAATTTTGACCAAAGATGACTTTTTTGTCAAAAGTTCATCTATTGGGTCAACGGGTTGGTAATTGGGTCAAAAATTGACCATTTTGGACAAAGTTGACAATTTGATCAAAAGTTGACATATTAGGTTAATGAATGGTCTTTAAATAAAAATTGACAATTTTGACCAAAATTGACTTTTTGGTCAAAAGTTGACCTATTGGTTAATGGGTTTGTCATTGGGTCAAGGATTGACCATTTTGACCAAAGCTGACTTTTTGGTTAGAGGTTAACTTATTGGGTGACTTATTGGTCATTAGGTCAAAATATGACTATTTTGGCCATAATTGAATTTTTGGGAAAAAATTGACCATTTTAACCAAAGTTGACTTTTTGGTCAAAAGTTAACCTATTGGGTCAATGGGTGGTCATTAGGTAAAAAATTAATTATTTTGACCAAAATGTACTTTTTGCTCAAAAGTTGACCTATTAGGTCAATGGGTATGTCATTGGGTCAAGGATTGACCCTTTTGACCAAAGTTGTCTTTTTGGTTAGAGATTGATTTATTGGGTCAATAATTGGTCATTAATTAAAAAATTGACTATTTTGACCAACATTGACTTTTTGGTCAAAAATTGACCTATTAGGCTAATGGGTTGGTCATTGGGTAAAGGATTAATCATTTTGGCCAAAGTTAACTTTTTAGTCAAAAGTTGACTGATTGGGTCAATGGGTTGGTCATTGGTTCAAGGATTGACCATTTTGACCAAAGTTAACTTTTTGGTTAGAGATTGGCTTATTGGGCAATAATTGGTCCTTAGGTCAAAAATTAACAATTTTGACCAAAATTGACTTTTTGCTCAAAAGTTGACATATTGGGTCAATGGGTTGGTCATTGGGTCAAGGATTTACCATTTTTTTACAAAAGTTGACTTTTTAGTCAAAAGTTGACATATTGGGTCAATGGGTTTGTCATTGGGTCAAGGTTTGACCATTTTGACCAAAGTTGACTTTTTGGTCAGAGATTGACTTATTGGGTCAATAATTGGTCTTTAGGTCAAAAATTGATTAGTTAGACCGAAATGAAATTTTTTATCAAAAGTTGACCCATTGGGTCAACGGGGTGGTCATTGGCTCAGAAATTGACCATTTTGGCTAAAGTTGACTTTTTGGTCAAAAGTTGACTTTTTTGTCAAAAGTTGACTTTTTGTTCAAAAGTTGACCTTTCTGGTCAATGAGTTGGTAATTGGGTCAAGAAATTAACCATTTTGACGAAGTTGACTTTTTGGTCGAAAGTTGACTATTGGGTCGATGGGTGGTCATTAGGTCGAAAATTGTATCATTTTGACCAAAAGTTGACTTTTTTGGTCAATGGGTTTGTCATTGAGTCAAGGATTGACGTTTTTGACCAAAGTTGACTTTTTGGTCAAAATTTAACTTTTTGGGTCAATAATTGGTCATTAATTCAAAAATTGACTATTATGGTCATTAGGTCAAAAATTGATTATTTTTACCAAAATTGAATTTTTGGTCGAAAGTTAACTGATTCTGTCAACGAGGGGACTTTGGGTCATTAATTGACCATTTTGACCAAAGTTAACTTTTTGGTCTAAAGTTAACTTGTTGGTCAATGAGTTAGTAATTGGGTCAAAAATTGATTGACCGAAAAACACTTTTTGGACAAAATTTGATCTATTGGAACAATGGGTTGGTTATTAGGTCAAAAATTGACTTTTACGTCAAAAGTTGACCAATTGGGTTATTGGGTGGTCATTAGGTCAAAAATTAAAAATTTTGACAAAAATTGACTTTTTGGTCAAAAGTTGACCTATTGGGTCAATAGGTTTGTTTGTGGGTCGAGGATTGACCATTTTGATCAAAGTTGACTCTTTGGTCTGAGATTGACTTATTGAGTCAGTAATTGGTCATTAATTCAAAAATTGGCTATTTTGCTCATTAGGTGAAAAATTGACTTTTTTACTAAATTGATCTATTAGGTCAATGGGTTGGTCATTGGATCGAAGAATTGACCATTTTGACCAAAGTTGACTTTTGATCGAAAGTTGACATCTTCGATCGATGGGTGGTCATTAGGTCGAAACATTGAGTTTTTTAACCAAATTGACTTTTTGGTTAAAAGTTGACTGTTAGGTCGATGGGTTTGTCATTGGGTCGAGATTGACCATTTTGACCAAAGTTGACTTTTTTGTGAGAGATTGACTTATTGGGTCAATAATTGGTCATTATTTCAAAAATTGACTATTTTGGTCATTGGTAAAAAATGAACTATTTTGAACAAAATTAAATTTTTGGTCAAAAGTTGATCCATTGGGTCAACTAGGTACACATTGGGTCAGAAATTGACCATTTGGACCAAAATTGACTTTTTTGTCTGAAGTTGACTTATATGGTCAATGAGTTGGTAATTGCGTCAAGAATTGACCATTTTTACCAATATTGACTTTTTGGTCAAAAGTTAACCTATTTGGTCAATGCGTTTGTCATTGGGTCAAGGATTGACCATTTTGACCAAAGTTGACTTTCGGGTCAGAGATTAACTTATTGGGTCAATAATTGGTCATTAGGTAAAAGATTGACTATAATGACAAAAATTGAATTTTTTGTAAAAGATTGACCATTTTGACCATAGTTGACTTTTTTGTCACAAGTTACCTATTCGGTCAATGGGTGGTCATTAGGTCAAAAAATGATTATTTTGACAAAAATTGACCTTTTGGTCAAAAGTTAACCTATTAGATCAATGGGTATATTATTGGGTCAAGGAATGACCATTTTAACCAAAGTTGACTTTTTGGTTGAAGATTGACTTATTGGGTAAATAATTGGTCATTAATTCAAGAATTGACTATTTTGACAAACATTAAATTATTGGTCAAAAGTTGTCAATTAGGTAGATGGGTTGACATTGGGTCAAGGATTAATCATTTTGACTAAAGTTAACTTTTTGGTCAAAAGTTGACCTATTGGGTCAATGGGTTTGTTATTGGGTTAAGGATTGACCATTTTAACCAAAGTTGACTTTTTGGTCAGAGATTGTCTTATTGGGTCAAAAATAGGTCATTAGGTCAAAAATTGTCTATTTTGACTAAAATTGTATTTTTGGTCAAATGTTAGTCCAATGAGTCAACGGGTGGTCATTAGGTCAGAAATTGACTATTTGACGAAAGTTAACTTTGTGGTGAAAAGTTGACTACATGGTCATTGACTTGGTGATTTGGTCGAAGATTTGACCATTTTGACTAAACATGACTTTTTGGTCGAAAGTTGATCTATTAGGTCGATTTGTTGGTCATTGGTGACAAATTGACCATTTTGACCGAAGTTGACTTTTTGTCGAAGTTGACATATTGGATCGATTGGTGGTCATTAAGTCGAAAATTGACTTTTTCACAAAAGTTGACTTTTTGGTCGAAAGTTGACTGTTAGGTCGATAGGTGGTCATTAGGTCGAAAAATAACCATTTGACGAAAATTGACTTTTTGTTCGAAATTTGACATATTGGGTCAATGGGTTTGTCACTGGGTCAATGATTGACCATTTTGACCAAAGTTGACTTTTTAGTCACAGATTGACTTATTGGGTCAATAATTGGTCTTTAATTCAAAATTTGAAAATTCTGAACAAAATTGACCATTTTGAACAAAATCGACAATTTTGAACAAAATGGACAATTTTGAACAAAATAGAATTTTTGGTCAATAGTTAACCCATATGGTCGACGGGGTGGTCATTGGGTCAGAAATTGACCATTTTGACCACAGATCTTTTTTGGTAAAAATTTGACCTTTTTTTACAAAAATTGAATTTTTTGTCAAAAGTTAACCCATTGGGTCAACGAGATAGTCATTGGGTTAGAAATTGACCATTTTGACCAAGGTTAACTTTTTGGTGAGTGACTGTTGGTCAATGAGTTGGTAATTGCATCAAGAACGAAACATCTTGACCAAAGATGACTTTTGGTCAAAAGTTGATCTATTGAAATGGGTTGGTAATTGGGTAAAAAATTTATCATTTTGACCAAAGTTGACATTTTGGTCAAAATTTGACATATTGGGTCAATGGGGTGGTCATTAGGTCAAAATTGACTATTTCGACCAAAGTTGACTTTTTGGATAGAGATTGACTTATTGGGTCAATAATTGGACATTAATTCATAAATTGACTATTTTGACCAAAATTTACTTTTTGATCAAAAGTTGACCTATTGGTTAATGGGTTTGTCATTGGGTCAAGGATTAATCATTTTGACTAAAGTTGACTTTTTGGATATAGATTAACTTATTGGGTCAATAATTGGTTGACCAAAATTTAATTTTTTTCAAAAAATGACCATTTTGACCAAAGTTGACTTTTTGGTCAAAAGTTGTTCTATTGGGTCCATGGGTGGACATTAGGTCAAAAATTGATTATTTTGACCAAAATTGACTTTTTGGTAAAAAGTTAACATATTAGATCAATGGGTATGTCATTGGGTCAAGGATTGACCATTTTAACCAAAGTTTTCTTTTTTGTTAGAGATTGACTTATTGGATCAATAATTGGTCATTAATTCAAAAATTGAAGTTGATCTATTGGGTCATTGGGTTGGACATTGGGGCAAAAATTGACCATTTTGACCAAAGTTCATTTTTTGGTCAAAAGTTGACCTATTGGGTCAATGGGTCGTCATTTGGTCAAAAATTAACTATTGTGACAAGAGTTTGCATTTTTGTCAAATGTTGACCTATTGGGTCAATGGGCGGTCATTAGGTCAAAAATTGACCATTTTGACCAAAGTTGAGTTTTTGATCAAAAGTTGACCTCTTAGGTCAACGGTGGTCATTTGGTCAAAAGTTGACTATTTTGTCCAAAGATGACTTTTTCGTAAAAAGTTGACCAATTGGGTCAATGGGTGATCATTAGGTCAAAAATTAACTATTTTGACCAAAATTGAGTTTTTTGGTCAAAAGTTGACCTATTGGGTCAATGAGTATGTCATTGGGTCAAGGATTGATCATTTTGACCAAAGTTGAATTTTTGGTGAGAGAATAACTTATTGGGTCAATAAATGTCATTAGGTCGAAAAATTAGTTATTTCGACCGAAAATTGACTTTTTGTCGAATGTTACTTCATTAGATCAACGGGTGGATCGATAGGTCGAGAATTGACCATTTTGACCAAAGTTGACTTCTTGGTTAAAAGTTGACATACTTTGTCAATGAGTTGGTAATTTGGTCAAGAATTGACTATTTTGACCAAATAAGATTTTTTGGTCAAAAGTTGACCTATTGGTTCAATTTGTTGATCATTGGCTCAAAAATTGACAATTTTGACCAAAGTTGACTTTTTGGTCAAAAGTTGACCTATTGGGTCAATGGGTTGGTCATTGGTTAAAGGATTGACCATTTTTACCAAAGTTTACTTTTTGGTCAGAGATTGGCTTACTGGGCAATAATTAGTCGTGAGGTCAAAAATTGACAATTTTGACCAAAATTGACTTTTTGGTCAAAAGTTGACATATTGGGTCATTGGGTCAAGGATTGACCATTTTTTACCAAAGTTGACTTTTTAGTCAAAAGTTGAGCTATTGGGTCAATGGGTTGGTCATTGAGTCAAGGATTGACCAAAGTTGACTTTTTGGCCAGAGATTGACTTATTGTGTCAATAATTGGTCATTTGGTCAAAAATTAATTAGTTGGACCAAAATTAATTTTTTGGTCAAAAGTTGACCCATTGGGTCAACGGGGTGGTCATTGGGTCAGAAATTGACCATTTTGAGTAAAGTTGACTTTTTAGCCAAAAGTTGACCTATTTGGTCAATGAGTTGGTAATTGTGTCATGAAATTGACCATTTTGACTGAAGTTATGTTTTTGGTCAAAAGTTGTTCTATTGGGTCAATGGGTTGGTCTTTGGTTCAAAAATTGACCATTTTGACCAAAATTGACTTTTTGTTGAAAGGTTGACATACAAGGTCAATGGGTGGGCATTAGTTAAAAAATTAACTATTTTGATAAAAGTTGACTTCTTGGTCAAAAGTTGACCTATTGGGTCAACTTGTGGTCATTTGGTCAAAAATTGACCATTTTGACCAATGTTGACTTTTTGGTCAAAAGTTGACCTATTGGGTCAACGGGTGGTCATTAAGTCAAAAATTGACTATTTTGACCAAAGTTGACTTTTTGGTCAAAAGCTGACCAATTGGTCAATGGGTGGTCATTAGGTCAAAAATTAACTATTTTGATCAAAATTGACTTTTTGGTCAAAAGATGACCTGTTGGGTCAACGGGTTTGTCATTGGGTCAAGGATAGACCATTTTGACCAAATTTGACTTTTTGGTTAGAGATTGACTTATTCGGTCAATAATTGGTCATTAATTCAAAAATTGACTATTTAGGTCATTAGGTCAAAAATTGACTATTTTGACCAAAATTAAATTTTTGGTCATAAGTTGATCCATTATGTCAACGAGTGCTTCATTGGGTCGAGAATTGACCATTGTGACCAAAGTTGATTTTTTGCTCAAAAGTTGACATATTTGGTCAATGAGTTGGTAATTACGTTAAGAATTGACCATTTTCACCAAAGATAACTTTGTGGTCAAAAGTTGATCTATTGGGTCGATGGGTTGGTCATTGGGTCAAAAATTGACCATTTTGACCAAAGTTGACTTTTTGGTTAAAAGTTGACCTATTGGGTCAATGGGTGTCCATTAAGTAAAAAATTGACTATTTTGGCCGAAATTGACTTTTTGGTCAAAAGTTGACCTATTGGGTCAATGAGTTTGTCATTGGGTCATGGATTGACTATTTTGACCAAACTTGACTTTTTTGCCAGAGATTAACTTTTTGGGTGAATAATTGGTCATTTGGTCAAAAATTGACAATTTTGACCAAAATTGAATTTTTGGTAAAAAATTGACCATTTTGACCAAATTTGACTTTTTGGTCAAAAGTTGATGTATGGGTCAATGGGTCGTCATTAGGTCAAAAATTGATTATTTTGACCAATATTGTCTTTTTGGTCAAAAGTTGACCTATTAGGTCAATGAGTATGTCATTGAGTCAAGGATTGACCATTTTGACCAAAGTTAACTTCTTGGTTAGAGATTGACATATTGGCTCAATAATTGGTCATTAATTCAAAAATTGACTATTTTGACCAACATTAACTTTTTGGTCAAAAGTTGACCTATTAGGCCAATGGATTGGTCATTGGTTCAAGGATTGATCATTTTGACCAAAGTTATTTTTGGTCAAAAGTTGACCTATTGGGTCAACGGGTTGGTCATTGGGTGAAGGATTGACCATTTTGACCAAAGTTGACTTTTTGGTCAAAGATTGACTTACTGGGCAATAATTTTTCGTTAGGTGAACAATTGACTATTTTGACCAAAAGTGACTTTTTGGTCAAATGTTGACATATTGGGTGAATGAGTTGGTTATTGGGTCAATGATTGACCATTTTGACTAAAGTTGACTTTTTCGTGAAAAGTTGACCTATTGAATCTATAGGTTGATCATTGGGTTAAGGATTGACCATTTTGACAAAAGTTGACTTTTTGGTCAGAGATTGACTTATTGGGTCAATAATTAGTGATTAGGTCAAAAATTGATTAGTTTGAACAAAATTAATTTTTTTGTCAAAAGTTGACCCATTGGGTCAATGGGGTTTGTCATTGGGTCAGAAATTGACCATTTTGACCAAAGTTGACTTTTTGGTCAAAAGTTGACATATTTGGTAATTGGGTCAAGAATTGACCATTTTGACCGAAGGTGACTATTTGGTCAAAAGTTGATCTATTGGGTCATTGGGTTGGTCATCGGGGCAAAAGTTGAACATTTTGACTAAAGTTCACTTTTTGGTCAAAAGTTGACCTATTGGGTCAATGGGTCATCATTTGGTCAAAAATTAACTATTGTGACAAGAGTTTGCATTTTTGTCAAATGTTGACCTATTGGGTCAATGGGCGGTCATTAGGTCAAAAATTGACCATTTTGACCAAAGTTGGGTTATTGATCAAAAGTTGACCTGTTAGGTCAACGGTGGTCATTAGGTCAAAAGTTGACTATTTTGTCCAAAGATGACTTTCGTAAAAAGTTGACCAATTGGGTCAATTGGTGATCATTAGGTCAAAAATTAACTAGTTTGACGAAAATTGAGTTTTTTGGTCAAAAGTTGACCTATTGTGTCAATGAGTTTGTCATTGGGTCAAGGATTGACCATTTTGACCAAAGTTGAATTTTTGGTCAGAGAATAACTTATTGGGTCAATAATTGTCATTAGGTCAAAAAATTGACTATTTCGACCAAAATTGACTTTTTGTCAAATGTTACTTCATTGGGTCAACGGGTGGTCAATAGGTCAGAAATTGACCATTTTGACCAAAGTTGACTTCTTGGTTAAAAGTTGACATACTTTGTCAATGAGTTGGTAATTTGGTCAAGAATTGACTATTTTGACCAAATAAGATTTTTGGTCAAAAGTTGACCTATTGGTTCAATTTTTTGATCATTGGCTCAAAAATTGACCATTTTGACCAAAGTTGACTTTTTGGTCAAAAGTTGACCTATTGGGTCAATGGGTTGGTCATTGGTTAAAGGATTGACCATTTTTACCAAATTTTACTTTTTGGTCAGAGATTGACCTATTGGGTCAATGGGTGGTCATTAGGTCAAAAATTGACAGTTTTGACCAAAATTGACTTTTTTGTCAAAAGTTGACCTATTGGGTCAACGGGTTTGTCATTAAGTCAAGGATTGACCATTTTGACCAAAGTTGACTTTTTGGTTACAGATTGACTTATTGGTTCAATAATTGGTCATTAATTCAAAAATTGAAAATTTTGAACAAAATTGCATTTTTGGTTAAAAGTTAACCCATTTGGTTGACAGGGTGGTCATTGGGTCAGAAATTGACCATTTTGACCACAAATGACTTTTTGGTCAAAAGTTGACCTATTTTGACCAAAATTGAATTTTTGGTCAAAAGTTAACCCATTGGGTCAACGAGATAGTCATTGGGTCAGAAATTTACCATTTTGACCGAAGTTAACTTTTTGGTCAAAAGTCGACCTATTCGGTCAATGAGTTGGTAATTGCGTCAAGAACTGACTATCTCGACTAAAGATGAATTTTTGGTCAAAAGTTGATCTATTGCGTCAATGGGTTGGTAATTGGGTCAAAAATTGACGATATTGACCAAAGTTGATATTTTGGTTAAAAGTTGACCTATTGGGTCAATGGGTGGTCATTAAATCAAAAATTGACTATTTTGACCAAAATTGAATTTTTGGTCAAAAGTTGACCTATTGGGTTAATGAGTTTGTCATTGGGACAGGGATTGACCATTTTGACCAAAGCTAAATTTTTGGTTTGAGATTAACTTATTGGGTCAATAATTGGTCATTAGGTCAAAATATGACTATTTTAACCATAATTAAATTTTTGGTAAAAACTTGACCATTTTGACCGAAGCTCACTTTTTGGTCAAAAGTTCACCAATTGGGTCAATGGGTGGTCATTAGGTCAAAAATTGATTTTTTTGACCAAAATGTACTTTTTGCTCAAAAGTTAACTTTTTGGTTATAGATTGACTTATTGGGTCACTAATTGGTCATTAAATAAAAAATTGACTATCTTGACCAACATTGACTTTTTTGTCAAAAGTTGGCCTATTAGGCCAATGGGTTGGACATTGGTTCAAGGATTGACCATTTTGACCAAAGTTGCCTTTTTGGTAAGAGATTGGCTTACTGGGCAATAATTGTTCGTTAGGTCAAAAATTAACAATTTTGATCAAAATTCACTTTTTGGTCAAAAGTTGACAATGGGTCAACAAGGTGCACATTGGGTCTAAAATTGACCATTTTGACCAAAGTTGAATTTTAGGTCAAAGGTTAACCTATTTGGCCAATGAGTTGGTAATTGGGTCAAGAATTGACCATTTTGACCAAAGTAGACTTTTTGGTCAAAAGTTGATCAATTGGGTCAGTGGGTTGGTCATTGGGTCAAAAATTGACCATTTTGACGAAAGTTGACTTTTTGGTCAAAAGTTGACCTATTGGGTCAATAGGAGGTCATTAAGTGAAAAAATGACTATTTTGACCAAAATTGACTTTTTGGTTAAAAGTTGACAATGGGTCAACGGGGTGCACATTGGGTCAGAAATTGACCATTTTGACCAAAGTTGAGTTTTTGGTCAAAAGTTAAACTATTTGGTCAATGTGTTGGTAATTGCGTCAACAATTGACAATTTTGACCAAAGAAGACTTTTTGGTCAAAAGTTGATCAATTGGGTCAATGGGTTGGTCATTGGGTCAAAAATTGACCATTTTGATGAAAGCTGAGTTTTTAGTCAAAAGTTGATCTTTGGGTGAATAGGAGGTCATTAAGTGAAAATATGACTATTTTGACCAATATTTACTTTTTGGTTAAAAGTTGACATATTGGGTCAATGGGTTTGTCATTGCGTCAAGGATTGACCATCTTGACCAAAGTTAACTTTTTGGTCAGAGATTAACTTATTGGGTCAATAATTGGTCATTAGGTTAAAAATTGACTATTTTGACCAACATTGAATTTTTGGTAAAAAAATTGACCATTTTGACCAAAGTTGATTTTTTGGTCAAAAGTTAACCTATTGGGTCAGTGAGTGGTCATTAGGTCAAAAATTGATTATTTTAACCAAAATTGACTTTTTGGTCAAAAGTTAACCTATTAGATCAATGGGAATGCCATTGGGTCAAGGATTGACGATTTTGACCAAAGTTGACTTTTTCGTTAAAGATTGACTTATTAAGTCAATATTTGGTAATTAATTCAAAAATTGACTATTTGGACCAACTTTAAGTTTATGGTCAAAAGTTAACCTATTAGGCCAATAGTTTGGTCATTGAGTCAAGGATTGATGATTTTGACTAAAGTTAACTTTTTTTCCAAAAGTTGACCTATTGGTTCAATGGGTTGGTCATTGGGTCAAGAGTTGACCATTTTGACAAAAGTTGAATTTTTGGTTAGAGAATTGCTTACTGGGCAATAATTGGTCGTTTGTTAAAAAATTGACTTTTTCGACCAAAATTGACTTTTTAGTCAAAAGTTGACTTTTTGGGTCAATGGGTTGGTCATGGGGTCAAAGATTGACCATTTTGACCAAAGTTGACTTTTTCATCAAAAGTTGACCTGTTGGGTCAATGGGTTAGACATTAGGTCAAGGATTGACCATTTTGATCAAGGTTTACTTTTTGGTAAGAGATTGACTTATTGGGTCAATAATTAGTCATTAGGTCAAAAAATGATTAATTTGACCAAAATTAATTTTTTTGTCAAAAGTTGACCCATTGTGTCAACGGGGTGGTCATTGGGTAAGAAATTGACCATTTTGACCAAAGTTGACTTTTTTGTTAAAAGTTGACCTATTTGGTCAAAGAGTTGGTAATTGGGTTAAGATTTGAGCATACTGAGCGAAGATGACTTTTTGGTCAAAAGTTGATCTATTGGGTCAAAAGTTAACCATATTGATTAAAGTTGACTTTTTGTTCAAAAGTTGACTTATTGGGTCAATGGGTGGTCATTCGGTCAAATATTAACTATTTTGACCAAAGTTGACATTTTGGTCAAAAGTTGACCTATTGAGTGAATGGGTGGTCATTAGGTCAAAATTGATCATTTTGACCAAAGTTGACTTTTTGGTCAAAATTTCACCTATTGGGTCAAGGGTGGTCATTAAGTTAAAAATTAAATATTTTGACCAAAGTTGACTTTTTGGTCAAAAGTTGACCAATTGGGTCAAGGGGTGGTCATTAGGTTAAAAATTAACAATTTTGACCAAAATTGACTTTTTTGTCAAAAGTTAACCTTTTGGGTCAATGGGTTTTCCATTTGGTTAAGAATTTACAATTTTGTCCAAAGTTGACTTTTTGGACAGTGATTGACTTATTGGGTCAATAATTGGTCTTTAATTCAAAAATTAATTATGTTGGTTATTATGTCAAAAATTGACAATTTTGGCCAAAATTAATTTTTTGGTCAAAAGTTGATCGATTGGGTCAACGGGGTGCTAATTGGGTCAGAAATTGACCATTTTGACCAAAGTTGACTTTTTGGCAAAAAGATGACTTATTTGGTCAATGAGTTAGTAATTACGTCAAGAATTGACCATCTAGACCAAAGATGACTTTTTGGTCAAAAGTTGATCTATTGGGTCAATGGGTTAGTCATTGGGTCAAAAATTGGCCAAAATTTACTTTTTGGTCAAAAGTTGACCTATTGGGTCAATGGTGGTCATTAAGTCAAAAATTGACTATTTTGACCAAAATTAACTTTTTGGTCAAAAGTTGACCTTTTGGGTCGATGGGTTTGTCATTGGATCAATGATTGACCATTTTAACCGAAGTTGACTTTTTTGGTCAGAGATTAACTTATTGGGTCAATAGTTGGTCGTTAGGCCAAAAATTAATTATTTTGACAAAAAAAAGTCAACCTTTTGGGTCAACGGGGTGGTCATTGGGTCAGGAATTGACCATTTTGACCAAAGTTGACTTTTTGGTCAAATGTTAACCTTTTTGGTCAATGAGTTGGTAATTTGGTCAAGAATTGTCCATTTTGACCAAACATGACTTTTTGGTCAAAAGTTGACTTATTGGGTCAATGTGTTGGTCACTAGGTCAAAAATTGAACGTTTTGACGAAAGTTGACTTTTTCTTCAAATGTTGACCTATTGGGTCAATGGGAGTTTATTAGGTCAAAAATTGACTATTTCGACCAAAATTGAATTTTTGGTCATAAATTGACTTATTGGACCAATGGGTTGTCATTAGGTCAAGGATTTAATCATTTTGACCAAAGTTGACTTTTTGGTCAAAAGTTGACCTATTAGGTCAATGTGTTGGTCGTTGGGTCAAGGATTGACCATTTTGACCAATGTCGATTTTTTGGTCAGTGATTGTCTTACTGGGTCAATAATTGTTCATTAGGTCAAAAATTGACTATTTTGACCAAAATTGACTTTTTGGTCAAATGTTGACCTATTGGGTCAAAGGGTTTGACATTGGGTCAAGGATTGACCATTTTGACCAAAGTTGACTTTTTGGTGAGAGATTGACATATTGGGTCAATAATTAGTCACTAGGTAAAAAATTAACAGTTTTGACCAAAATTGAATTTTTGGTCAAAAGTTAACTCATTGGGTGAACGGGGTGGTCATTGGGTCACAAATTGAGCATTTTGGCCAAAGATAAGATTTTGGTCAAAAGCTGACCTATTTTGACCAAAATTGAATTTTTGGTCAAAATTTAACCCATTGGTTCAACGGGGTGGTCATTGGGTGAAATTGACCATTTTAAGCAAAGTTGACTTTCTGGTCAAAACTTGACCTATTTGGTCAATGAGTTGGTAATTGGGTCTAGAATTGACCATTTTGACCGAAGAAGACTTTTTGGTCAAAAGTTGATTTATTGGGTCAATGGGTTGGTCATTGCGTCAAAAAATGACCATTCTGACCAAAGTTAACATTTTGGTGAAATGTTGATTTATTGGGTCAATGGGTTGGTCATTGGGTCAAAAAATGACCATTTTGACCAAATTTGTCTTCTTGGTCAAAAGTTAACTTATTAGGTCAATGGGTGGTCATTAGGTCAAAAATTAACTATTTTGACCAAAGTTGAATTTTTGGATAAAAGTTGACCTATTGGGTCAATGGGTGGTCATTTGGTCAAAAAATGACCATTTTAACCAAAGTTAACTTTTTGGTCAAAGTTGACCTATTGGGTCAATGAATTGATAATTACTTCTAGAATTGACCATCTTGACTAAAGTCGACCTTTTGGTCAAAAATTGATCAATTGGGTTAAAGGGTTGGCCATTGGGTCAAAAAATGAACATTTTGACCAAAGTCGACTTTTTGGTCAAAAGTTGACCTATCGGGTCAATGGGTGGTAATTTAGTCAAAAAATGACTATTTTGACCAAAGTTGACTTTTTTGTCAAAAGTTGACCTATTGAGTCAATGGGTGGTCATTAGGTCAAAAACTAACTATTTTGACCAAAGTTGACTTTTTGGTCAAAAGTTGACCTATTGGGTCAATAGGTGGTCATTAGGTCAAAAATTGACCATTTTGTTTAAAGTTGACTTTTTGGTCAAAAGTTAACCTATTAGGTCATGGGTGGTCTTTAGGTTAAAAATTGACTATTTTGACCAAAGTTGACTTTTTGCTCAAAAGTTGACCAATTGGGTCAAGGGGTGGTCGTTAGGTAAAAAATTAACAATTTTGACCAAAATTGACTTTTTTGTCAAAACATGACCTATTGGGTCAATGGATTCGTCATTGGGTCAAAGATTGACCATTTTGACCAAAGTTTTCTTTTTGGACAGAGATTGACTTATTGGGTGGTCTTTAATTCGAAGATTAACTATTTTGGTCATTATGTCAAAAATTGACTATTTTGACCAAAATTAAATTTTTGGTCAAAAGTTAATCCATTGGGTAACGGGGTGCTCATTGCGTCAGAAATTGACCATTTTGACCAAAGTTCACTTTTTGGTCAAAAGTTAACCGATTTGGTCAATGAGTTTGTAATTACGTCAAGAATTGACCATCTTGACCAAAGATGACTTTTTGGTCAAAAGTTGATCTATTTGGTCAATGTCTTGGTCATGGGGTCAAAAGTAGATCATTTTAACCAAAGTTGACTTTTTGGTCAAAAGTTGACCTTTTGTGTCAATAGGTGGTCATAAAGTAAAAAAATTGACTATTTTGTCCAGAATTGAATTTTTTGTCAAAAGTTAACCTATCGAGTCGATGGGTTTGTCATTGGGTCAATGATTGACCATTTTGACCAAAGTTGACTTTTTCGTCAGAGATTAACTTATTGGGTCAATAATTGGTCGTTAGGCAAAAAATTGATTATTTTGACAAAAATTGAATTTTGGTCAAAAGTTAACCCATTGGGTCAATGGGGTGGTCATTGTGTAAGAAATTGACCATTTTGACCAAAGTTAACTTTTTGTTCAAAAGTTAACCTATTTAGTCAATGAGTTGGTAATTTGGTCAAGATTTGACCATTTTGACCAAACATAACTTTTTGGTCAAAAGTTGACCTATTGGGTCAATTGGTTGGACATTGGGTCAAAAATTGAACATTTTGACGAAAGTTGACTTTTTGGTCAAAAGTTGACCTATTGGGTCAATTGGAGTTTATTAGGTCAAAAATTGACTATTTTGACCAAAATTAAATTTTTTGTCAAAAGTTGACTTATTGGGCCAATGGGTTGGTCTTTGGGTCAAGCATTTATCATTTTTACCAAAGTTGACCTTTTGGTCAAAAGTTGACCTATTGGGTCAATAGGTTGGTCATTGGGTCAAGGATTGACCATTTTGACCAATGTTGATTTTTGGTCAGTGATTGGCTTACTGGGTCAATAATTGGTCCTTAGGTAAAAAATTAACTATTTTGACCCAAGATAGAATTTTTGGTCGAAAGTTGACTTTATTAGGTCGATGGGTTTGTCATTAGGTCAAGGTTTGACCATTTTGACCAAAGTTGAAGTTTTGGTCAGAGATTGACTTATTGGGTCAATAATTGGTCATTAGGTCAAAAATTGACTATTTTTACCAATATTAAATTTTTGGTCAAAAGTTAACCAATTGGATTAACGGGGTGGGGTGGTTATTGGGTCAGAAATTGACCTTTTTGACCAAAGATGGCATTTAGGTCAAAAGTTTATCTATTGGGTAAATGGGTTGGTCATTAGGTCAAAATTGACCATTTTGACCAAAGTTGACTTTTTGGTCAAAAGTTGACTTATTGGGTCAATGGGTTGGTCATTGGGTCAGAAATTGACCATTTTGATCAAAGTTGACCTTTTGGTCAAAAGTTGACATATTGGGTCAATGGATGGTCATCAGGTCAAAAATTGACAATTTTGACAAAAAATGATTTTTTGGTCAAAAGTTGACTTATTGGGTCACTAGGTTTGTCATTAGGTTAAGGATCGACATTTTGGTCAGAGATTGACTTATTGGGTCAATAATTTGTCTTTAGGTCAAAAATTGACCTTTTTGACCAAGATTGAATTTTTGGTGAAAAGTTAATCAAATTGGTCGACGGGGTGGTCATTGGGTCAGAAATTCACCGTTTTGACCAAAGTTGACTTTTTGGTCAAAAGTTGACTTATTTGGCCAATGAGTTGGTAATTGGGTCAAGAATTGACCATTTTGACCAAAGTTGACTTTTTGGTCAAAAGTTGACCTATTGGGTCAATGGGTGCTCATTAGGTTAAAAATTGACTATTTTGACCAAAATTAACTTTTCAAAGTTGACCGATTGGGTCAATGGCTTTGTCATTAGGTCAAGGATTGACCACTTTGAGCAAAGTTGACTTGTCGGTCAAAGATTGACTTTCTAGGTCAATAATTGGTCATTAATTCAAAATTTTATTATTTTGGTCATTAGGGCAAAAATTGACTATTTTGACCAAAATTAAATTTTTGGTCAAAAGTTGATCGATTGAGTCAATGGGGTGCTCATTGGGTCAAAAATTGACCATTTTGACCAAAGTTGACTTCTTGGTCAAAAGTTGACCTATTTGGTCAATGAGTTGGTAATTGCATCAAAAACTGACCATCTTGACCAATGTTGACTTTTTGGTCAAAAGTTGATCTATTGGGTCAAAGGGTTGGTAATTGGGTCAAAATTTGACCATTTTAACCAAAGTTGACTTTTTGGTTAAAAGTTGACCTATTGGGTTGATCGGTGGTGATTAAGTCAAAAATTTATTATTTTGACCAAAATTGATTTTTTTGTCAAAAGTTGACCTATTGGGTCAATGGTATTGTCATTGGGTCAAGGATTGACCATTTTGACCAAAGTTGACTTTTTGGTCAGAGATTAACATATTGGGTCAATAATTGGTCATTCGGTCAAAAATTGACTATTTTGACCAAAATTGAATTTTTGGTCAAATGTTATTTCATTGGGTCTACAGGGTGGTCATTGGGTCAGAAATTGACCATTTAGACCAAAGTTGACTTTTTGGTGAAAAGTTAACATATCTGATCAATGAGTTGGTAATTTGGTCAAGATTTGATAATTTTGACCAAAGATGACCTTTTGGTCAAAAGTTGACCTATTTGAATTGATATGTTGGTCATTAGGTAAAAATTGACCATTTTGACCAAAGTTGACTTTTTGGTTAAAAGTTGGCTTTATTAGATCGATAGGTGGTCATTCGGTCAAAAATTGATCTATTTTGACGAAGTTGACTTTTTGGTCGAAAGTTGACTGTCAGGATTGATGAGTGGTCTTTAGGTCAAAAACTAACGATTTTGACCAAAATTGACTTTTTGGTCAAAAATTGACATATTTGGCCAATGAGTTGGTCATTGGGTCAAGGCTTTATTATTTTGACCGATGTGGACTTTTTGATCAAAAGTTGACCTTTTGGGTCAATGGGTTGATCATTGGGTCAGGGATTAACCATTTTGACCAAAGTTGATTTTTGGTAAGTGATTAGTTTATTGGGTTAACAATTAGTTATTAGGTCAAAAATTGAAAATTTTGACCAAAATTGACTTTTTTGTCAAAAGTTGACCTATTGGGTCAATGGGTGGTCATTAAGTTAAAATTGAAAATTTTGACCGAAATTGACTTTTTGTTTAAAAGTTGACCTATTGGGTCAATAGGTTTGTCATTGGCTCAAGGATTGACTATTTTGACCAAAGTTGACTTTTTGTTCAGAAATTGACTTATTGAGTCAATAATTGGTCAGTTGCTCAAAAGTTGACCTATTTTGATCAAAATTGAATTTTTAGTCAAAAGTTAACCCATTGGGTCAACGGTGTGCTCATTGGGTCAGAAATTGACTATTTTCACCAAAGTTGACCTTTTGGTCAAAAGTTGACCTTTTTGGTCAATGAGTTGGTAATTGGGCCAAGAATTGACCATTTTCGCTGAAGTTGACTTTTTGGCCAAAAGTTGATATATTGGGTCAAGGGGTTGGTCATTGGATCAAAAATTAATCATTTTGACAAAAGTTGACTTTTTGGTCAAAAGTTGACCTATTGGGACCATGGGTGGTCATTAGGTAAGAAATTGACTATTTTTACCATAATTGACTTTTTGGTAAGAAGTTGACCTATTGGGTCAATGGGATTGTGATTGGGTCAAGGATTGACCATTTTGACTAATGTTGACTTTTCGGTCGGAGTTTGATTTATTGGGTCAATAATTGGTCATTAGGTAAAAAATTGACTATTTTGACCAAAATTGAATGTTTGATTAATGGTTAACCCATTGGGTCAACGGGGTTGTCAATGGGTCAGAAATTGACCATTTTGAGGAAAGTTGACTTTTTTGGTCAAAAGTTGACCTATTGGGTCAATGGGTGGTCATTAGGTCAAAGTTTGACTATTTTAAACCAAAGTTAACTTTTTGGTCAAAAGTTAACCAATTGGGTCAATGCGTGGTTATTAGGTCAAAAATTAAATATTTTGACAAAAATTCACATTTTGGTCAAAAGTTGACCTGTTGGGTGAATTGGTGGTCACAAAGTCAAAAATTGACTATTTTGACCAAAATTGACTTTTGGTCAAAAGTTGACCTATTGGGTCAATGAGTTTGTCATTAGGTCAAGGATTGATCATTTTGACCAAAGTCGACTTTTTGGTCAGAGATTGACTTTTTGGGTCAATAATTTATCAATAGGTCAAAAATTAACTATGTTGACCAAAATTGAATTTTTGGTAAAAAGTTAACCCATTGGGTGAACGGGGTGGATTGGTTATTGGGACAGAAATTGACCATTTTGACCAAAGATGACATTTGGTCAAAAGTTGACCTATTTTGACCAAAATTGAATTTTTTGTCAAAGGTTAACTCATTAGGTCAACGGGGTGGTCATTGGGTGAATTTGAGCATTTTGACCAAAGTTGACTTTTTGTTCAAAAGTTGACCTATTTGGTCAATGAGTTGGTAATTATGTCAAGAATTGACCATTTTGACCGAAGATGAATTTTTGCCCGAAAGTTGATCTATTTGGTCAAAGGGTTGGTCACTGGGTTAAAAATTGACCATTTTGACAAAAGTTAACTTTTTGGTCAAAAGTTGACCTATTGGGACAATGGGTGGTCATTAGGTCAAAAATTGACTATTTTGACCAAAATTAACTTTTTGGTTAGAAGTTGACCTATTGGGTCAATGGGTTTGTCATTGGGTCAATGATTGACCATTTTAACCAAAGTTGACTTTTTTGTTAGAGATTGACCTATTGGGTCAATAAATGGTCATGAGTTTAAAAATTGACTATTTTAACCAAAATTGAATTTTTGGTCAAATGTTAACCCATTGGGTCAACGGGGTGATCTTTGGGTCATAAATTGACCATTTTGACCAAAGTTGACTATTTAGTCAAAAGTTGACTTATTTTGTCAATGAGTTAGTAATTGGGTCAAGAATTGACCATTTGGACAAAAAATGTCCTTTTCGTTAAAACTTTACATATTGGGTCAATGGGTTGGTCATTGGATAAATGATTCACATTTTGACCAAAGTTGACTTTTTGGTCAAAAGTTGACCTATTGGGTCAATGGGTTTGTCGTTGGGTCAAGGATTAACCATTTTGACCAAAATTAACTTTTTGGTCAGAGATTGACTTATTGGGTCAGTAATTGGTCATTAATTCAAAAATTAACTATTTTGACGAAAATTGACTTTTTGGTTAAAAGTTGACCAATTAGGCTAATGGGTTGGTCATTTTGTCAATGATTGATCATTTTGTCCAAAGTTGACTTCTTGGTCCAATGTTGACCTATTTGGTCAAGGGGTTGGTCATTGGGTCAAGGATTGACCATTTTGACCAAAGCTGACTTTGTGGTGAAAGACGGGCTTACTGGGTCAATAATTGGTCATCAGTTCAAAAATTGAATATTTTGACAAAAATTGACTCTTTGGTCAAAAGTTGACTTATTGGGTCAATTGGTGGTCATAAAGTTAAAAATTGTCTATTTTGACCAAAATTGACTTTTTGGTCAAAAGTTGACCTATTGGGTCAATGGGTTTGTTATTGGGTGAAGGATTAACCATTTTGACTAAAGTTGCATTTTTAGTCAGGAGTAACTTAATGGGTCAATAATTCGTCATTAGGTCAAAAATTGACTATTTTGACCAAAATTGAATTTTTGGTCAAAAGTTAACCCATTAGGTCAACGGGGTGGTTATTTTGTCAGAAATTGACCATTTTGATCAAAGATGACTTTTTGGTCAAAAGTTGACCTATTTTGAGCAAAATTGAATTTTTTGTCAAAAGTTAACCTATTGCCTCATCGGGGTGGTCATTGGGTCAGAAATTGACCATTTTGACCAAAGTTGACTTTTTGGTTAAAAGTTGACCTTTTTGGTCAATGAGTTGGTAATTTGGTCAAGAATTGACCATTTTGAACGAAGATGACTTTTTGGTCAAAAGTTGATCTATTGGGTCAATGGGTTAGTCATTGGGTCAAAATTGACCATTTTGACCAAAGTTAACTTTTTGGTCAAAAGTTGACTTACTGAGTCAATGAGTTGGTCATTGGGTAAAAAATTGACCATTTTGACCAAGGTTGACCTTTTGGTCAAAAGTTGACCTACTGAGTCAATGGGTGGTCATTTGGTCAAAAATTAACAATTTTGACAAAAATTGATTTTTTGGTCAAAGTTGACTTATTGGGTCAATGGGCTTGTCATTGGGTCAAGGATTGACCATTCTGACCAAAGTTGACTTTTTGGTCAGAGATCGACTTATTGGGTCAATAATTGGTCATTACGTCAAAAATTGACCTTTTTAACCAAAATTGAATTTTTAGTCAAAAGTTAACCCAATGGGTCGACGGGGTAGTCATTGGGTCAGAAATTCACCGTTTTGATCGAAGTTGACTTTTAGGTCAAAAGTTTACTTATTTGGCCAATTAGTTGGTAATTAGGTCAAGAATTGACCATTTTGACCAAAGTTGATTTTTTGGTCAAAAGTTGATGTATTGGGTCAATGGGTGCTCATTAGGTTAAAAATTGACTATTTTTACCAAAATTAACTTTTTGGTCAAAAGTTGACCGATTGGGTCAATGGGTTTGTCATTAGGTCAAGGATTGACCATTTTGACCAAAGTTGACTTTTTGGTCAAAGATTGACTTTCTGGGTCAATAATTGGTCATTAATTCAAAATTTTATTATTTTGGTCATTAGGGCAAAAATTGACTATTTTGACCAAAATTAAATTTTTGGTCAAAGTTGATCGATGAAGTTAATGGGGTGGTCATTGTGTTCAAATTTGACCAACTTTCCCAAAGTTGACTTCTTGGTCAAAAGTTGACCTATTTGGTCAATGAGTTGGTAATTGCGTCAAAAACTGACCATCTTGACCAATGATGACTTTTTGGTCAAAAGTTGATCTATTGGGTCAATGGGTTGGTAATTGGGTTAAAAATTGACCATTTTAACCAAAGTTGACTTTTTGGTCAAAAGTTGACCTTTTGGGTTGATGGGTGGTCATTAAGTCAAAAATTGATTATTTTGACCAAAATTGACTTTTTTGTCAAAAGTTGACATATTGGGTCAATGGGTTTGTTAGTGGGTCAATGATTGACCATTTTGGCAAAAGTTGACTTTTTGGTTAAAGATTAACTTATTGGCTCAATAATTGGTCATTAGGTCAAAATTTGACTATTTTGACCAAAATTGAATTTTTTTCAAATGTTAGTCCATTGGGTCTACAGGGTGGTCATTGAGTCAGAAATTGACCATTTTGACCAAAGTTGACTTTTTGGTGAATAGTTGACCTATTTGTTCAATGAGTTGGTAATTTGGTCGAGATTTGACCATTTTGACCAAAGATGACTTTTAGGTCAAAAGTTGACCTATTGGGTTAATGTGTTGGTTATTGGCTAAAAAATTGACCATATTGACCAAAGTTGACTTTTTGGTTAAAAGTTGGCCTATTTGGTCAACAGGTGGCCATTAGGTCAAAAATTAACTGTTTTGACCAAAATTGACTTTTTGGTCAAAAGTTGACTTATTGGGTCAATGGGTGGTCATTAGGTCAAAAAGTAACGATTTTGACCAAAATTGACGTTTGGGTCAAAAATTGACATGTTTGGTCAATGAGCTGGTCATTGGGTTAAGGCTTGATTATTTTGACCAATGTGGTCTTTTTGGTCAAAAGTTGAACTTTTGGGTCAATAGGTTGATCATTGGGTTAGGGATTGACCATTTTGACCAAAGTTAATTTTTTGGTTAGCGATTGGCATATTTGGTCCACAATTGGTTATTAGGTTAAAAATTGAATATTTTGACCAAAATTGACTTTTTTGTCAAAAGTTGACCAATTGGGTCAATAGGTTTGTCATTGGGTCAAGGATTGACCATTTTAACCAAAGTTGACTTTTTGGTCAGAAATTGACTTATTAGGTCAAAAATTAACCATTTTGACCAAAGTTGACTTTTTGGTCAAAAGTTGACCTATTGTGTCCATGGGTGGTCATTAGGTCAAAGATTGACTATTTTGACCATAATTGACATTTTGGTCAAAAGTTGACCTATTGGGCTCAATGGGTTTCTCATTGGGTCAAGGATTGACCATTTTGACTAATGTTAACTTTTTGGTCGGAGATTGACTTATTGGGTCAATAATTGGTCATTAGGTCAAAAAACTGACTATTTTGACCAAAATTGAATTTTTGGTTAAAGGTTAACCCATTGGGTCAACGGGGTGTTCAATGGGTCAGAAATTGACCATTTTGAGCAAAGTTGAATCTTTGATCAAAAGTGGACCTATTGGGTCAATGCGTGGTCATTAGGTCAAAATTTGACTATTTTGACCAAAGTTGACTTTTTGGTCAAAAGTTGACCAATTGGGTCAACGGGTGGTTATTAGGTCAAAATCTAACTATTTTGACCAAAATTGACTTTTTGGTCAAAGGTTGACCTATTAGGTCAATGGGTTTGTCATTGGGTCAAGGATTGACCATTTTGACCAAAGTTGACTTTTTGGTTAGAGATTGACTTATTGGGTCAATAATTGGTCATTAATTCAAAATTTGACAATTTTAGTCATTAGGTCAAAAATATATTATTTTTACCAAAATTAAATTTTTGGTCAAAAGTTGATACATTGGGTCAACAGTGTGCTCATCAGGTCAGAAATTGACCATTTTGACCAAAGTTGACTTTTTGGTCAAAAGTTGGCCTATTTGGTCAACGAGTTGGTAATTATGTCAAGAATTGAACATCTCTTCCAAAGATGACTTTTTGGTAAAAAGATGATCTATTGGGTCAATGAGTTGGTCATTGGTTTAAAAATTAACCATTTTGGCTAAAGTTGACTTTTTGGTCAACAGTTGAACTGTTGGGTCAATGGGTGGTCATTAAGTAAAAAATTGTTATTTTGACCAAAATTGACTTTTTCGTCAAAAGTTGACCTATTTATTCAATGGGTTTGTCTTTGAGTGAAGGATTGACCATTTTGACCAAAGTTAACTTTTTGGTCAGAGATTAACTTATTGGGTCAATAATTGGTCATTAGTCCAAAACTTAACCCATTGTGTCAACGGGGTGTTCTTTGGGTCAAAAGTTAAAATATTTGGTCAATGAGTTGATAATTTGGTCAAGAATTGACTGATTTGACCAAAGATAACTTTTTCGTTAAAAGCTGACCTATTAGGCCAATGGATTGGTCATTGGGTCAAAAATTGACCATTTTGACCAAAGTTAACTTTTTGGTCAAAAGTTGACCTATTGGGTCAATGGGTGGTCATTAGGTCAAAAATTAACTATTTTGACCAAAGTTGACCTATTGGGTCAATGGGTGGTCATTAGGCCAAAAATTGACCATTTTCACCAAAGTTGACTTATTGGTTAAAAGTTAACCTATTGGGTCAAGGGTGGTCATTAGGTCAAAAATTGACTATTTTGACCAAAGTTAACGTTTTGGTCAAAAGTTGACCAATTGGGTCAATGGGTGGTCATTAGGTCAAAAATTAACTATTTTGTCAAAATTGACTTTTTGGTCAAAGTTCAGCTCATTAGATTGATGGGTTTGTCATTGGGTTAACGATTGACCATTTTGACTAAAGTTGACTTTTTGGTCAGAGATTGACTTATTGGGTCAATAATTGGTCATTAATTCAAAAATTGACTATTTCGTTCATTATGTTAAAAATTAACTATTTTCTCCAAGATTAAATTTTTTGTCAAAAGTTGATCCATTGGGTCAACGGGGTGCTCATTGGGTCAGAAATTGACCATTTTGAGCAAAGTTGACTATTTGGTCAAAAGTTGACCTATTTGGTCAATGAGTTGGAAATTACGTCAAGAATTGACCATCTTGACCAAAGATTACTTTTTGATCAAATGTTGATCTATTGGGTCAATGGGTTGGTCATTGGGTCAAAAATTGACCATTTTGACCAAAGATGACTTTTTGGTCAAAAGACGACCAATTGGGTCAATAGGTGATCATTAAGTCAAAAATTGACTATTTTGACCAAAAATTGACTTTTGGTCAAAAGTTGACCTATTGGGTCGATGGGTTTGTCATTGGGTCAAAGATTGACCATTTTGACCAAAATTGAATTTTTGGTTAGTGATTGACTTATTGGGTCATTATTTGGTCATTAATTCAAAAATTGTCTATTTTGACGAACATTGGGTTTTTGGTCAAAAGTTGACCTATTAGGCCAATGGTTTGGTCTTTGGGTCAAGGATTGATCATTTTGACTATAGTTAACTTTTTTGTAAAAAGTTGACATATTGGTTCAATGTGTTTGTCATTGGGTTAACGATTGACCATTTTGACAAAAGTTAACTTTTTTGGTCAGAGATTTGCTTACTGCGCAATAATTGGTTATTAGGTCAAAAATTGATTTTGACCAAAATTGACTTTTTAGTCAAAAGTTGACATTTTCGGTCAATGGGTTGGACATGGGGTCAAAGATTGACCATTTTGACCAATGTCGACTTTTTCGTCAAAAGTTGGCCTATTAGGTCAATTGGTTGGTTATTGGGTCAAGGATTGACCATTTTGACCAATGTTAATTTTTTGGTCTGTGATTGGCTTAGTGGGTCAATAATTGGTCATTAGGTCAAAAATTGACTATTTTTTACCAAAATTTACTTTTAGGTAAAAAGTTGACCTTTGGGTCAATGGGTTTGACATTGGGTCAAGGATTGACCATTTTGACCGAAGTTGACTTTTTGGTCAGAGATTGACTTATTGGGTCAATAATTGGTCACTTGGTAAAAAATTAATAATTTTGACCAAAATTGAATTTTTGTCAAAATTTAACCCATTGGGTGAATGGGGTGGTCATTGCGTCACAAATTGAGCATTTTGGCCAAAGGTAAGATTTTGGTTAAAAGTTGACCTATTATGACCAAAACAAAATTTTTGGTCAAAATTTAGCCCATTGGGTCAACGGGGTGGTCATTGGATGAAATTGACCATTTTGACAAAAGTTGACTTTTTGGTCAAAACTTGACCTATTTGGTCAATGAGTTAGTAATTGGGTCAAGAATTGACCATTTTGATCGAAGATGACTTTTTGGTCAAAAGTTGAATTTTTGGGTCAATAGGTTGGTCATTGTGTGAAAAAATGACCATTCTGACCAAAGTTGACATTTTGGTCAAAAGCTGATTTATTGGGTCAATGGGTTGGTCATTGGGTCAAAAAATGACCATTTTGACAAAAGTTGACTTTTTGGTCAAAAGTTGTCTTTTTTGGGTCAATGGGTGGTCATTAGGTCAAAAATTAATTATTTTGACCAAAGTTGACTTTTTGGCCAAAAGTTGACCTTTTGGGTCAATGGGTGGTCATTAAGTCTAAAATTGACCATTTTGACCAAAGTTAGTCAAAGTTGACCTATTGGTTTAATGGGTTGGTCATAGGTCAAAAATTAACTATTTTGACCAAAATTCACATTTTGGTCAAAAGTTGACCAATTGGGTCAATGGGTGTTCATTAGGTCAAAAATTAACTATTTTGACCAAAATTGCTTTTTGGTCACAGGATGACCTATTGGGTCAATGGGTTTGTCATTGGGTCAAGGATTGACCATTTTGACTAGAGTTGACTTTTTGATCAAAGATTGACTTATTGAGTCAATAATTGATCATTAATTCAAAAATTAACTATTTCGCTCATTAGGTCAAAAATTGACAATTTTGACCAAAATTAATTTTTCGTCAAAAGTTGATCTATTGGGTCAACGGGGTGCTCATTGTGTCAGAAATTGACCATTTTGACCAAAGTTGACTTTTCGGTCAAAAGTTGACCTATTTGGTCAATGAGTTGGTAATTACTTCAAGAATTGACCATCTTAACTAAAGATGACTTTTTGGCCAAAAGTTAATCTATCGGGCCAAAGGGTTGGCCATTGGGTAAAAAATTGACCATTTTGACCAAAGTTGACTTTTTGGTGAAGTTAATTGATGGGTAATGGGTGGTAATCTAGTCAAATTAGCTATTTTGGTAAAGTTGACTTTTTGGTCGAAAGTTGACTTTAATAGCAATACGTAACTG